>JAVIAB010000092.1:177404748-178004748 GCA_032433765.1 Megaustenia siamemsis
ATTTTTTAATTTTTACTCACATTCAGCTTTACTGCAGCTTCGCATTTTTATGCATTCATTTACATTTCTTTGCCTTAACTCCCTTTGAAGAATAGCTTTCTCTGGTCAGATCTCCCCATTTCTTTTGCTGTCATGTTCAAAGTCACCTTCATGTCTTGAAAAACACCTTCCTCTTGGCTGCTCCTGACGCGTCGCCCAGGAACATGCCTTTCATTATCGTTCTTTCCGCTGTGTCTTTTAAACGTTGCCATAGTATTTTAACTTCCTCTGTAGAATGGTGCAATAAGCACATTAAATATTTACTTTATCTAAAGTATGTTTTATTTGTCGTGTCACAAAGTGAAACCACTTCCATAAATATTAATGTTAACATTCAGCGGATGTCCTAGGCTCAGGATATTTTTACAAAACTGCTGCAACATTACCAAGATTGGAACTAAATACCACTTTGAAATTAAAACAACAGCTTTGATGCTTTAATGTTCTTCTAAAATAAGCTGAATATACATATAATGTAACTAACACTTAAGATATCATCATCATCATCATTATGTGTCATACCGGTTGGAGTAAGCGATCATGTCCTTCAACAAATTCTATCCACACAACATCGTTTCAATTCTGTTGTTCACTGTTTTTCATGAATGACACCAACTATTCAGTATTTTCTCGCTTTGTCGTCCGTGATCTCACCTTCCTTCTATTTTGCCAGTTGCAACTAAGTATTCAAACTTTCTCTTTCATGATGTACCCGAAAATGTTGATTGTTAATCTCTGATGATTTTTAGGAGCCCCCTTTTTGTGTTCGCCTCTGAGAATTTCTTTGTTGATCGTTTTAGCTATCCAGGGAACTTTCAACATTCTTCTGAGAAATCCCATCTCAGTGGCCTCTAATCGTCTTTTCATTCGTTTGTTTACTGTCCATGATTTGCTTCCATAGGTCAGAATTGGCTCTATATAGTACCGATGAACTCTCTTTCTCACTTCTATTGACATAGATTTGTTGCATAAGACTTTTTTTCTTTTTCTGAAATGTTATTTTGGCCTGAGCTATTCTGCTTTTTATTTATGTGATGCATCTTACATCTGATATTATTGTTGCGCCAAAATATTTGACGCGTTGCACTAGTTGCAGATTTATCCTATTTATTATTATGCTGCATGATGGTGAAGATTGTATCTTCGATGTGACCATCACTCCTGTTTTCTTACTCGGTAAAAGTAAAGTACGAGATTTTAATCGGCGTCTTAGCACGCGAGTTGTCACCCATATGTGCATGTGTTCGGATACTTCTAGATAGTGTCGCTTCAAGCAGGGAAACTCACGATGCAAGGCGGCATTCCTCATCTTCCCAGAGTACTACCCTGATACCTAATTCTGGCAGCGGCTGGGTCTATCTTGGGGTATTTTTTTTTCAAACCACAAGTGCAACTCACACAGCTTCTAGCGGGAATCGACGCGGGTTCTCCGAACGTCGGTAACCCACTCGATGTTTATTCCAACTAAACTACCGAGCGCCCCCCCCCCCCCCCCCCCCCCGTAGTTTTACGTATGTTACGTACAGCCACATATAATCTGTCTTACAGAGTGCAACTCATAGGATAGATATGCGATATGTAAAATAAACAATGTATGTAAGTGTAAGCAAATGCCATTAAGAAAACATTACGTTATATATATATATATGTAAACAACAACAAATTCCAGTTACATTATAAACAAAAAACATTGAGAGCAAAGAAAACCGAAGATGGAAGAGATGGTATATATGATGTGAGAGTGAAAGTTTTCGTTGAAAAAGATTGATGGTTAGTAATGACAAATGTTTAGAGCAGACACTGAAAGCTATTACCAAACACGCGACACCTGATGATAATAAACACTGAGATTAGTTATTTACGAGGACCGAGACAGCACACACTACCTTCGCCTAATGGTTGCCAGCACACACACAATACCTCTGGAGTAAAGTAATATCTGCTCCACCACGTCGGCCCCATAGCGTACATATGGATGATTGAACAGAAGTATGTTTAGCGTCTACATCTGTGAGAAAGTGTGCAGCAATTATTGACAATTTCTGCACTCCAGCGACACCTATTGTACATTCGGATATTTCGTACGCTGTTTCGAGGCCTGGATTGCACGCAGAAAGTTCGCCCTCACCTCATGTGTTCTAAATTCGACTTTCACTGGGATTAACAAACCAGGTAAAGTTATAACTATATTTTTTTTACTAGATTTTATTGAAAGGTGTGCGAGTACTAACGAACTGTTCTTTGATTTATTATTCTATTATTAATGAACCCCTCTTAACAGTGTTTTTAATAAAATTTATAAAAAAAAAACGCGTAACTATACCATTACTGAACACTCATGTTGAAATAATATAACACGTATTAACTATAAGTGAATTATTACTTATGCATATAATATAGACTATTATATATCAGCATTATCTTTCATTTTTTCTACTCTTTGAACGTGAGGTGCTGGTAAAGTGGTGACATGTGTAGCAGCTTGAGTGCGGTAGTTGTGTAGCTTGAGATGTTGTCATTTTGAGTTTCTTTCTTACTCAATATTTTTTTCCCCAAGTCACTGGATGTGTGCACTCGTCTTGTAACCTGATATGTTTCATGTACAATATGTGACTGCTGCATGTTAGTTCAGTTGATTTAGTGAGAGCACAAACCATAATAGATGTAATCAATTAGTGACATTACCCTTGCCTTTTTTTCCCTCCGTAGGGTATAATTTGTGTACTATTTTAACACTTGACGCTTATTTTATATATAAGGGGTCCTTTATGGGTGTATCCGTAATTCATTGTTACATGGACGCCATTTCTACAACTGACTCTTTATTTTTACATGAACACATTTCTGCCATTGACTCTTTAAAATGGAGTATATATTTTAGCTGCACTTAGCAGAGCTGTGTTTTTTACGCCTTTTTTGTATCTCTTATTCCCTTCGTCATTTGACTTTCAAACGCAGAGGTGAGGGATAGTCAGTTGTCTTTTGCTCACTAGTGGACTCATCTGTTGCCACGTTTCTGAATTTTTCTAGTAGTCTATACATCCATCATTTTAGGTGATTCTCAATCTATTGTTTTCGTTGAACTTATAGACAGCCGTCTAGATTAGGGTTAGTTTCTATGTCTTGCAATGTAGCCAAATCATTTAATCTATTCTTTCCTTATTTGTGTTACTGCGAGAGTGATCTCTGTCTACTTAGCTCCACACTTCTAATTTGCCACATTCTTTGTTTCTATTCAAATCTTGAACTTCTACAACATATTTTTTTGACATAATGAGCTTGCCATAATAACCACTCAAGTTAAGCGTTATAACATGTTATGTTGTAGGTCAGGTTTACCTGGGACACAGCCACCTATAAACATTGGGTGTAACAAAAACTGAAAGATAATGTTTCATGAATATGATGCAGGGAGATATATGAGCCATATTAAAATTTGCAATACTAAAGGATATAAGGTGAATCTGTGGTCATATACGAGAGCTTTAGTAAAATATAATAATAAATTATGAAAAGTGTACAATAATAGTCTTCTGTGCTGTAGAGTGCTGAGTTCTGTCAGTACATTTTGTGAATTAATTCACAAGAGACACAGAGTTCGGGTTATTTCCAAACAAATGATATAAACAAGACACACTGATAACTCATGTAGTTTGCTGGTTATGTATTATTCCATTCGTCCTCACAGTCAGTCATTCATAAGCAAGTGTGTGTATCTAGCTTGACTCCACGCTCACACAAAGTTACACAAACACACCCATCAATCATCGCCTCATTGTCAATAAATAATAAAAATAAAACGTTTGTTTTTATAATGCATTTACGTGTAACCAATTATAAATAAATAAGATATTAACAATAATAGGTTGCGGTGTTAGTTAATACAAATAAATAAACTGTAACAATTAAAAAAAAACAAAGAAATATCATATTATTAAGAAAGTTATACTATATAATATATAATAATATTTATTATTATAAATTATATTTAATCTTATGGCTGAGAAACATGGAGAACACAAAATGACAATCACGAAGATACCGACCTTCATTAACGGATGCTTGCGCAGAATAAAGGATGGAAACGGCAGGACAAAATCACTAACGTAGAATTATGGAAAAGTACAAGTCAAATACCAGTGTTAAAGAGATACAAACCAAGACGATCGTGCTGGATAGAACAAAAACTACGGAAGCCAACTGAGAGTTTTAAACGACGGGCACATTTTTTTTGAATTCCCAGGGAAGAGCAAAGAGGAAGATTAAATATTACTGGAGAAACAGATGGAAGTAGAGATGAAGATGATGGTGAAGACATGGAATGATATAAAAAGAACAGCGAGAAAAGGGCGGATTGGAAAGTGTTTGTTGAAGACCTTTGCTCCTTGATTGAAAGGCAGTTGAAAGGTAGTTGAAAGGTAGTTGAAAGTTAGTTGAAAGGTAGTTGAAAGTTAGTTGAAAGTTGGTTGAAAGTTAGTTGAAAGTTGGTTGAAAGTTAGTTGAAAGTTAGTTGAAAGGTAGTTGAAAGTTAGTTGAAAGTTATTTAAAAGGTAGTTGAAAGTTAGTTGAAAGGTAGTTGAAAGTTAGTTGAAAGGTAGTTGAAAGTTAGCTGAAAGTTAGTTGAAAGTGAAAGTAGTTGAACGGTAGTTGAAAGGTAGTTGAAAGTTAGTTGAAAGTTGAAAGTTAGTTGAAAGTTGAAAATTAGTTAACGGTAGTTGAAAGTTAGCTGAAAGGTAGTTGAAAGTTAATGAAAGTTAGTTGAAAGTTAGTTGAAAGTTGAAAATTAGTGGACGTTAGTTGAAAGTTAGTTGAAAGTTGAAAGTTAGCTGAAAGTTAGTTGAAAGTTAGTTGAAAGTTAGCTGAAAGGTAGAATAATAATAATGATAAATTGTAGTGTTAGTTAACAAAAACTATGAGGTTGTTTAAACAAAAAGGTACCATCACAGTATTGCTCCCATACAAAGTGTTTATTTGTGGTTGGAGGAGAGCGTTGAGTATTATGAGACTGGAGATATCAAGGCCGTATACCAGTGCATCGTGTTCAGGGCTGAAGACAATAAAAGTAAATATTTAGGAATAACTCCTGGGCTTGAGACAAAGAAACAAATGATGGCATGTGTACAGCAGTCAGAGAAACAATCTACAAGCAACACAACAATCGAGTTATTGAGTTATTTGTGGGTCATCAGTATTGCACTCCGAACATGTCAGAACAATTGAGTTATTGAGTTATTTGCGGGTCATCATCATTGCACTCCGAACATGTCCATGATAGAAAAATTGAGTTATTTGTGTGGTCAGCAGTATTGCACTCCGAACATGTCCATAACAGAAAACTTGAGTTATTGAGTTATTTGTGGGTCATCATCATTGCACTCCGAACATGTCCATAACAGAAAACTTGAGTTATTGAGTTATTTGCGGGTCATCATCATTGCACTCCGAACATGTCCATGATAGAAAAATTGAGTTATTTGTGGGTCAGCAGTATTGCACTCCGAACATGTCCATAACAGAAAACTTGAGTTATTGAGTTATTTGTGGGTCATCATCATTGCACTCCGAACATGTCCATAACAGAAAACTTGAGTTATTGAGTTATTTACGGGTCATCATCATTGCACTCCGAACATGTCCATAGCATAAAAATACAGAGAGCAATAGCTATCCAGGACTAGGATCAAACCCGTACTTCTCGACGAGGTGTCTCGCAATGAGAGACTATTCGGTATGCGGCGATCCTGATCTTATAGGGATCAAATATTGATCAGCAATTGTGTCTATATGTTTGTTTCAGATTGTGCGGTCGCAACCTCATGCTCACGGTAATTTATATTGTAATAGACTCCGATTTCTGAAGGGAATCACCCAAATCTTGTGGCGTTTTTAGCATTGTAGCAGGGCCGGTTGTTGGTAAAATTACGTCAGCTATTTTAAGCTCTCACAGCTGACGACGTCACAAGATTTGGGTGTTTCCATGATCTTTTTCAGCCTGCAGATAGAAAGCTATGGATGGTTGTGATCATGCCTGTTCACGGGATGAAACAAGCTTGAAAGGTATCATATGTGGCAGCAACTTCTTTTTAAGTTGCTTATCTGGTGGTGTGGTGAGGCGCTGTGTCGAGGAGTACTGTTTCGATTGGAGACTATTCATTATAAATGAATATTATAATAGAGGGAGACTTCCGAGGAGGGGGCAGCGAATCATTTCACAGGAGGAGGTATGTAAACAGCACTTGGAAAAAATCACAAATAATCAACAACAGAAAAAAAAATCAACAACAGAAAAAAAATCAACAACAGAAAAAAAAATCAACAACAGAAAAAAGAAATCAACAACAGAAAAAAGATCATAGGTCATGGTTAATTCAATAATGTTCAGCTTAGATAGCTGAGTTGGCCGTGTGCTCTAGTGCTTGGTTTCTCGTGGCAAGACACTTTGTCAAGGAGTAACGGTTCGATCCTGCTTTGGACCATATATTTATTTGTTTTTTTTTTCTGTTGCTGATTATTTGTGATTTTTTTTGTTCCCGAGAGCTATAACATACCTCTCCTCTGAAATGATGTAATGCTTCGATCCTAGTTTGGTATATCTGTTTTTTTTTTTCTTCATTTTTCTTCTTTTTTGTTTGTCTTTGTTGTGTTTTGTTTTTTTTCCACTTACTGTAAAACACACTATCCCGTTCAGGACAGGGTGTTTCATCCTCAGGTAGAAACACAATTATTTTCTAACGTGAATGTGAGCTTATTTTGGGGAAGACGGTAGAGTTTCATTCACCTCAATAATAATGTTGATGCTGCTAATACAATATGTAACATACATAATTTTGTTAATAGAAAAGCAATATGAATAAATAAACAGCAATGCTGTTAATGTATATAACCGAGATGTCAATAAAATCAATATAAGAACATAAACAGACAGTAATCCAACGCCATTATTTGTCATCAGTTAGGTCATTAATAATATTGCCTTTGTTAGTTAAAATTAACATTGCCTTTGTTAGTTAAATGTTAACATTGCCTTTGTTGTATACCTGGATTATTAGTTCCTCGCGGGATTGCTCCTTGGGAAAATTGATTTTCCGCACAGAGCCTGTATACCGCATCGAAGTTTTTACCGGAATATTGATCAACTTTCAGTCCAGCCATTGCACACAGAGCGCGCTGCAATTGCCCAGGTTTAGTCAACAATATTTTTACTGTGCTCCAGCTCTGGACCTAACCAGTGACTCCATTTTAAAGATTTGTAGCGTGATATTATTTTCAATTATCTTCAGTATTTCCCCGCTGCTTTTATTAATATTACATTACGTTCATTATTTGTAAATATGCTTGTCACAGCAGGTTATTGTAACACTCAATCCTCCATTCTAATTTTAGTTCTACATATTTTTCAGCATTCAGGACGAAGGTGACCTAAGTCTACCACACTCCTCTCATTATTTAGGACTGATATTTTACTGGGGTGGTTCAACTTTGTAATACAGCGCACAAATTGAATGTTTTAGTTTCGTTAAATTTACAGTTACATTTCAGCAAATGAACGTTTTTGAGAAGAAACGTTAACAACTAATTGAACTAATGTAACACTTTCTGGTGAGAGACATTTCATCTCATCATAAGTCATTTCATCACTGAAGTCAATAAGAGTTACGATATATGATGTCAGTTTTTATTTGCAACCATATTTATCCTACTTAGGTCATTTACTCGGCCGTTGCATGAACATCATAGCTACGGCTCTCAGGTTGTGAGTTCATTCGTTTCCTATAGGAAACCAAAGAAGGCATATAGGGCGGAGATCATAGGTCTACACAATTGACGATTTGCTGCTAGTTCTAGTAGTTCTTGGTTGCTTCTTAGTCCCACGTTTGAACCTTCCTTAGTAATTGTTATGCGTAGCGATTTTCTTGGTCTGACTTGTTTTCTTTTACCAGATGGCTTCCACGCGAGTGTCTCATGTGAAGGTTTAATAATATATCTAAATTATGAGAATCCATTTTTGACAATCGAAACAAGTAAAGAGTTCTTAAATGTTATGTAGAGCCAGTCTTAACATATGGATGTGAATCATGGATAATAGAACAACAGACAAGAAAATCACTGAAGTCTGTAAAAATGTGGTTTTACAGAAGAATGTTGAGAATACCATGGACAGCTAAGAAGAGTAATGAAAATGTTCTGAAAGAGGTCAAAGCAAAAAGAGAGCTAATTTCCAATATTAGGAAGAAACAATCATCATATTTTGGCCATGTAATGAGAATAGAACAACTGGAATATATTGTAACAACTGTGAAAATTGAGGGATGAGGAGATAGAGGGAAGCAAAGAGAAAAAAAAATTACCAGACAACTTAAGAGAATGGTTTGGGAGAAGGTCAACAACAGAAATGATAAATAACTGTCGAGATGGAAAGTTGTGGAGAGACATGATCACCAACGCCAGCAGGCCCGGTACTTGATGATGATGATAATATGTAAGTGTGTGTAATTCATAACTAAAGCTGTTATTAATCTTAACAGTGAAACATTCTTGGCTGTCGTCTTCACATCGAAGGTTGGCTACATTGGAACGCCAATTTACTCTATTTCCTCCCTTTATAGTGGACGTTGTCACCTGTCCTTCTTTTGTTGTTTATCAGTCCACTTTAGTCCTGATCTGCCTCTAACTCGTTTACTTGTACTTTGCTCCATTTTGACTTTCAGTTAAAATTGTTCTTAGCTCATTATTTCGTTGCTTTCGTATACCTATTACCATGACATTTTCTTGTTTGCGTCAATAATATTTATACTTCAATTATCTATTTACTTCGGTTAACTATTTATTTATATTATATGTTTAATGCAATTATCTATTTACTTCGGTTATCAGTTTACTTAAATTATTTATTTACTTCAATTATCTTTTTACTTCAATGATCCATTTACTTCAATGATCTGTTTACTACAATTATCTATACACCTCTACTTACTTAGTTCATTTTACTGTAAAAAGAAATATGTAGCTATAGTTTGTAACGGGAGCTGCTGTAGCTCCGTGGTTAGTGAACTGGACTACAAGAATGGGAGCTGCTGTAGCTCCGTGGTTAGTGAACTGGACTACAAGAATGGGAGCTGCAGTAGCTCCGTGGTTAGTGAACTGGACTACAAGAATGGGAGCTGCAGTAGCTCCGTGGTTAGTGAACTGGACTACAAGAATGGGAGCTGCAGTAGCTTCGTGGTTAGTGAACTGGACTACAAGAATGGGAGCTGCTGTAGCTCCGTGGTTAGTGAACTGGACTACAAGAATGGGAGCTGCTGTAGCTCCGTGGTTAGTGAACTGGACTACAAGATTGGGAGCTGCAGTAGCTCCGTGGCTAGTGAACTGGACTACAAGAATGGGAGCTGTTGTAGCTCCGTGGTTAGTGAACTGGACTACAAGAATGGGAGCTGCTGTAGCTCCGTGGTTAGTGAACTGGACTACAAGAATTGGAGCTGCAGTAGCTCCGTGGTTAGTGAACTGGACTACAAAAATGGGAGCTGCTGTAGCTCCGTGGTTAGTGAACTGGACTACAAGAATGGGAGCTGCAGTAGCTCCGTGGTTAGTGAACTGGACTACAAGAATGGGAGCTGCAGTAGCTCCGTGGTTAGTGAACTGGACTACAAGAATGGGAGCTGCTGTAGCTCCGTGGTTAGTGAACTGGACTACAAGAATGGGAGCTGCTGTAGCTCCGTGGTTAGTGAACTGGACTACAAGAATGGGAGCTGCTGTAGCTCCGTGGTTAGTGAACTGGACTACAAGAATGGGAGCTGCTGTAGCTCCGTGGTTAGTGAACTGGACTACAAGAATGGGAGCTGCTGTAGCTCCGTGGTTAGTGAACTGGACTACAAGAATGGGAGCTGCTGTAGCTCCGTGGTTAGTGAACTGGACTACAAGGGAACAGTGGTTGTATCGATCCTGATTGATTATTTTCAGGCTGACTCATGTTTAGATGGGTACCTGCAATTTTTCTGAGAAAAGAAAAGCGACACGTCGTAATGCTGACCACAATACGTCAAAAATATTGTTTCAGAGGTTTGTTAAAAGTGTGGCCAATAACATCGTTTTTTAATACGTCACGTGACGTGATGAAGCTCTTCTTTTTTTATAGTTTTGTTGCGTCCCTTTATTGCAATGATACTGCAGTCGATTTATCATTACTAGGTTCTTTCTTTCTCTATGTCTTTTATATATTGTTTCTTGCTTCCTTTCTTTCCTTAATGACTTTCTTTCTTTCTGTCTTTTATATTTCGTGATTTTCCTCCTTTTTCCTTTTTCTTTTTTTCGTGTAGTTCGTCTCGGAGGTTCATAACGTAAATATATATATTTGTTTAAAATAATTTCTTCCATTCCCTAGATGGTTCTTAGTTGTATAATATTAACAACATTTTGTTAGCACATTAATAGGGACAGATATTATGAACAATCTACGAGAGATGGGTAGAGGAAAGACTTTGACAGAAGTACAAATACATGGCTATCTAGACTGTGAACCTGGAGTGAAGAACGATGTTAGCAGGACAGCGACGAATGAGAGTATTTGTCAACTAACATGGAACTGGCACAATCAGTCGCTCTATGCTGATGAACATTTTCAGGATAAGACTTGAGCACCTATAGAGGTGTCCGGATTGCTGTCATGATGATTCTAATTTAATATAACATTAATATACCCACTCATACCAAGTTTGCTTCTCTTATAGGTGTTTTTGTTAGTGTCTCTCTAGGTCTTCCTCTTTTTTTTGGTATCCTGATGTTTCCCTTAGAAGAGCTTTTTTTTAAATCCTTTGGTTCTCTTTCCTCAGCACATGTTTGACATATGTCCATCTTCTCTTCCTAAGAAGAGAATACCATGGACAGCTAAGAAGAGTAATGAAGAGGTTCTGAGAAAGGTCAAAGCAAAAAGAGAGCTAATTTCCAATGTTAGGAAGAGACAATCATCATTTTTTTGGCCATGTAATGAGAAGAGAACAACTGGAATATATTGTAACAACTAGAAAAATTGAGGGACGAAGAGATAGAGGGAAGCAAAGAGAAAAAATAGCAGACAGCTTAAGAGAAAGGCTCGGCAGAAGGTCAACAACAGAAATGATAAATAGCTGCCGAGATCGAATGTTGTGGAGAGACATGATCACCTACGCCACTAGGCCCGATACTTGATGATGAATATACCCACTTTCATTTACAAACAATTTTATTATTTGGATTCTCACGACAGTTCTTAATAGTGTTTAATGTTCTTTTCTTTTGATACCAGCGGTGTCAGATTGTGTTCGTACACTCTTATGTTTTGAAGAGTGTTAAGAATGCACACTCGCGTTGGTTATAAACAGTGTACCAAAGCGCAGATGTTGCCGACACAAACAAGCAAACACTAGATTAAGTGTCATTTTATTCTTTTTTGAAACCAATGTTGTGAAAATGGTAATAAAGCAGACACTCAGTATGAACAGCATTAAAAGATATGTGGCTCACAAATAACGTGCTGGCGGCTGATTATAATGGAAATATGAAGATATTACGTGAACACACACACACGAGCAAATTGCAGCATTAAGGAACTTAAGTACAATTTCTTCCCGTCATTATTTATTTCATTTCGCAAAACTATCATGTGTCCTTATAGGTCTCTTTTGGCAATATTGTTTGTATTCTTTATTTATTTCTCCAGTTGTTATAAACACCTACTTGTCCCTTCTCATTCTTCTTCTTCGTGGCATAAACTAGGAGTTGTTAGGGCACCACTGACTGGCTTCGTCAAATTTCTTCATTTAGTTCTATCTTTAGTCATTCTTTCGGACTCTGCACATTCGAAACATGTCCATTATTTTATGTTATCTTTCCATCACTTTCACCTTCTCGCTTGTCCTTTCTCATTACATGTCGAACATTGATAACGGTTTCTTGTTATGTTGTTAAGAAGCTTTATTTTTGACCTGACTCTTGTACTGTGTTCTCTTAACTTTGTTTGTCACTCGCAACATTTTTCTTTAAGAAACACTTCCGTCTTGATCTTGATTCCTGCCCTGCTGGACGTCGCAAAGGAATGCTTGTGTTTTCGCCACCCACATCTATTCTTTGCGAGATCTTCGATCTTATCTAATGAGTCTGTGCCTGCCAAGTTTGCTTCTCTTATAAGTGTTTTTGTTAGTGTCTCTCTAGGTCTTCCTCTTTTTTTTTTGTATCCTGATGTTTCCCTTAGAAGAGCTTTTTTTTTAAATCCATTAGTTCTCTTTTTCCAGCACATGTTTGACATATGTCCATCTTCTCTTCCTAAGAGTAGATGAGATCGTTGATTGCATGGCCATTTCTCTTATCTCTATATTAGTCTTTAATTCATTCCATTGTAGATGAGATCGTTGATTGCATGGCCATTTCTCTTATCTCTATATTAGTCTTTAATTCATTCCATTGTAGATGAGATCGTTGATTGCATGGCCATTTCTCTTATCTCTATATTAGTCTTTAATTCATTCCATTGCATTCAGAGTATTCTTCTTAGGCATTTGTCTTCAAAAGCGTTTATTTTTCTCTCAATCTCTTTCTTGTCTTCCATCTTCCACATGTGTAGGTAAGGCTGATAAAACATTTGAATTGACTATTCTAATTTTAGTATTCTTGCTTAATGTTTTTTATTTCCATATTTTGTTCAAGTTTTTAAAATTTGAAGCTGTCTTTGCTATACTGCTTTTGATCTCTTTCTTTGCTTACTGTGAGCTCCGCTAGTTTATTTCCTTGTTGTGTGGATATATTCCTGCTTGTGTGAGGTGGCGTAAACCGAGGGCGATTCATGCGCGCCTGCTAAAATAATATTGCAACTAATTGTGGGATGAATAAGGAATAGTAGGCAGAAGCGGGTAGACGATATGAAAGGATGGCCACTACTAACTCTCAAGTGGGAGCGTAGGACAGACGAAAGATGAAGGTGGATGACTGCGGACACCAGTGGTTGATGACTACGGGCACCAGTGGTAGATGACTACGGGCACCAGTGGTTGATGACTACGGACACCAGTGGTAGATGACTGCAGACACCAGTGGTAGATGACTACGGGTACCAGTGGTAGATGACTACGGACACCAGTGGTTGATGACTGCGGACACCAGTGGTTGATGACTACGGACACCAGTGGTAGATGACTGCGGGCACCAGTGGTTGATGACTGCGGGCACCAGTGGTTGATGACTGCGGACACCAGTGGTTGATGACTACGGACACCAGTGGTAGATGACTGCAGACACCAGTGGTAGATGACTACGGGTACCAGTGGTAGATGACTACGGACACCAGTGGTTGATGACTGCGGACACCAGTGGTTGATGACTACGGACACCAGTGGTAGATGACTGCGGGCACCAGTGGTTGATGACTGCGGGCACCAGTGGTTGATGACTGCGGACACCAGTGGTTGATGACTACGGACACCAGTGGTAGATGACTACGGACACCAGTGGTTGATGACTACGGACACCAGTGGTAGATGACTACGGACACCAGTGGTAGATGACTGCGGGCACCAGTGGTTGATGACTGCGGACACCAGTGGTAGATGACTGCGGACACCAGTGGTTGATGACTGCGGACACCAGTGGTAGATGACTACGGGCACCAGTGGTAGATGACTACGGGCACCAGTGGTAGATGACTGCAGACACCAGTGGTTGATGACTGCGGACACCAGTGGTTGATGACTACGGGCACCAGTGGTAGATGACTACGGGCACCAGTGGTGATGACTACGGACACCAGTGGTAGATGACTGCAGACACCAGTGGTAGATGACTACGGGTACCAGTGGTAGATGACTACGGACACCAGTGGTTGATGACTGCGGACACCAGTGGTAGATGACTGCGGACACCAGTGGTAGATGACTGCGGACACCAGTGGTAGATGACTGCTGACACTAGTGGTAGATGACTGCAGACACCAGTGGTAGATGACTGCAGACACCAGTGGTTGATGACTACGGACACCAGTGGTAGATGACTGCGGACACCAGTGGTAGATGACTGCGGACACCAGTGGTAGATGACTACGGACACCAGTGGTAGATGACTGCGGACACCAGTGGTAGATGACTGCTGACACCAGTGGTAGATGACTGCGGACACCAGTGGTAGATGACTGCTGACACCAGTGGTAGATGACTGCGGACACCAGTGGTTGATGACTACGGACACCAGTGGTAGATGACTGCTGACACCAGTGGTAGATGACTGCGGACACCAGTGGTTGATGACTACGGACACCAGTGGTAGATGACTGCTGACACCAGTGGTAGATGACTGCGGACACCAGTGGTTGATGACTACGGACACCAGTGGTAGATGACTGCTGACACCAGTGGTAGATGACTGCGGACACCAGTGGTTGATGACTACGGACACCAGTGGTAGATGACTGCTGACACCAGTGGTAGATGACTGCGGACACCAGTGGTTGATGACTGCTGACACCAGTGGTAGATGACTGCGGACACCAGTGGTAGATGACTGCTGACACCAGTGGTAGATGACTGCTGACACCAGTGGTAGATGACTGCGGACACCAGTGGTAGATGACTGCTGACACCAGTGGTAGATGACTGCGGACACCAGTGGTAGATGACTGCGGACACCAGTGGTAGATGACTGCGGACACCAGTGGTAGATGACTGCTGACACCAGTGGTAGATGACTGCTGACACCAGTTGTAGATGACTGCAGACACCAGTGGTAGATGACTACGGACACCAGTGGTTGATGACACGGGGTGAGAAAGAGAGAATAGGAGGGAATGATCAACTATCAAATTATTATTGTTTGGCTCTTCTAATTGCCAGCACATTTTACCAAATTTAAATACGTTTTAACTCGTGCATTTCTTACATTGCACAATTTGTAATATTTCATTCCCTGGATACTTTGATACTTTGTATCTATAACAATCTTCATTGCAACAATGTAAGCTGTCAAGCGGTTGCTTCCCTTACTGCTTGTCTGTGTCTATCAGTAATTGTCTTTCTTTAGTGTAGTCGACAATACCATGTAAAGATGCGAAGTTTTCTTCTAGTAAAACCAAAAGTGTAGAACAACTATGTAAACTAAACTGTATTTTATTCATGGTTGGAGTTATAATCAATTTAGGCAATGCCATAGGTGCCTTTTCACCTGCAATGTTTCACATTGTGTATGTACAGTGATGGTTCCAGCAGCTTGCCGATATTCACATACTTCATTATTTGTCGAAAGTAAATATTAATAAACATAAAGACAAATATAATAAAAAGTCAATTCAAATGTTAGGCCAACTTATAATAAACACAAGATAAAAAAAGACGAATAAGTATTTGATAATAAATAAGGTAAAGTACGAAACATGAATCGGCGTCTTAGCGCCCGAGTTTTCACTCATGTGTGCTCGGCCGCCTATCCAGAAGTGTTTGAAGACTCCTGTACAGTGTGGATTCAAGCATTGAAACTCACGATAAGAGGCACCATTCCTCACCTTCCCAGAGTGCTACCCTGGTACCCATTTCCATCCAAAAAGAAATATGCTTAACTAGCGAGCTATTGTACCCATCACCATGTATTTCTCTTGACATTTGTAATAATTAAACACATAACAAGTACAATAAGAGCGTAGATACACTGATTAATGTAACCAAGGATATAACAAGGAAAAGCAGTTAATTAGAAATTGATGGAAACTGATGGAAAAAGATTAAAGGAAATAAAAAGCTGTGATTTATAATGTTTCTCTTGAAAGTTTATTTTGTTTTTTTTTATGTTAAAAAATTACTTTATAAATCTATCTGTACAGCTAATATACAATTATTTTATTATCAAAACAACAAATATCAATACCATATGTGTTTATGACTAAAGTAACAAACATAAACAATGTGAACGATTGTATAATCACAAGGCCACATATTTTTGCATGAGGTAAGGATTCACTTCATGTAATGTGACGTATGGGGAATATGGTGTTAGTGTCCACAGTTTTAATCACCTATTATATGTTTTAAGGGGGAGGGGATGTGGCCAGCATCACGCCAAGTAGCCATACATGTTGATGGTTTCCAGAGGAGACTGGGTGACTCTCGATGTCGCAACAGTCCGCAAAAATAAAGGTTACCACACCTGGGAATTAAACCTTGACATTCTGGTTAGTAGTTAGCTCGCTATCCACACAGCCACCAAGTAATATATATATTTTACGCAAAACTTCTGCTCCTGATCGACGACTTCCGGGTTCACCCAGCTTTAAATGGGTACCAGATTTTTTTTCTGGGAAAGTAAAGCGGCACGGGCGTTATACCGACCACATTACGCCAAAAATCACGTGTCGAAGGTCTATAAATAATTTTGGTCACCAACACCATCTTCCCAAACGTCACTTGACGTGACGGGGCTCTTTACATTTTCCATATGTATATATATATATATATATATATATATATATATATGTCTGTATGTGTGTGTTTCTGTGTGTGCAGTAGCTGATTATTGAGCATTCCCCTCATCTTTTAAAGTCGGTTATTCATTTGAGACTTTCAGTCACAAAACTGTAGCCAGACCAGGAAAGTTTGAAACTTAAAGTCCCTTTAGTTCTGCCTCTTTAATAGAAAGAACTATGTAATAAAGACGGACTTGAACTTAGTACAACCCTGTTACATTTATTCGCTTACCTCAGCTCCACTTCTCCTCCCTTCAAAAACGATGGTTAATCTTCGCTTACATTATTCTCATTCTCCTCCATCCACACTGCCGTATATAATCTACACATTTACTAATTAATAAGAGATTATTACTTCTCTTTTAATTTTTTAATTTAGCGCGCAATGGCGATATAGCATTTCTTAATCTATATAATTTTATTTACCTTAATCCTTCTCAGGCTTTTCATTAATTTACCGGTGTTCCTATCAATCTTCTAACAACTCACAAAGACTTGAAACTCCTTTTAATATCCATACTATAAAGTTTGAAAACTCACTTCACCGTTTATTTTTTTTCATAATTTTGTTGACATCACAAGTATATCAATACTTGCCGCTCCCCAGGTGATCCAATAATATCCTTGATCTTGTTGCGGATTACTTTGATCATGCATGATCAACTGCAGCAACGTCACTTTGACAACTGAAGTGTCATCAATTACTTTCCACGTCTCATCTTTTTTTTTTAAGAGGGACATGTTTTACCGTTTTATGTTCCCAATATGTCAACCAGTCTCTATGGTAAGTGTCACACGTTTCTATTTGAAACCCTCGACCACTATCTCGGTATCTGAATTTATTTTTATTACATTATTGTAACTATGGATAGTTTATTACTTGTAAATCATGGATTTGCGCCAATAATTATTTATTATTTGATCTGATTGGGTTTAATTGAGTTAGTGGATACACGAAAAAAAAAGTTCTTTTCTGTTGACTTCCTTGTTACAACATAATACGCCAAAACATTAAAATAACATCACAGGCTACAACATAGTGTTTAGTTCACAACACACACAACAACAATAAACAATAATTAGTACTGTGAATATTTTCCTTCCAGAAAAAAAGTTCTCTGATATACTTTTCACAGTTTATATTTTGTGAAGATAAATTTATTTAAGGGGAAAACAGAAGAAAAGAAACGGTTACAAATGATATCGTTACAGCTGTACGATGAAGAAGACAACACATCCGGCGTTGCGACAGAGACTGGCCTTCTGCTGGAATATAAGAAGTACACGCTGAACTTAGAAGACATTAGAAGACACATAGGAAACAAATTTAGAGACATATGGAAGACATATAGAGGGCATATAGAAGACATATAGAAGACATATAGAGGGCTTATGTATAAAAGACATACAGAGGACATATATAAGAAAGGAGAAACAACCATGATGTGGATAGATACATAGGTGGATGAGTGTGTGAAATTGTGAATAATTGTGATGGTGAATAGTTTTAAAAAAATGGTATATGGCCGAATGAAAGAATGGAGAAGTGAAGATGAATTAGTGAGCACTTCAAGATGGATAATTTGTGGATGAGAAGGAGGATGTGTATTCATGAATAATTTTGGTCGGATGCTCGCATTGATAGACAGACAGACGGACAGACGGACGGACAGACGGACGGACGGACGGACGGACGGACAGACTGACGGACGGACGGACGGACGGACAGACGGACGGACGGACGGACAGACGGACGGACGGACGGACAGACAGACAGACGGACTGACGGGCAGACAGACAGATAGATAGATAGATTAATGGATGGATGGATGGATGGATATATGGATGGCTGGATGGATGGATGGTGTGTGTGTGGATTGATAAGTAGGTAGCTAGGTAGATTTTAGGTAGGTAGGTAAGTAGATGGATGAACGGATGGATGGATGAATGGATAAGTAAGTAGATAGGTCGGTAGTTAGATTTTAGGTAAGTAGGTAGATAGATTTTAGGTAGATTGGATTGATATATTTTAAGTATGGTGAATGGATAGATGGATAGATAGACAGACATGCAGGCAGATAGGCAGGCAGACAGACAGACAATAGACATACATATGATTAATTGGATGGATGAATGAATAGATGAAACAATTAATAATGAAAGCACTATTGAATGAATGAATAGATGAAACAATTAATAATGAAAGCACTATTGAATAAATGAATTATTTATTTTTTTTAATGGTTTAGCGCTTAATAAAACGGGTGAAAGAAGGACAGAGAGACAGGCAGATAGATCGATGGATGAAAAAAATTGATGAAAAAACGAACAAGCACTCAGATCCGCAGACAGACAGCTAGAGAAGTGACTAAGGCTTGGCGAGGACATTTTCAGCTCAATACAACCCTGGCATTAACCAAGAAAAAAAACAATCCCGACGTGTCTGAACTTCCCCTATCGACAAGAAGACGACCACTCTGTTCATTTCCCGGTTGATGTCCAGACTTACTGACCGGATAGCCATGTCAGACATAAGAGTCCAGCGGCTCTAATGAAGGCAGGCCGTTACTGCTTCCATAAACCTGCCAGATTTTCACTAACAACGTCACTACTTAGGAGGGTATCTTATATATTTGCCGAATTTGGAACCCTACACAATGTCATTTGTGAGAAACCTGACCATTTGTCAGTATTGGGAAAGCTAGCAACATACCCAATTCGGGTTCCGGATATTATGTCAGTACTGACAGCCCCATAGTATGTTAATATTTAAAAATAACTGACATTTCATCACTATTATAAAACTTGATAATATATCAGCACTCGACAACTTAGCAAATGTCAGTATTGGACTTACGGATAAATATCAGTATAATGGGATCTAGATATAGGTCAATATTGGATAACCTGGCAATAGGTGTCCGTTATGAGTAGCCTGTGAATAGAGTCAACAGATTACACAACATTTGAAAGGAATTTTAAAAAATGGACGGAAGAAAAGTGAGGTAGATTGTGAACATCTCATCATGTTGATAAATTGTGAACTTTCATCATGTTGGTAGATTGTGAACATCTCATCATGTTGATAAATTGTGAACATCTCATCATGTTGGCAGATTGTGAACATCTCATCATGTTGATAAATTGTGAACTTTTCATCATGTTGGTAGATTGTGAACATCTCATCATGTTCATAAATTGTGAACATCTCATCATGTTGGTAGATTGTGAACATCTCATAATGTTTGTAGATTGTGAACAACTCTTCATGTTGGCGGAATTTGAACATCTCATCATGCTGGCAGATTGTTAACATCTCATCATGTTGGTAAATTATGAACAACTCCTCATGTTGGTAGAATGTAAACAACTCTTCATGTTGGCGGAATTTGAACATCTCATCATGCTGGCAGATTGTTAACATTTCATCAGGTTGGTAAATTATGAACAACTCCTCATGTTGGTAGAATGTAAACAACTCTTCATGTTAGCGGAATTTGAACATCTCATCATGCTGGCAGATTGTGAACAACTCCTCATGTTGGTAGAATGTAAACAACTCTTCATGTTAGCGGAATTTGAACATCTCATCATGCTGGCAGATTGTTAACATTTCATCATGCTGGCAGATTGTGAACAACTCCTCATGTTGGTAGAATGTAAACAACTCTTCATGTTAGCAGATTGTGAACAGCGCATCTTGTTGACATTCACAGATTGCTAGAGAGCTTTAGCTCCAACATTCAATACTTTCTGAGATAAAATTAAGGTTAATCCTGTCCATTCTCTGGTGTTGTCTTCCCACCACTTTCTCTGTCTGCCTTGCCTTCTTTTACCTGCTCATGTTATCCTCAAAATGGTCGTAACTAAGAGTGTCGAAGAGTGTCGATAATATCATCATCATCATCATCATCATCATCATCATCATCATCATCATCAAGTACCGGGCCCAGTGGCGTAGGTGATCATGTCTCTCCACAGCTTTCGATCTCGGCAGCTATTTATCATTTTTGTTGTTGACCTTCTGCCAAGCCATTCTCTTAAGCTGTCTGTTATTTTTCCTCTTTGCTTCCCTCTACCTCTTCGTCCCTCAATTTTTCCAGTTGTTACAATATATTCCAGTTGATATCTTCTCATTACATGGCCAAAAAATGATGATTGTCTCTTCCTAACATTGGAAATTTGCTCTCTTTTTGCTTTGACCACTCTCAGAACCTCTTTATTACTCTTGTTAGCTGTCCATGGTATTCTCAATATTCTTCTGTAAAACCACATTTCTACAGACTCCAGTGATTTGTGTAATATGTCCGCACCATTTTAATGTTCTTATTGTTACCCTAAGTCTACGTTCTATTGATCACTGACTTTTATGGCTCACCTCCCCGTTAGTGAGTCTATATAAAGTATGTACAAGATCTTTCTATACCATCTCGTCTTCAGAGACTATAAACCTCTTTCAAGATCAGCAGTGAATGTTGATGCGGTGCATGCATATGTAGATCACTGCTGTTCGTAAAGATCTGATCTTTGTTCTTTATGAGATCGCTCCCTTTTCCATATATTGTTTTGTCTTGTCAAGGCTGCCATGCAACTCAAGCTAATACTTAGGGTTTTGATCTAGCTTCAATGACTATCTATCTATCTATCTATCTATCTATCTATCTATCTATCTATCTATCTATCTATCTATCTATCTATCTATCTATCTATCTATCTATCTATCTATCTATCTATCTATCTATCTATCTATCTATCTATCTATCTATCTATCTATCTATCTATCTATCCATCCATCCATCCATCCATCCATCCATCCATCCATCCATCCATCCATCCATCCATCCATCCATCCATCCATCCATCCATCCATCCATCCATCCATCTATCTATCTATCTATCTATCTATCTATCTATCTTTCTGTCTTTCTGTCTTTCTGTCTTTCTGTCTTTCTGTCTGTCTGTCTGGTCTGTCTGGTCTGTCTGGTCTGTCTGTCTGTCTGCCTGCCTGCCTGCCTGCCTGTCTGTCTGTCTGTCTATTGACCTTTCGAGCCGTAGCCGGCTCATAGGGCGTAGACGAAGATACCCCTTCTGTTATCTGAATTTTTGTTCTAGCAGTTTTCAATTCTTTTAAAGATATTTTATCAAATTTCACCAGTTGTCTCTGTTCTGTACAAGCAGCGCTATCTCATTGAGGTAGCCGATTACTGCTGCTCTTACCTCTCTCATCAATGTTCTTCTCAGTGTCTCTCAACGTCAATGCAGCCTAGATATTTGAACTGTTTGACTGTTCCGAGCCCGTCTCCGGTTATTGTGATTGTTCTTTCATTATCCTGGGTCTTGTTTGTCATCAATTTTGTTTTGTCTGTATCGATCTTCATTATCCTGGGTCTTGTTTGTCATCAATTTTGTTTTGTCTGTATCGATCTTCATTATCCTGGGTCTTGTTTGTCATCAATTTTGTTTTGTCTGTATCGATCTTCATTATCCTGGGTCTTGTTTGTCATCAATTTTGTTTTGTCTGTATCGATCTTCATTATCCTGGGTCTTGTTTGTCATCAATTTTGTTTTGTCTGTATCGATCTTCATTATATATACTCCTGATGTCTTATCTATGGATTCGGTCAGGTCGTTGAGCTCTGATACATCAATTCTGTACTAAAGTATTATTCCACGCTGTTCAAGTTCTATAAAATCTTATTGTAAGATTATTTCTTATTTTGTGAAAGGATAAAATCTCACCCTTACGTGACTTTCACTGATCGTGCGATGGAGTAAAATCACAATTATTTACAGTCTCGTGTAAACTATACAGTAAACCTTTTTTTTATATTACCTATTATTAGCATTTTTTTTAAAATCATAAAGAAACAATCAACATGTTTCGGGCACATCATGAGAAGAGGAAAGTTGGAATACTTGGTTACAACTTGCAAAATAAAGGAAAAAGAGATCGCGGACGACAAATGGAGAAAATACTGGATAGCTTGTTGTCATGGCATGGAAAACGATCAACAACAGAACTGATACGACGCACTGTAGATAGAAGATTGTGGAAGGATATGATCGCCTACGCCAGCCGGCATGCATATGATGATGCTGATTATTATTAGCAGTAGTGACATATAGCTCATGTGGCAGATAAGGCATACATAATATGATTTAAGACTGAACCGACGTCTAAACCTCGGACTTGCACGCATTGCTGGCTCCAGCCGTTATCCTATCAGTTCAGCCAGCTCTCTACTTGTGCCAACCGGAAGTTAACTTACTGGTTATGTCGAAAGGGACTTGAGTTATGGCTGCCCAAGTGACGTATACGTTAAAAGTGATCTGAATTTCATAAATAAAGAAAGAAAGTGACAGTACACACGCGGGAGAGATCGAGAAAAACAGGAAGAAAAATCTGTCTGAAAAATCTGTCAAGAGTGGCAAAATAGATAATGAAGGAAAAAACAAAAGGACGGAGAGAAAATAAAGGATAATTTTTTTAAACTGAAAACAAGAGAAAATCGGGGAGTTAAATAAGAAAAGTAAGAAAAAATTAAAGTGAAATAAATAGAGAAAGATATAAGAAAGAAATAAGAATTATAGAAGAAGAGCAAGAGAAAACGACAATTAAGAAATTGGAAGAAATAACGAGAGGGAGAAAGAATTGGAAATAAAAACGAGGAGAGATGAAGTAACTGTGGAAATGAATGAGAAAAATAAAACTTACAAGCTGGTTTGAATTGAAGAGATAATTACAGCCTCTCAAAAACCAAATAGCTGCTGATATTTTAATGGGAGAATATTTGTTCCACTGCGACCAGATGAAATGAACACCGTGTACGGATGCAGCGTAATGCAGATCAGCCAAGCAACAAAGTAATCAATGGAAGTGAGTAATATCCAGAGACTATAGAACTAGACTACAGTCTAAAAGCTAAATTCTAAAAGCTGCAACGATATAGAAAGACAACCTATCATTGAAACCAAGAGAGATGAATAATGTGGCTGCAGGTCAGTCCTCCGTGCTTTCCAAAGTAACAGTTGGACGTTGGGGATGTTTCATTGTTCATCTAGCATTACAGTATCTGTTTTAATCATGATTTCTGTACTTTTGCGTAATACTTTAATTAAATACATTTTTGACTTGAGAGCTTGTTTTGATTAATTTGCAGCCGTATTGTATCCAACTCTGTCACAATAAGCAGGGACCAATGAGAGTTTGTTAATGGATGTTCATATACATAATTGTTCAATGATATTATTGCTTTTCTGTTCATGTAATTAGTTTCGCTACAGGCTAGAATTCCCCATATCCGCTCCGCTCGTGTCACAGCTCATCCCTCTCTCTCTCTGCGATCAGGACCCAATCAGAGTAGGATTCCAGCTCCTCACATGAACTCAGCTGTCAGGTTAGGTGTGTTACAAACAGAACATCACAATTAGAGTCTGCCAGATCCACTCTGATTGAACACCCGTTAAAAACGTTGCACTGTGTTCTGCGCCAGTGGCCCAGTGCATCCGATTTCAGCCAGCATTTTATTCAGGTTTGCTTTTCCTAGCCTTTGATTGTCCCCAATCTTCCTGCAAGGCAGCAGGTGATCTTTTCTGTAGGGACAGCTCATCCAAAACGCGTTGTAAAATTATGTTGGCATGGTGGACTACCTTGTCGCCCTTATTGACGGCACTGGCACGGATTCGAAACGACTTCCATGAAATAGAGAGCGCACAGTCGCTTCCTCACTTCCGTTTGCTGGAAAAACACATTTAAAACAAACCAGGCAACATAAACAGTTTCAGGCACTACGTTAGTCTCTGCAAAAACACAGCGACATGCAGCCATATTGCGTTGTCGATTGTGGCGTTAGCAAAGTCGAACACAGTGCGGTTCACGTCGGCTGCATGGGCGACAATGTCAAACATCACCGACAAGATAGTGCCCACAGTCACTTCCAACTCCAATCCAATGGAGAACACACACACACTCACACTCACACACACACTCACACAGACACACTCACACACACACACTCACACACACACACCCCACACATATTCACTCGTCAGTATCATGTTATGGACCACAAAAGCTACAGCACAAAATTTAGTTTCGCGAAAAGGAAATAGCAGACGTGATCACCAGTTCTACAGACAACAAGTAGTTATCCCTCTGTTATAAAGTTGCCAATCTTGTCTACAGACAACAAGTAGTTATCCCTCTGTTATAAAGTTGTCAATCTTGTCTAAAGACAACAAGTAGTTATCCCTCTGTTATAAAGTTGTCAATCTTGTCTACAGACAACAAGTATTTATCCCTCTGTTATAAAGTTGTCAATCTTGTCTAAAGACAACAAGTAGTTATCCCTCTGTTATAAAGTTGTCAATCTTGTCTACAGACAACAAGTAGTTATCCCTCTGTTATAAAGTTGCAATCTTGTCTACAGACAACAAGTAGTTATCCCTCTGTTATAAAGTTGCCAATCTTGTCTACAGACAACAAGTAGTTATCCCTCTGTTATAAAGTTGCCAATCTTGACTACAGACAACAAGTAGTTATTCCTCTGTTATGAAGTTGCCAATCTTGACTACAGACAACAAGTAGTTATCCCTCTGTTATGAAGTTGCCAATCTTGACTACAGACAACAAGTAGTTATTCCTCTGTTATAAAGATGCCAATCTTGATTACAGACAACAAGTAGTTATTCCTCTGTTATAAAGTTGTCAATCTTGTCTAAAGACAACAAGTAGTTATTCCCCTGTTGTGCATTTGCCAATCTTGACTACAGGCAACAAGTAGTTACCCCTCTGCTGTGAAGCAGCCAATCTTGACTACAGACAACAAGTAGTTACCCCTCTGCTGTGAAGCAGCCAGTCTTGACTGCAGACAACAAGTAGTTATTACTCTGCTGTGAAGCAGCCAATCTTGACTATAGACAACAAGTAGTTATCCCTCTGCGGTGAAGCTGCCAGTCTTGACTGCAGACAACATGTAGTTATCCCTCTGCTGTGAAGCTGCCAATCTTGACTGCAGACAACAAGTAGTTACCCCTCTGCTGTGAAGCTGCCAATCTTGACTGCAGACAACAAGTAGTTATTACTCTGCTGTGAAGCTGCCAGTCTTGACTACAGACAACATGTAGTTATCCCTCTGCTGTGAAGCTGCCAGTCTTGACTGCAGACAACAAGTAGTTATCCCTCTGCTGTGAAGCTGCCAATCTTGACTGCAGACAACAAGTAGTTATTACTCTGCTGTGAAGCGGCCAGTCTTGACTACAGACAACATGTAGTTATCCCTCTGCTGTGAAGCTGCCAATCTTGACTGCAGACAACAAGTAGTTATTACTCTGCTGTGAAGCGGCCAGTCTTGACTACAGACAACATGTAGTTATCCCTCTGCTGTGAAGCTGCCAATCTTGACTATAGACAACAAGTAGTTATCCCTCTGCTGTGAAGCTGCCAATCTTGACTATAGACAACAAGTAGTTATCCTCTACTGTGAAGCTGCCAGTCTTGACTACAGACAACATGTAGTTATCCCTCTGCTGTGAAGCTGCCAATCTTGACTATAGACAACAAGTAGTTATCCCTCTGCTGTGAAGCTGCCAGTCTTGGCTACAGACAACATGTAGTTATCCCTCTACTGTGAAGCTGCCAATCTTGACTATAGACAACAAGTAGTTATCCCTCTGCTGTGAAGCTGCCAGTCTTGACTGCAGACAACAAGTAGTTATTACTCTGCTGTGAAGCTGCCAGTCTTGACTATAGACAACAAGTAGTTATCCCTCTGCTGTGAAGCGGCCAGTCTTGACTACAGACAACAAGTAGTTATCCCTCTGTTATGAAGTTGCCAATCTCGACTACAGACAACAAGTAGTTATCCCTCTGTTATGAAGTTGCCAGTCTCGACTACAGACAACATGTAGTTATCCCTCTGCTGTGAATCTGCCAGTCTTGACTACAGACAACAAGTAGTTACCCCTCTGCTGTGAAGCTGCCAGTCTTGACTGCAGACAACAAGTAGTTATCCCTCTGATGTGAAGCTGCCAGTCTTGACTGCAGACAACAAGTAGTTACCCCTCTGCTGTGAAGCTGCCAGTCTTGACTGCAGACAACAAGTAGTTACCCCTCTGCTGTGAAGCTGCCAGTCTTGACTACAGACAACAAGTAGTTATCCCTCTGCTGTGAAGCGGCCAGTCTTGACTACAGACAACAAGTAGTTATCCCTCTGCTGTGAAGCGGCCAGTCTTGACTACAGACAACAAGTAGTTATCCCTCTGCTGTGAAGCGGCCAGTCTTGACTACAGACAACAAGTAGTTATCTCTCTGCTGTGAAGCTGCCAGTCTTGACTACAGACAACAAGTAGTTATCCCTCTGTTATGAAGTTGCCAATCTTGACTACAGACAACACGTAGTTATCTCTCTGCTGTGAAGCTGCCAGTCTTGACTGCAGATAACAAGTAGTTATCCCTCTGCTGTGAAGCTGCCAGTCTTGACTACAGACAACAAGTAGTTATCCCTCTGCTGTGAAGCTGCCGATTTTGACTACAAATTAAAAAAACATACACTGCAAACGTGTGAGCTGTGCAGAGACATAAGAATGGAAACCTAGAGTCAGGAAAGTCTATTAATAGACATTTAATGGGACAATTATGATGACCACTACATGAGTCATAAAAAGAAGCAACTAGAAACCTTAGTTAACACTGACTACTAAGTGAGCCATAGATGCATTATGAGTGTGTCTTTTATTACTCCGAATCTGTTACACTATTACATAAGTAAATAAATTAGTCATTATCGATTTCACTAATATACAATATTTCTGTCTGTAAAAGTGAATTTTGTAGGCATACACGTAGAACGTTCATAGATAAACGTCTTTTGTGACAAAAATGTAGCAAATCATGTTAATGGTTTCATGAACCAAATATACGCAATGTGCAATCCAATGGTTAAGTAAGTTAATGGCAAAATAAAACGCCACGTCTTAAATATGTGTTACATACAAACTTGCTTTATCCTGTACGCACTACTAAGTCAGATAAAAACGATGCAGGAAAACACAAATGAACTATCATCAATAGCCAGCAAAATTGGGCTTGAGGTCAATCATGAAAAGACTAAAGTCATGAAAAGTTTAATTCCAACAAGTGACAAAATATACATGGAAAACAAACCAGTAGAAGAGATCGATCACTTTATCTATCTTGGAAGTCACATTGATCGAGAAGGGGATACGAGCAAAGAAATTAGAATCAGACTGGCTAAAGCAGCAATGTCTTTCAGAAGCCTTGAAAAGTTGTGGAAATCAAAACTCATTAGCACAAACACAAAACTTAGGCTATTCAAATCAAATGTACTATCAACCCTTACGTATGCGTGTGAAAGCTGGAAAACAACAAGAGATATAGAAACAAAGTTGAACGCATTCGAAAATAAATGTCTAAGGAAAATACTTGGTATAGAATGGAACGAATTCAAAACAAACGAGGAAATTAGAGAAATCGCCAATCAACCACTAATATCTTCAGTAATAAAGAAAAGACGATGGTCATACGTTGGACATGTGATGAGAAGAGATAATAATCGAATAGCAAAGCAAGCCCTCATATGGGAAACAACAGGTAAAAGAAAAAGAGGAAGACCCAGGGAGACACTGAGAAGAACATTGATGAGAGAGGCAAGAGCAGCAGGAATCGGCTCCCTCAATGAGATAGAACTGCTTGCACAGAACAGAGACAGATGGCGAGATTTAATAAAATATCTTTAAAAGAAAACTGCTAGAACAAAAATTCATATAGGAGAAGGTGTATCTTGGTCTACGCCCTATGGGCCGGTTACGGCTCGAAAGGTCAATAGATAGATAGACTACTATGCCATCTATGTATAAGGATATTCGGATTTGTCCAATGTGCTGAGAGATCGACTTTGAAAAGAAAGGACAATTTGAAAGCATTGTAGTTGATACCTCATGCAATAAAAACGTAATATTTTCATAGTAAAAACATTTTTCTTACATAATCGTACACAACAATAAGTAAATAAAAGTACAAAAAGTGGTGAGAAAGGGGAAGGCTGCTGTCTCCAGTACCTGCTCAACATCTATGCTGAGAACATCATGAGAAATGTCATAAACGATGACAGATTTGTAAAGGTCGACCTTTTCACAATAAATGGCAACATAATTCCAGAACTCAGTTACGCCGACGAAAAAGTCTTCTCAAACAGTGCAAAATGATTAAAAGAAATAATTTAGTGTGTTAAAAACACAGTGAAGAACAAAGTCTTCATCTAAAAATGCAGAGAAACCAAGATAGCGTCCATTTACAAAATAAAAAAAGCCAACCCAAAATGATAGTTAACTGTGAAAAACTTGAAACTATAGGAAACTATGAATAACTGGGATTTATAGTAACTAACAATGGAGAGTGTCAGGCGAGATAAAATAACATTTGGAATAGTAACACAAAAGTTAAACGCCATGAAGAACATGTGGCACAATGCAAGCAAGGCAGATAAATTAAAATGACTGAGAACATGTATCTTTCCGATAGCAACATATGGCTGTGAGTCATGAACAATCTCGCAAAGAGCATGGAAGAAAATCGATTCATTTGTAACAAAGTGCTACAAAAAAATCCTTAACAAATATTGGTTAATGGAAAAGAGCAACGAAGACGTATTAAAAGATTTTAAAAGTTGGCCTATAAACATCATTCTCCAGATGAAAGTAAAGAACTTTGGTCACATTAATAGAGACGCACTCACTCTCACAGACGCGGAGAAGACTGCCAATTAAAAAGTATATATATACAAGACGTTCGAACAAGATCCGTAATATATCAAGTGAATAGATTAACTGATCTACTGACTCCACACGGGACTAGATTATAGATAGCGAAAAGCATAACCCGTGATGTGTTAAATGCTTTTAGGAGTTTGTGATTTACCGGTCATCCAAACCGCCAAGTAATATTGATATTGACAGTAGCCTAAAAAGAATTCTAGTCTAAATATTTACAAAATGTGTTACTGTAACTTGTGTCTATTGAACTGTAAATAGTATATAAATACGTATGCGTTGGTGTTATTGTACACCTCAAGCCTTTGTCGATTTTCAAGGTCGAGAGGATGAGTAGTGACTCGACAAATGTGTTAAAGAAAGACGAGACGGCTTAATAATAACAATACGATTGCAGATAAACAAACACAACGCGAAAAAAATATAACAATTGATCAGGTTCAAGGTCGAAACTAAAATGTACTCTATTACAAAGTTTATTCAACAAAAATGTACTCTATTACAAAGTTTATTCAACAAAAATGTACTCTATTACAAAGTTTAGTCAACAAAAATGTAGTCTATTACAAAGTTTATTCAACAAAAATGTACTCTATTACAAAGTTTATTCAACAAAAATGTACTCTATTACAAAGTTTATTCAACAAAAATGTACTCTATTACAAAGTTTATTCAACAAAAATGTACTCTATTACAAAGTTTATTCAACAAAAATGTACTCTATTACAAAGTTTATTCAACAAAAATGTACTCTATTACAAAGTTTATTCAACAAAAATGTACTCTATTACAAAGTTTATTCAACAAAACAGCTTACAATGATGAAAGAACCTTCACGTCTCGATGGAAGAAAAGTCTTTTACACAGGGACAGACCGAGACGATGGTTGTTTCAAGACCACAAAAAGACTTTGAACATGACATTACAAGAGGTGGGAGATCTGGCTAAAGACATTTTTTTCAGGCGTGCTGAGGCGAAGGCAACGTTCTGCAAAGGGTACATGACTTTATTATGATGATGGGTCGGAACAATAATTGATACTTATCGTCATAATCTAATAATCCATCGCCTGTTTGATAACGTAAGTAATTATTCCTCTCCACAATTGTATAAAGTGTTTATCAAATCAGCTGTTTATTTTTCCCACCACGCGGTGTACGGTGGGTTCGAAACTTGAGGGGGCCAGGACGCGTTGAGCTGTCGTAATACATGTATTTTTTTTTTTAAATACACATATTTGTCGTATACTTACATTAGCCTCATTTGACTGTTACTTGTACAGCAAATTTATTCTTCGAGCTTTCTTATTTGAAACGCCAATAAAACAGATTTTCCTTCGTTGTACTGCCAGACAGCATTTTGTGTTAATATGACCACGTAGATTTACTTGTTCTTGCAGTAACATAGTTCTTTTGTCAACGTCATTTCGTAGTGACAAGGGAATAAATAATATCCATTATTTTTGTTTTGGATGAGCTGTGCGATCAGGACTCAATCAGAGTAGGATTCCAGACTCTCATATGAAGTCAGCTGTCAGGTTAAGTCACCTGGGAACCAGGAAGCAATTTCAGAAATGGCTTAGCTATAGTTCCCACAAATATTGCAACGTCGCTGTTGTGCAGTTGTAGTATTTATATCCTCATAGACATTGAAGCCTATCGATAAGCTATGGCTCGAATTACTTGAGCTATATAACACGGCTGACTGGATTACGGTGGCCTGTTATAAACTAACATGTAACCAATTCAACTGGAGTGTGATATTTTATGCATTCAGATAGAATATTACATGAGTCGTATCGTCCGTTGCTTCATCTGAATATCCGCCGCTGCATGCCGTTCTCATATACTGTCTAGTGTATTTTCTTTCTGTTTTCCCCTTAACTCTTATTCTCTTAATTTTCCAAGATGGTTGTTATAATGTACTTAGGCTGTTCATTTCTCGTTCCTTAATCAGAAAAAGATGTTTTCTTCTTAACGGTGTTAGATATGGGTTAGATTTTTTGTGCAGTCCTTTTTTAAAATAGCCAACTTTACTCTTTGTAACTGCCAATAGTGTTCTCAAGAGTGTAGTAAATTCCTTATAATTATAAACGTAACAAGTAACAGGTCTAGCAAAAAAGATCCCCTCAGACGCACGTAACAAGTTAATATAAACCTTCTCATACTTAAAGGTAATAATTTTTGCAATAAATATTTTAACCTACATAAATAAATGTAAGACATACTGTAATAAATACCCTATCGTACAGAAAAGAAACTTAATATGGTTAACAATTTACCTTCACAGCCACAAACATGTTCATCTAATTGTAACCATTAACGCCCTTGACGGAATCTCTCTGTAATAAACGTGTAAGGATAATGAACCGTCTTAATAATGGCAAAGATCTGAACCGACAGGCCAATGAATACGAGGTTTTAGCCCAGGAACAATTTACCTCAACCATTGGGGAAGAACAAGACTTTGGGGCGCGAATTGAGGACAAGAATAATAGGATTATGTTAAAGCGAAGCGCGAAGCAAAACAATTAAAATATTGTAAGAGGAACGCGCATGCAGGAAGAAAACACATATTTACATGAAAGATGTCAGCAAAGGTTCATGGGTGAAAAAAAAATGAATATCTTGCAGAAGTTTTTTCACATAGAAAAATAAAATGACAAGAACGTTCGGAAATATAATAGCGGCAAAGGTAGAAGAGCACAACAAAGAAAAAGGAATCAGACGTGAGGAAATACTTCTAGGTTCACTTAACTGTAAATGGGTACAATATATATTTTCTGGGGATAAAAAAAAAACATAACTTGTATAGTGCTGACAACATTACCAAAGAAAATTAATAGATGATGTCGAACATTAGTCAACTGTCATTTCCTATACACCTTACTCAAGTAGTTGCGAAGGAATGGGGTGTTTTTTTTCTCTCTCTATCTCTTTCTCTCTGTCTCTCTCTCGCTCTCATGTACAAAAATATATTGAAACATCAAAACTAACTGACATGCTTTTTAGTCAACTGGCATAACATTTCCTATACAGCCTATTCAAGTTCTGGCGAACGAATGGGGTGCTTTCTCTCTCTCTCTCTCTCTCTCTCTCTCTCTCTCTCTCTCTCTCATAAAGAAATATATAAACACATCAAAACTCATTGAAATCCTTCTTAGTCAAACTGCGTCAGTAACAACAATGACGTCAGTAACACTTCATTACCTAGCTGCAATTGCTATGGCACTACCTTTACATTGTTACGAACCATCATCATTATCAGCACAATCACCATCACCATCATCATTATCACCATATTTAGTATATGGTCAGATATTATCGATCAGTTGTTCAGCAATACAATCATCAACTCTTTTCAAAATGTGCGAATTTCATGAACATTTTAATGCCTATTCTGTAACTCAGCCATTGTTGACTTCTAATATTATTATGTGGTTTCTTTTTATTGTGCCTGCGATAATCAGTGTTTTCCTTTTCGAATAATAGGGCGGAAAAAAGGCATTTTTAATGTTTTCATTATGTGCATGTCTATGTTAGTCATGTGTCATATATCTTGATGTGTGTCGGTGTTAGTCATGTCTCGTATCGCTATGTACATGTCTGTGTTATTCACATCTCATATCTGTGTGTGTGCATGTCTGTGTTAGTCACCTCAAGTGACTCGGGCAGATGGTGCTCGTAAACCTGGGAAGGCAGACCATCTAAGGGCAGAATCCCCCTACAGAAAAGACAATATGCTGCCTTGCAGGAAGATTTGGGACAATCAAAGGCTAAGGAAAGCAAATTTGAATAAAATGCTGGCTGAAATCGGATGCACTGGGCCACTGGCGCAAAACACAGTGGAACGTTTTAACGGGGGTTCAATCAGAGTCGATCTGACAGACTCTAAATGTGTTGTTCTGTCTGTGGGGCGATCAGCACACTTAACCTGACAGCTGACTTCATATGAGAGTCTGGAATCCTACTCTGATTGAGTCCTGATCTCAGAGATATATATATTTTTTTTTCTTTTCTCTTTTCTCTTAATTCCATATTTGTTTAAAATATGTGTGCTTTCATTTAGCTTTGTACACGTTAGAAATATTATAAGGTCACTGATAAGGGTCAAACACGTCATTTGCCAAGATGGTGAAACTAATTTATCTGTTGTTTATTGATGTATTCAATAAGAATGTTATTCCTAGCATTTTTCTCAATTCCTCACTTCTGATCTTGTCTCTCATACTGCTTCCTCTCATGGGCCTAACATATTTAATTTCGATTGTGTCGTAGAGTGCAAGCTTTGCTCTATATTTAATTCCTTGATTCATTCGCACATATATACATATATATTTATGCCAATAAATCAAGGAATTAAATATATATATATATATATATATATATATATATATATATTTCCTAACAATCATGTCGATGCTCAGAAGTCGAAGGCTAAGATGGCTGGGCATGTCCAACGGATGGAAGAAAAACGCATTCCTAGGCAAATACTATATGGCGAGCTAAAACACGGAAAACGACAAATCGGCTGACCTAAATTACGATATAGAGATATCTGCAAATCATCTCTGAAAGACTTCGCCATCTGTGAAAACGACTGGCAACATCTGGCAAGTGATCGCACATCATGGAGAGCACGTATAAGGAACGGTATAACAACATTTGAGACTGTTCTAAGACAGGACTTAGAAGAGAAGAGACTCATGAAAAAGGATGGTAAACCCTGTGGACCAGCGAGCCTGACCTGTTCATTATGTGACCGCGTGTGTTTGTCAAACATTGGTAGAATTAGCCACGAGAGAAGCTGTTCGGCAAAAACAATACCTCAAAAAAATACGCAATAGCCTCCACTAGACCGTCTGACAAGACGAAAAGGGCCATATATATATATATATATATATATATATATATACATTTTTGACAATAAAAACAAGAGAAAGAGTTCTTAAATGTTATTTAGAGCTAGTCTTAACAAATGAATGTGAATCATGCACAATAGGACAACAGACAAGAAAATCACTGGAGTCTGTAGAAATATTGTTTTACAGAAGAATGTTGAGAATACCATGGGCAGCTAAGTATTGAAGACGTTCTGAAAGAGGCCAAAGCAAAAAGAGAGCTGATTTCCAATATTAGAAAGAAACAATCATAATTTTTTGGCCACGTAATGCGAAGAGAACAGCTGGAATAAATTGTAACAAATGGGAAAATTGAGAAACGTAGAGATAAAGGGAAGCAAACAGAAACGATACCAGACAGCTTAAGAGAATGGCTTGGCAGAAGGGCAAGAACAAAAGTGATAAATAACTGTCGAGATGGAAAGTTGTGGAGAGACATGACCACCTACGCCAGCAGGCCTGGTACTTGCTGCTGCTGATGATGATGATGATATATATATATATATATATATATATATATATATATATATATATATATATATATATATATATATGCAATGTCTTTCAGAAGCCTTGAAATGAATGTTGCGGAAATCAAAACTCATCAGCACAAACACAAAACTTAGACTATTCAAATCAAACGTACTATCAACCCTTACTTTTGTATGTGAGAGCTAGATAACAAGAGACATAGAAACAAAGTTGAACGCATTCGAAAATAAATGTCTAAGGAAAATACATGATATAACGTGGAACGAATTCGAGACAAACGAAGAAATGATAGAAATCGCCAATCAACCACTAATATCTTCAGTAATCAAGAAAACACGATGGCCATATGTTGGACATGTGATGAGAAGAGATAATAACCGAAGAACAAAGCAAGCCCTCAAGTGGGAAACAACAGGTAAGAGGAAAAGAGGCCGACCCAGTGAGATACTGGGAAGACATTGATGAGTGAATCAAGAGCAGCAGGAATCGGCTCCCTCAATGAGATAGAGTTGCTTGCACAGATCAGAGATAAATGGCGAGATTTGATAAACGATCTCTACAAGGTTTGAAAACTGCTAGAATAACAATTTAGATAAGAGATAGAGAGTGCCTGGGTCTCTGCCTTATGGGCCGGCTACAGCTCCGAAGGTCATTTATATATATATATATATATATATATATATATATATATATATATATATTTCCCTCTATGTAATAAATATTAGGGAGGATTGGAAAATATGCACTCCTGTTTTACTTCTGTTCTGAAAAGTGATTAAAAAAAAATAAAAATAGCAAAATTGTGCAAACCAAAATACAAATGTCTACCTCCAGCCTTAACTTGAAAAAAGTAGTCATGAATATTAAACAAAAACTTTAGAAACATAAATAGCAAAATCCAGTATCTACTAAAAAATAAAGCTGTAAATGAAATATTACCAAAATAAATTATGAAAAATATGAACCAGATAAAAGCAGCTAGCAAGCTTTTCATATAAACATGAATATGTATTGAGAGATTGCAATCATTATATAGTATTAAATGAAACATATGGTTGTGCTTGTACGCTACAATATAGATAAGAGTATAGGTGTGATGTCATGATGGGCTGTAGACCTTGCTGAACTATCCATTAGTAACTTTTGTTTTATATTTTTCAGTTTGTTTTGTCTGACTTTCTATAAGAGTATCAAAGAAGAAGGAATGAGAGACATTTGTAAAGCAAGCAGATAACAAAAGAGAAAAGTTTGGCATTTGCTTTACGTGATGGATGGGAAAAAAAACAAATCAAAGAAAGATAAAGATGTAAAAAGATGCAGTCATCTATGCAGACGGATCTGTAATACGACACTAAAGGAGTAAATGGGCATTTACAGCACGCTCGGCAGGCAGAATGGTCAAAGAAGACAGTGTTACATACGTTATGACCACGAGTAGCATGACGATAGCAGTGACCAAAGCATTCGTCTGGTTAGAGTCACAAGACTGCACCCAAACCTGTATACTAAGTGATTCCATAAGCATGATAAGAAAAATTGCGACTGGTTCTGTAAGCAGGCAATAGGTAGAGGCATTGCAGATGTCAAAAATACGTACGGTCACCTTTTTCTACGTCCCTCGATATGCGGGAGTACGGGGAAATGAAAGAGCGGACAGGTTAGCTAGCTGTGCTGTCGTTGAAGACGATCAACCAATTAATCGGACGGACATCATCAATGCCCTCTGAGATGTTGAAAGGGCACAGGAGTTCGACAACCGTGAGTCCACGTCACTGCTTCGGAAGAAGAGATGGGAGTTAAGAAAGATGGGCACAGCCAGAGACGAAAAAACGTAGTGGGCGTGTAAGAAGACTTATCAACCAATATATGACTGCAGTTGTCAGCCGCTGGGCTCTGCGGGACTTGCTGGGAGGGGATCTGAGCACCTATGGACATGTTCGGAGTGTAATGATGATGACCCACAAATAACTCAATAACTCAAATCAAGATCCCACCCAAAATTGGAAACATGCAGAATATGGAAGCTGAAAAAAAAAACAAGAATACACAATAAACAACTGGTAGAAATCCTGAAAGATATACATTTGATGATACAATTGTGTTAAATAGCTCTTTCTTCATTTTCAGCATTTTCAGCAAATTCAGGGCTTCCTTGTTTGTCTTCTTATTCTATGGTACATAATCATGAACATTAAGTAAGAAAACAGAACAGAAAAAAACATGAAACCGTTGAAATGGGCCCAATAATAACATCAGATGGGAGATGCACCACAGAAATAAAAATCAGAATAGCTCAGGCCAAAATAGCATTTCAGAAAATGAAAAACTTCTTAGGTAACAAATCTATGTCAATAAAAGTGAGAAAGAGAGTTTATCGGTGTTATATTTAGCCAATTCTGACCTATGGAAGAGAATCATGGACAATAGATAAACAACTGGAAAGACGATTAGAGCCCACATAAATGAGATTTTTCATAAGAATGTTGAGCGTTCCCTGGACAGCTAAAACGATCAATGAGACAAATACAACAAAGGAGCTTATAAAAAAAAAACATGAGAAAGAAACAATCAAGTTACAACTGGCAACATGCAGGGAAAGAGCGATCGCGGACGACAAGAGAGAAGATACTAATTAGCTTTGTGCCATGATATGGAAAACAGTCAACAACAGAACTGATACGATGCACTGTGGATAGAAGATAGTGAAAGGATGTGATCGTCTACGCCAACGTGTATGGCACATGATGATGACAGAAAAATGGGGATAATTGGTTGGAAGGAAAAAACAAGCACTGAAGTTCTGAACCAGCTGTAAATTTAAAAAAATAAATCTACTGAACACAATTCGGAAAAAGACAAGTGAATTTTCTTAGAACATGCTAAGAAACACAATACCCTACTGAAGAAGTGAAAAGTACAAGGTAGACGAGGTAGAGGCAGATCAAGACTAGTGTAGACTCATCATTTCAAAAGTTGGACAGGTCAGTCTATGACAGCGTGCACTATCAAGGCCAAAGACAGAGTAAAATGGTAGCCAATCTTCAATGTGGAGACGGTCCCCAACGAAATGAAAATATAAAATTGTTAAAAAAATGATTCCTGTTTACTTTCAGAAGCAACGTGATTGCTAGATAAAGATGTGTTCTTCCATTCTCATGCAGTAATTGTAACTTCTGTTTTATCAGCGCTGATAGATAGGAAATAGTGAATAACTCGCTACACCTGATTGGTAGATACCCCAATGGTAATTTTCGTACTACAATATTTTGTATGTCCAGTGGAAACAATATTTTTTTAAAGTTCGTGTAAGTAAAAGGAACACTTGAGATTTGTAAATTTATTTTGGTCATCTGTAAAAAGGAACACTTTAGATATGTAAATTTATTTTGGTCATCTGTAAAAAGGAACACTTTAGATTTGTAAATTTATTTTGGTCATATGTAAAAAGGAACACTTTAGATTTGTAAATTTATTTTGGTCATATGTAAAAAGGAACACTTTAGATTTGTAAATTTATTTTGGTCATCTGTAAAAAGGAACACTTTAGATTTGTAAATTTATTTTGGTCATCTGCAAAAAGGAACACTTTAGATTTGTAAATTTATTTTGGTCATCTGCAAAAAGGAACACTTTAGATTTGTAAATTTATTTTGGTCATCTGTAAAAAGGAACACTTTAGATTTGTAAATTTATTTTGGTCATCTGTAAAAAGGAACACTTTAGATTTGTAAATTTATTTTGGTCATCTGTAAAAAGGAACACTTTAGATATGTAAATTTATTTTGGTCATCTGTAAAAAGGAACACTTTAGATTTGTAAATTTATTTTGGTCATATGTAAAAAGGAACACTTTAGATTTGTAAATTTATTTTGGTCATATGTAAAAAGGAACACTTTAGATTTGTAAATTTATTTTGGTCATCTGTAAAAAGGAACACTTTAGATTTGTAAATTTATTTTGGTCATCTGCAAAAAGGAACACTTTAGATTTGTAAATTTATTTTGGTCATCTGCAAAAAGGAACACTTTAGATTTGTAAATTTATTTTGGTCATCTGTAAAAAGGAACACTTTAGATTTGTAAATTTATTTTGGTCATCTGTAAAAAGGAACACTTTAGATTTGTAAATTTATTTTGGTCATCTGTAAAAAGGAACACTTTAGATTTGTAAATTTATTTTGGTCATCACAAGAAAATTTCACTTCGAAGTTGTCACATTGGTACCAAGCTGTTTTCTACATGTTATTAATTGAAGGTGAGACTGTGTATTCTTGTGGCACCAAATATGACCTTTTGTGCTTGTCTACGTAGGATGCTATCTGCATTTGTACATGGTGCATCTTTTTTGTACATACTTTCACATAGATAATGTACTTGTTATATGCTGTCTGCAATACCAAAGTCTGTTTTCTTTAGCTACAAATGCTAGATTCAGTCATTGATTATCTCCCTCTTCTTTCCTTCCTCATTTGCCTTTCAGCGTCGAGGAGAGATATATTTTCTGTCTTTTGCTATTCTGGTTGCCTCTCTGCTGTTATGCTTCCTAGTGCTTCTAATAGTCAGTCAATCCATCTTTTTTGTGGTCGTCCTTTGGGTCTGGTGTTCTCGCAACGTTTATTGAAGGCTCGCCGTATTGTGTTTTGAACATTCTGTCTTATCACGTGGCCCAACCATTTTATATGTTGTTTCTTTATATTTTCTATGGTGGGGACTATTTCTATCTTTTTCCTCTGTTCTTCATTTATGATCTTATCTTTCGTGCTGTTTCCTATCATGAAGATAAAACAAAGATTACTCTATTTCTATTTTATTTTTACTAGGAAAGTGAGAACAATAATTGTACACTTTCAACAATGTGCTATCTAAGTTGGTTCACAACGTGTTGCATGCAACATAATATCATTGTCTATATTAAAAGCTGACAAATCCCCTATTTAAGGAAGGTGGGCCCGCCTGGGTGACGACTCCTAGGCGTCGACCTCCTTCTGCATTGAACTCTAAGCTTACACTCTATTCGGCATAAAATAACTACACTGATTATATGCAGCACTTCTCGTCTATTCAGTCTGTAACCATATATATATATATATATATATATATATATATATATATACACATATATGTGTGTGTGTGTTATATATATATATATATATATTTAGGAAAACGCTATTCAAATGTCAGTTACAGGTTGAGTGAGACAGAGGCCAGTTATAAACAGAGTTACAGGCAGAGAGGGAACAGAGGCTAGGTATAGATAGAGTTACAGGCAGAGAGGGGACCTAGGCTAGGTATAGATAGAGTTACAGGCAGAGAGGGGACACAGGCTAGGTATAGATAGAGTTACAGGCAGAGAGGGGACACAGGCTAGGTATAGATAGAGTTACATACAGAGATGTATAAAGTAAATTAAATAGCCCCGTCACTCCAAGTGGCGTATAGGGAATGTGGTGTTAGTGACCATAAATTTTACAGACCTTCAGCACATGATTTTTGGGGTAATATGGTCGGTATTATGCCCGTGCCGCTTTACTTTCCCAAAAAAAGATCCGTTACCAATTTAAGGTTGGTTGAACTCGGAAGCCGTCGGTTGGGATCGAACCCTACCTCTTGTCCTTTGTAGTCCAGTTCACTAACCACTGAGCTATCACGGCTCACAGAGATGGAATATAGGCTAGATATAAACGGAGTTACAGACTGAGAGGGAACTGAGGCTAGGTATACATAGAGTTACAGGCAGAGAGGGAACAGAGGCTAGGTATAGATAGAGTTACAGACAGAGAGGGAAAATAGGCTAGATATAGTTATGTTGCACACGACTACTGATAAACCAGACCGAGATATACGAAGGGACGCTGCTGAAGACAGATCGAGAACTTGAATCAGACTGGAATTTGTTTCCATTTGATTATTCGTTGATGTTTGTTGCCTGTCTACGACAATAACACGCTTCACAGAAAGGTACACACTGCGACAAAGGAATCCAATCTCTCCAAACAAATGGGTGGTGTCAACTAGGGATCGTATCAGGTTTTACTTGCATAGATAGAGTTATAGACAGAATTACAGGCAGAGAAGCACAGAGACCGGTTATAGTTACAGGCAATGAGAATTTGACTGAATTTTCTATTATTTTTGCTTTACCAGAATGTGTCCCTGAATTCGTGAATTTGTGTGCGGTTTGTGCGACTTTAGATAAGATATCAAGTAATAATAGATGTCTGATTATTGAAACCCTGCTATCTCGTCTACCGCCAAAATCATGCGCTGATTTCATACCTTTGAACGCAAACATAATGCATTTCTAATAAATCTTTCATTGTCAGATATAATTGATCAATATTTGTCCGAGTTTAATTAACCAATCGCTGTTAAGCATAATCGAGCTTCAACATTTTAATGTAATACAATGCGAAGCTCTGGAAAATGAGCACGGCTTTGTGCTTCTCTTTTAAATAAGCAATTAAAGAAATTACACAGAGGAAATACGCACATTATTTGGCCGCATAAGATTTTGTAGTTATCGGCAGGAAAAAGACTGTTTAAAAAATCTGCCTGGTTCGTGTAATATATCTTCACATCGATCGTAGTTTTCGTCTGAAATAGGCTGGCGTGACTTGATCTATCGTTATATCAGGTGTAAGGGCTGTGTTATAGCAGTTTATATTCTCAGTGCACGTCGTATCATTTACAGCCACCGAGCTGAAGATTAACTGCAGTGAATGTCCGTCGACCTCTGTCTTGTCATCGTTGATACACTCCGACAAACTGATGTGTCTACTTCTTATTGTTACTTAATCACATAACAGAAATCCATAGCAAATGTGATGACAATGGTATTAATTAGATTGGCCGAAGATAAAGCCAAGAGCAACATAGATGAGTGACATCAAGAGATGAACAAGTCATCCTATGACAACCTGCACTATCAAAGCAAGAGACAGTGGAATGGCGCTCTGTGGAAGCCAACCTTCGATGCGGAGACGGCACTCAATGAAGATGATGATGATAGTGATGAAGCTAAAACAGATTTCACTAGTCGAGAGTTGCAGTGTTTGTCATTGTCCCACTGTACTCCGGCCCATCTCCAACTCTCCTCCGGCCCATCTCCCACTCCCCTCCGGCCTATCTCCCACTCTCCTCCGGCCTATCTCCCACTCTCGTCGGGCCTATTATAGTTCACGATCCGATGAATGACAAAGAATTTCTCTAATATCTCGCTGTGTTCTATGCGATCTTTTCAGCTCTGCTGGAGCCGTCTTGTTACCCATTGATCCAGCCACTGACTTCGTCCGTGTAATCTATAGAGGCCAGACTTTACATACCTGGGTAAACAAAGACTATTTTGACCTTCGGTACATATGACGGATAGGTGAAAGGGAGCCGTTGAGGCGTTGTCTGAAAAGTGTTCCTTGTTGCAGTTTCCTCATATTCCAAGTCCGGCTTGCTGCCGGAGCCACTGAGTAGTTCTCTGTGCCTATCATGAGCTGTGTGTTTCATCCCGATGGTGTTTCTATATTCAGAATGCTTACGATGAATGATGATATCGTATGATGAAGGACAGTTCAGATGCGTTCACTGTCGGTTCTATAATACGCCATGTCTTTTGATGTGTGCTGTGTTTGCGACGATGGGGACTGCACCTGCCTTTCTTTGTTTGGATATTCGATGAGATGTTAATTCGGATGATTCCACTGGCACGGGCGGTTGAGCAATTGTGGATTTCCATGCCTTTGCAGTGATACCGGGGCCTTTGTATAAACATAACCATAACAAAAACTATTTCATGTTTATATGACTTCAACTGATGCTCCTGTCTTATAAAGCGTCACTTCATGCGTCCAGCTTTAGTTGCAGTCTCTTACTATTAGTAATTCACTTACTAACTAAAATAAATAAATAATTAAGTAATTAACTAGCTAATTAACCAGCTAATTAATTACCTAAATAACTAAGTGACTAATTAACTACCAACCGTCTCATTAATTAGTCATTGATAACAGCGTTGCCTCCTTCCTTGATCTTGCATGGAGAAAGGGTTTAGATCAATATGACACAATATATTTTATTCTCATTATTCTTTCCATGACAAGTTAGGTTGTGGAATCTTGAGCTCTCTAATTTAATTACGAAGAATCTAAATGTGCTTGATTTATCTTCTCTTATTAACATAACAAATACATATTATATATGTCCTTGTACGCTCACATATACAAATATTTATATCAAATGTAAAGATCTCACTATATTTATAGTCGCATGTCTAGTATCCATTCTTCTGCGCCATACCGCGCTAGTGTTGCCCATGGCAATCCTATGCTTAGCTTCAATGTACTTGTTCAGGCTCTATAATATATGTTTTATATATGTTTTATATATGTTTTATTGCAATTGCAACTCTTTTAGTTTCTTTTCAGTTTCACTTCTACAATCTTTTTTAACAGTGGACCCAACAAAGAAATAATCAACCATTTTAGCTTTCTATAGTCACTCTTTGTTTTATTCCGCTGCTCGGAACTGAACTTTGCCTTTTTTTGTCAATAACCGCTGGGTTTTTTTAAATAATTATTTATTTTCTGCCTCGGGTTCATGAATATTCATATCTAAACCATATCGATTGCTTCTGTTGTTGAATTGTTGACCTCGTTCGTTCAACCGTTTTTAATTCGCTCAGATTTAGTGCAAAAATAAGCAAACGACGCCCATGATTATTTTTACATTTGAGAAAACTCTTTCTGGGACCCAGTTAATATTTAACAGTGTACGAGCTACCGATATATGAACAAATCGAAGTAGCTTGGAGAAAGTGGATACAAATAATAATTAATAAATATTATTATATAGGGAACTTCCGAGGCGATAATAGGGAATAATAGAACAAAGATTCTCGTGGCAAGGCGCGGTGCCAGGGAGTACGGGTTCGATCCCGCTTCGGACCATATATTGTTCTTCGTTTTTTTCTGTTGTTGTTTGTCTGTCAATTTTTCCGAGTGCTAACACATACTCCTTTGTTCTATTATTCCCTAGCTTAGAGAAAGAAGGATTTTATTCTGGATTTTGGCAAAGTGACACATTTAACATTGAAGACAATGATCTCACAACATTACTATTGAAGATAACGCAGAGGGGGTTATAATTGTGATTTAGGGTTGGATTTTTCTGTGCATCATGAGAGGAGTACAGGTGGAAAACTTGGTTACAACTGCTAAAACGCAGGGAAAAAAAAGATCGAGGACGATAAAGAGAGGTGATTCTGGATAGTTTTGGTGTCGTGGCAAGGAAAATAGTCAACAACAGAAATGATAAGATATACTGTGGATAGAGAATTGTGGAAGGAGATTCGCGTGCGCGAACCGGTATGGCACATGATAATGATGAGGATTGCTAGAACGTGGACACGTGACTGGTCAAGGCGTTGTGTTCCTGCGTCTGTGTATGAGTGTATGGGTGTATGTGTTTGTGTGAGAGTGTGGTGTGGCCAGTATGGCGGATAGTGCAGCTAAACTATAGCGACTGATTTAAAAAAAAACAGATGAATATAGAGATGATAACAACAGTGGCAATCATTGCACGCTCATTAGTTCGTGGTCACAAGTCAAGTGTCCGCATGTCTAGTGCAGTTGCTGCAAGGCGTTCAGGTCAGAGTATGTAACGTTTTGTTTTGTTATTTGTTTGTATGCCTCCAACTGACAACTACAGAAATATTTCCATGGTCATCATCATCATCATCATCATCTTCCACTATTTGAAGGACAATTTGACAACAATGTGACAATAGTCTAGAGAACAATTTGTTGTTGTCATTATTTATTTCTGTAATCCTGACATTTTAACATCAACGGTTTCTTCCATTTTAACGTTTTGTATGATCGCTCAACACACAATGTAAAGTTATATATTGTTATGTTTCTTAAATAAATTAACAAATTATTTATCAGTACAAATGTTATACTTCTTCCAAGTTTATTTAAAATAAGAGAACTCTATTTTAGTAAGCCAATGTGTAATTAATATAAATAATCTAAGGTATGCTGGTGATACAGTCTTAATCGCTAAGAGTGAAAATGAGTTACAAGAAATGTTGGACATTATAGTGAAAGAAAGCAAAAATAATGGACTCAGCCTTGATAGCAAAAAGACAGAGGTAATGGTAACAACAAAGAAAAAGACATCACCTCAGTACAAAATAAAGACAAGTGGAGCAATATTAAAACAGGTAAATGAATTTAAATATTTGGGAACTTTGTTAACCTCAGACGGAAGAGGTACAAAAGAGGTGAGATGCAGGATGGCTCAGGCAAAAGCAGCTTTACAAAAAGTGAGGAAGATACTATGCAATCCATTTTTGACAATAGAAACAAGAAAAAGAGTTCTTAAATGTTATGTAGAGCCAGTCTTAACATATGGATGCGAATCATGGACAATAGGACAACGGACAAGAAAATCGCTGGAGTCTGTAGAAATGTGGTTTTACTGAAGAATGTTGAGAGTACCATGGACAGCTAAGAAGAGTAATGAAGATGTTCTGAGAGAGGTCAAAGCAAAAAGAGAGCTAATTTCCAATATTAGGAAGAAACAATCATCAATTTTTTGGCCATGTAATGAGAAGAGAACAACAGGAATATATTGTAACAATTGGAAAAATTGAGGGACGAAGAGATAGAGGGAAGCAAAGAGAAAAAATAACAGACAGCTTAAGAGAATGACTTGGCAAAAGGCCAATAACAGAAATGATAAATAGCTGCCGAGATCGAAAGTTGTGGAGAGACATGATCACCTACGCCAGTAGGCCCGGTACTTGATGATGAATGTGTAAGAGATCTCCAAAATCGATGCCTCTATGAGAGTCAATACAATACATTGAAGCCTTTTAGTAGGAAGACAATCTATGAGCGTGTACAACAGAAAAGATGCTGGAACCATAGTGCGCGTGCTTCATCATCTATTGTCATAATCTTAACTTTGACAACAGCAAATACTTCCAGGGCCCAAACTTTAAATGGTTTACTGGATAATTTTATAATTAAAAATGATTTTACGAATCACACAATAAAGAAAACGTGTTGACATATTAAATACATCAATATTCCTCGACTTACCTGCTCGATCATCCTAGATGTAGTAGAATTTATCCGTTTTTCCTTGTTTGTTGATGTTGTTCTTGTTTAGCGGCATGTACACCGAAAGGTCTGTATTTTGTTGTATCCCTTTTTGTAAAGCTGTTACCATACCTTATAGGCGTGTACATTACACCCCACTTCTGGCTCCTTGCTACCAGCTTTACGGCAGCAATGCATTTATTTGCATGTCCCCCCCCCCCACCATATAAATAATTCCTTGTTCATTGTGTGTAACAACTTTTCTGCATGACAATACATGGACTACCTTCAATAGCAATAGAGCGATAGTGGTGAAATGGATAGCACATATGTCTGCTTGTCAGGTTGTCTGAGGTCGGACTCTCAATACAGCGCTTATAATTACTCTTATTATTTTACGTAGTAGTAGTAGTAGTAGTAGTAGTAGTAGTAGTAGTAGTAGTAGTAGTAGTAGTAGTAGTAGTAGTGGTGGTCGTGGTGATGATGGTGCTGATGGTGAATTTGTCTATTTCACTGAGGTGGCTTCACCAGTTTTTGGAGTTTCTCAGGAAAAAGTTTCTCAGACTGACCTGATGTGGGGCTGACTTGTAAAACTTCCAAGGATCATGGGTAGACAAAAGGACAAGCACTAACAACATATTCCCCACACCGGCAGCGTGACAAGTACTCATATTAACTTTTTTTTTTTTTTTTTTTTTTGGAAAGCAGAATAGAGGAGAAATCATGGAGGTATTGGCTTCACGGCTATTGAAGTACGTGACTTTCATTGATGAGTTTATTACCCTCGAGCTCTGGGTCATTTAAAATTGTACACGGAACATCATCATCATGTACCACACACGTTGGCGTAGGCGATCATGTCCTTCCACAATCTTCTATCTACAGTGCATCGTATCAGTTCTGTTGTTGACTGCTTTCCATGTCATGACACCAAGCTATCCAGTATTTTCTCTCTTTGTCGTCCGCGATCTCTCTTTCCTTTTATTTTGCCAGTTGTAACCAAGTATTCCAACTTTTCTCTTTTCATGATGTGCCAGAAAAATGTTGATTGTTTCTTTCTGATGTTTTTAAGAGCTGCCTTTTGTGTTAGCCTCTTTGAGAACTTCCTCATTGGTCCTTTTAGCTGTCCAGGGAACTGTACACGGAACAAGTGAAAAATAAAAACATGGCGAAGAGAAGGCTATTTAATGAAAATGTATCCAACTGCGGATTAGCTTAGACATCATTGCACAAAACATGATCATGATGTTAGTAGAGCTTGCGTATCTTTGGATATAAATACTTCGGGGTTATGGTGGGTGTGTTGAGTAGTCTAGGGTTAGTGTTAGGGTGGGTGTGTTGAGTAGTCTAGGGTTAGGGTGGGTGTGTTGAGTAGTCTATGGGTAGGGTAGGGTGGGTGTGTTGAGTAGTCTAGGGGTAGGGTTAGGGTGGGTGTGTTGAGTAGTCTAGGGGTAGGGTTAGGGTGGGTGTGTTGAGTAGTCTACGGGTAGGGTTAGGGTGGGTGTGTTGAGTAGTCTAGGGGTAGGGTTAGGGTGGGTGTGTTGAGTAGTCTAGGGGTAGGGTTAGTGTGGGTGTGTTGAGTAGTCTAGGGGTAGGGTTAAGGTGGGTGTGTTGAGTAGTCTAGGGGTTAGGGTGAGTGTGTTGGGTAGTCTAGGGGTAGGGTTAAGGTGGGTGTGTTGAGTAGTCTAGGGGTAGGGTTAAGGTGGGTGTGTTGAGTAGTCTAGGGGTACGACGTCGATCTCAAGACATGAAGGACACGGGTTTAAAGCCAACAAAAAAACGGTCGTGATTTTTTATTTAATGGGAAAAAATTAATCATTGGTTTCTTAGTGACGTTACCATCCCGTGGTCTCTTGGTAGTGAGATCCGATGTCTAGCCCTCTCTGGGTAGTGAGATCCGATGTCTAGCCCTTTTTGGTAGTGAGATCCGATGCTTAGCCCTCTCTGGGTAATGAGATCCGATGCTTAGCCCTCTCTGGGTTGTGAGATCCAATGCCCAGCTTCGTTGGGTAGTGAGATCCGATGCTTAGCCCTCTCTGGGTAATGAGATCCGATGCTTAGCCCTCTCTGGGTTGTGAGATCCAATGCCCAGCCTTCGTTGGGTAGTGAGATCCGATGCTTAGCCCTCTCTGGGTAATGAGATCCGATGCTTAGCCCTCTCTGGGTTGTGAGATCCAATGCCCAGCCTTCGTTGGGTAGTGAGATCCGATGCTTAGCACTCTCTGGGTAATGAGATCCGATGCTTAGCCCTCTCTGGGTAGTGAGATCCGATGCCTAGCCTTCTCTGGGTAGTGAGATCCGATGCTTAGCCTTCTCTGGGTAGTGAGATCCGATGTCTAGCCTTCTCTTGGTAGTGAGATCCGATGCCTAGGCTTCTCTGCGTAGTGGGATCCAATGCCTAGCCCTACCCTCAATGGGTAGTGAGATCCGATGCCTAGTCTTCTCAAGGTAGTGAGATCCGATGCCTAGCCCTACCCACTCTGGGTAGTGAGATCCGATGCCTAGCCTTCTCTGGGTAGTGAGATCCGATGCTTAGCCTTCTCTGGGTAGTGAGATCCGATGTCTAGCCTTCTCTTGGTAGTGAGATCCGATGCCTAGGCTTCTCTGCGTAGTGGGATCCAATGCCTAGCCCTACCCTCTCTGGGTAGTGAGATCCGATGCCTAGTCTTCTCAAGGTAGTGAGATCCGATGCCTAGCCCTACCCACTCTGGGTAGTGAGATCCGATGCCTAGCCTTCTCTGGGTAGTGAGATCCGATGCCTAGCCCTCTCTGGGTAGTGAGATCCGATGCCTAGCCCTCTCTGGGTAGTGAGATCCGATGCCTAGCCCTCTCTGGGTAGTGAGGTGCGATGTCTAGCCCCTCAGATAATAAACAGAAAGTTCTGTGTGCACTCGCGCAAGTTAAAGATCCCTTGGCAATTAAAATCAAAAAGAGTAAGTCACAAATATGGCCGGTACCGGGGCAAAAATTGTTGTAAACCTACCCACGCCGTTGTTCCCAGGTTACGTAGTTCGTGGGCCGGGATTCTCAGATTTTCTCGAGATTCTCGAGGGGTACATCGGAGCATGTATAGAGTCGTCCAATGTGTAATGATGATGATCCTTACAACAAATAACAATAATAAATACTTCTCAATCCTGGCGAGCAATGGTGCTCAAATAAACAATGGAAACAATGAGGTATCTTTAGAGCTAATTAGATAATTTATTCGGTTTAAACAGCTTATGCTGACCAATACCACAGATCGACATGGCCCACCTACCTATAACGAACCTATTTTCTTATATCTGCAACGTTGTTGAGTACAACAACCGTGAGTACAACAACCGTGAGTACAACAACCGTGAGTACAACAAACGTGAGTACAACAACCGTGAGTACAACAACCGTGAGTACAACAACCGTGAGTACAACAACCGTGAGTACAACAAACGTGAGTACAACAACCGTGAGTACAACAACCGTGAGTACAACAAACGTGAGTACAACAACCGTGAGTACAACAAACGTGAGTACAACAACCGTGAGTACAACAAACGTGAGTACAACAAACGTGAGTACAACAACCGTGAGTACAACAAACGTGAGTACAACAACCGTGAGTACAACAAACGTGAGTACAACAAACGTGAGTACAACAACCGTGAGTACAACAAACGTGAGTACAACAAACGTGAGTACAACAAACGTGAGTACAACAAACGTGAGTACAACAAACGTGAGTACAACAAACTCACACAAAAACATACTTTCTGCGTGTCGCAGCACTCTCTTACCCAATCATTGCAACTGTCAAGTAATTTGCTCTGTAAATGCCACAATCAAATAAGGACTGTGCTTATTCCTGCAATATTTGCGAAACGTTACCTGTAATTATCTATGCCAGCATTATTTCGGCTATCACAAATCACAAGGGAGACAATCCGCTTCATAATACATGAGATCAAATTAGCCAGCTTATCGAATTAAGCGAATCTGATTCAGCAATTTTTTTAAGAACTTGTGCTGTGGTTATTCACTTTCAAGAATGACATCATCGGGTGTTTTTCATAGCTGTGTTCAGTTGTATCCAAAAATGGAAAACATCATTCATCATGATAAACTCCATCAGAATTCGTAGACTTTTGAATAATTCTTTGTGACTGCGTTAGCTCAGGGGAGCCTCCTATTGTGGGCTTAGTTTGCTATTTCAATCTTCCTATATGCTGGCTACAGAAAAGTTCAGTGAAATGTCAACTTGCCGACTATATGAATAGAAGAATAATTATTTACCTCACAAAAATACCCTGCGTTCATACCCTTATTGAAATGGTCCGTGTTTTAATATATCGTGTATATATATATATATATATATATATATATATATATATATATATATATATATAGGTTTAAGAAATGAGGATATATTTAGAAGAATTTTTAAATATATATGTATTGTATGTGTTCATATGCTAATGACGAAAGAAGATATTAATTTTAAAATATTGAAGAATGTATTCTTGTTACAAAGAACATATCACATGACAGCTTCAGTAATAATGGAGAGGAATGCATTTGCATGTAGTAAAGGATATAACAGGAACATAATTTGCGAATTTTTAAAGGTGTTTCTGTGTAAATTTATGAAAGGGAAATAAATTATGTTTTAAAATATTGAAAACGCATAATGTGTTTTGTATATTGTATGCATGTTATATGGTATAACTACAATCTACGGTAAAGAATGCTTCAGTAGAGTGAACACAAATTATATGAAAGAAGGTAGATATAGACAAATTGTTTAAATGTAATTACTGGACAAACATATATATTATGACCAAAGGGTGGTTTAAAATGTTTAAAATTGTGTTTTTAATACAAAATGTTTGCACAACATATTAAAATATATGTAAAACTACTGAATACACATGTCGTCGCACTTGCTACATAATATCAATTGAAATTTAGTTGTTTTTTTTTACACTTGTATGTACAAAAGGACATATGAAAAAAAAATATTTAGAAACGTTAAAGTAGATTCTCATTTCCAAAAGGTTGGTAATCATCATTAAGTACCGGGCTTGCTGGCCTAGGTGATCATGTCTCTCCACAACTTTCCATCTCGACAGTTATTTATAATTTCTGTTGTTGACCTTCTGCCGAGCCATTCTCTTAATTAAGCTGTCTGGTATCTTTCACTTTGCTTCCATCTGTCTCTTCGTCTCTCAATTTTTCCAGTTGTTACAATATATTCCAGCTGTTCTCTTCTCATTACATGGCAAAAAAATTATGATTGTTTCTTCCTAATATTGGAAATTAGCTTTCTTTTTGCTTTGACTTCTTTCAGAACATGTTCATTACTCTTCTTAGCTATCCATGGTTGTCTCAACATATTTCTGTAAAACCACATTTCTACAGACTCCAGTGATTAGGTTGGTAGCTTTATCAGGAAAAAAAACATGACTGGAAAAATCCACCCAAGAAGGTGACATTATCTCCAACTTGGATTGACAGAAGAAAATCTTGTAATTATAATCCAGGTAATTGACACAATACAACAGTGGTTATAGATACAGAACGAACACGATGACACTGGATAGGACAAATAGTGCGGGAGTACTCTCAGAGTATTACACAATAGGCCCTTTTTTGGAATCCCCAAGGAAAAAGACAAAGAAAAGGTCAAAATATTCTTGGAGAAGACAAATGAAAGCAGAAATGAAAATGATGGGGAAGACATGGCACGATCTTAAAAGAATGGCAAGAAACATAACGGCTTGGATAGTGTTTGATGTAGACTTAAGTTCCACAGGGAGTTGAAAGGAAGAAGAAGAAGAATTGACAACAAAAAAATAGTAATACTTAATGATCTTTACTCACCTGATAGGTACATCATCATGATCTACGCCACAACCACCCCTTTTCTCCACGTGTAAAACCTCAAGAATGTGTGCTCTCAGCTCTCATTTTGCCTTGTCCTCACCCAGAACATCTCCATCACTCTTTTTAGCTGTCCATGGTACTCTCAACATTCTTCTGTAAACCCACATTTCTACAGACTCCAGTGATCCTCTTGTCTGCTGTCCTACCGTCCATGATTCCCATCCATATGTCAAGACTGGCTCCACACAACATCTATGAACTCTTTTTCCTGCCTCTATTGTCAAAAGTGGATTGCATAGTATCTTCCTCACTTTTTGGATAGCGTGATGAATGTAGTAGAGCTAAATCATCTTTACCCCACTTGCATTTTTGTGTAATGTAGATTAACTAAGATCATCTTTATCCATACATGTGAGGAATGTAGCAGAATCAGATCATCTTTATTCATAAATGTGAGGAATGTAGCAGAATCAGATCATCTTTATTCATAAATGTGAGGAATGTAGCATAATCAGATCATCTTTATTCATAAATGTGAAGAATGTAGCAGAATCAGATCATCTTTATTCATAAATGTGAGGAATGTAGCAGAATCAGATCATCTTTATTCATAAATGTGAGAAATGTAGCAGAATCATATCATCTTTATTCATAAATGTGAGGAATGTAGCAGAATCAGATCATCTTTATTCATAAATGTGAGAAATGTAGCAGAATCATATCATCTTTATTCATAAATGTGAGGAATGTAGCAGAATCATATCATCTTTATTCATAAATGTGAGGAATATAGCAGAATCATATCATCTTTATTCATAAATGTGAGGAATGTAGCAGAATCAGATCATCTTTATTCATAAATGTGAGGAATGTAGCAGAATCAGATCATCTTTATTCATAAATGTGAGAAATGTAGCAGAATCATATCATCTTTATTCATAAATGTGAGGAATGTAGCAGAATCATATCATCTTTATTCATAAATGTGAGGAATGTAGCAGAATCAGATCATCTTTATTCATAAATGTGAGGAATGTAGCAGAATCATATCATCATTACCATAAACGCTGCACTATTCCTAGAATTACTAATAAATATCAGATATGGAACTGGACTCACAAAACACCTCAACTAGCCTGGACTGCTTGCAGGAGAACCATAATTAGTGTCATAAACAATACAAAAGAAACAAAACAAAATAAGAATTGTGATCATTTGACAGGCTGAAGAAAAACCACAACCTACAAAACTCCTTACGGCTAAAAGACCTTTGTCGTGTTTCAGTGTCGTTCTGATTAGCCGTTTTTTTATATAGGGAAAGGGGTGTGGGGGGAGTCTTCTTGTTGACATGTAACACATTGAACATAGACAAACATTAACATAACGTGTAATGACAATCTGGATTATCAGAATTCTAATGTTGATAAAAAAACGTTATCATAATTGGCATAAGTTCTATTAAATATGTTCAAATACCATTTTTGTAGATTAACACTGACATCTTGTGTCCGCCTCTCTCTGTCTGTCTCTCTCTACCCCCCCCCTCTCTTTCTCCACACACACACACACACATACATATATATAAGCGTACATAATTTCGCTTATTCATTCTTTTAGACGACAGTCCTAGTTAATAAAGATTAACTAGATACTAACAGTACTTGCAACCCCAACGTCAGTAACTCACCAGCTTCACGTCGACAATGTTCGTTGTGTTCGGTGATCATCTGTTGTAACACGGATGTTCTTATTTGTCTGTCTCTACCACATCCCTGTGATGTTTTACTTGTTGGGTTGTAGTTTCTGTGTATCTACTATATCTAACTCTCTCTGTCTGTCTCTACCACCTCTCTGTGATGTTTTACTTGTTGGGTTGTAGTTTCTGTGTATCTGCTATATCTAACTCTCTCTGTCTGTCTCTACCACCTCTCTGTGATGTTTTACTATTGGGTTGTAGTTTCTGTGTATCTGGTATATCTAACTCTCTCTGTCTGTCTCTACCAACTCTCTGTGATGTTTTACTAAGTGGGTTGTAGTTTCTGTGTATCTGCTATATCTAACTCTCTCTGTCTGTCTCTACCACCTCTCTGTGATGTTTTACTTGTTGGGTTGTTGTTTCTGTGTATCTACTATATCTAACTCTCTCTGTCTGTCTCTACCACCTCTCTGTGATGTTTTACTTCTTGGGTTGTAGTTTCTGTGTATCTGCTATATCTAACTCTCTCTGTCTGTCTCTACCACCTCTCTGTGATGTTTTACTTGTTGGGTTGTTGTTTCTGTGTATCTACTATATCTAACTCTGTCTGTCTCTACCACCTCTCTGTGATTTTTTACTTTCTGGGTTGTAGTTTCTGTGTATCTACTATATCTAACTCTCTCTATCTTTCTCTTCCACCTCTCTCTCTGTGATGTTTTACTTCTTGGGTTGTAGTTTCTGTGTATCTACTATATCTAACTCTCTCTGTCTGTCTCTACCACCTCTCTGTGATGTTTTACTTCTTGGGTTGTAGTTTCTGTGTATCTACTATATCTAACTCTCTCTGTCTGTCTCTACCACCTCTCTGTGATGTTTTACTTCTTGGGTTGTAGTTTCTGTGTATCTACTATATCTAACTCTCTCTGTCTTTCTCTACCACCTCTCTGTGATGTTTTACTTTCTGGGTTGTAGTTTCTGTGTATCTACTATATCTAACTCTCTCTGTCTGTCTCTACCACCTCTCTGTGATGTTTTACTTTCTGGGTTGTAGTTTCTGTGTATCTAAAACTCTGTTTTCATCTTTACTTACTGCTTCACCTGTTCATTCTCACTTTCTACTAATTATTCTCGTTTTAACTATCCTGTTCCGTCTCATCCTAAAAGCTATCTGTTTGTCTAATGTCACATCGTGTCTGTCTGGTGTCAGAAATATAAGTGTCTCTAATCGTTAAACGTCCAATGTGTCTGGTCCATATATCTTGTTTTATTTTTACCTGTCATGAACCTAGGTGAAATTAGAGATATTTAATCCTTGTTTTTCTAGTATGATGTATTTTCTACCGGATGTTTATGACAAAGATTCCACGAGCTTCCTCGGTAGAATGATCGTCATCTGTATTATTTATAAGTTTATTAGGGACATCATAACCTAGGTCAGGTTAGTGAGTACCATTTCCACATAGGCTGACTTGTCCATCTTTTGATGTTACTCGTCCATGTTAGTCTTGGTCTGCCTGTGCCTCCTTTACCTTGTATTTTCTATTCCAAGATTACTTTTAGTGGGCTGCTGTGTCTTTTAATATGCCGCCGCCCCCCTCAAAAAAAAAAAAAAATAATATATATATATATATATATTATTTGTCTTGTTCGAATTGTGTTTTATACTTCTCTTTTTCATTTTTAGTTGTTTTAAAACTTCATCATTTATCTTCTTTTCTTTCCATTCTCCTATAAATCCACATTTCAAATGCTTAAAATGTGTATTATTTTATTGTCTAATTCTCATGTTTCTCAACCATACAGAATGTTGCGACAATATAACATTTTATTATTCTTACTTTTAGTCCTGGTATTATTTGCCTTGATGTCAGATTATGAACTTGCGAAATTATAATGTTGAAGTTGGTCATTTTGTACTCAACCGTCTCAAGTGACTTGTAAACATCAGACGTAAGGTCATGTCATTCTATTTACTTCAAGTTGCTTGCAGATAAACAACTGTTTGAGGTCATGTCATTCTATTTACTTCAAGTTGCTTGCAGATAAACAAGTGTTTGACAGCATGTCATTCTATTTACTTCAAGTTGCTTGCAGATAAACAACTGTTTGAGGTCATGTCATTCTATTTACTTCAAGTTGCTTGCAGATAAACAACTGTTTGAGGTCATGTCATTCTATTTACTTCAAGTTGCTTGCAGATAAACAACTGTTTGAGGTCATGCCATTCTATTTACTTCAAGTTGCTTGCAGATAAACAACTGTTTGAGGTCATGTCATTCTATTTACTTCAAGTTACTTGCAGATAAACAACTGTTTGAGGCCACGTCATTCTATTTACTTCAAGTTGCTTGCAGATAAACAAGTGTTTGAGGTCATGTCATTTCTTTTTACTTCAAGTTACTTGCAGATAAACAACTGTTTGAGGTCATGTCATTCTATTTACTTCAAGTTACTTGCAGATAAACAACTGTTTGAGGTCATGTCATTCTATTTACTTCAAGTTACTTGCAGATAAACAACTGTTTGAGGCCATGTAATTCTATTTACTTCAAGTTACTTGCAGATAAACAACTGTTTGAGATCATGTCATTCTATTTACTTCAAGTTACTTGCAGATAAACAACTGTTTGAGGCCATGTAATTCTATTTACTTCAAGTTACTTGCAGATAAACAACTGTTCGAGGTCATGTCATTCTATTTACTTCAAGTTGCTTGCAGATAAACAAGTGTTTGAGGTCATGTCATTTCTTTTTACTTCAAGTTACTTGCAGATAAACAACTGTTTGAGGTCATGTCATTCTATTTACTTCAAGTTACTTTCAGATAAACAACTGTTTGAGGTCATGTCATTCTATTTACTTCAATTTACTTGCAGATAAACAACTGTTTGAGGCCATGTCATTCTATTTACTTCAAGTTACTTGCAGATAAACAACTGTTTGAGGCCATGTAATTCTATTTACTTCAAGTTACTTGCAGATAAACAACTGTTTGAGGTCATGTCATTCTATTTACTTCAGATTATTGGTGAGGTTGTAGAAAGGAGATACTACTCTTAAGTTATTTGAATATATTTAGTGTCCATTAATGAGCTCTCTCCCTAATCCTTTAAGTCGCGGTTGTTTATTTGTTCTATTTATGAATAACATGTTAAATACGGTCACAGTGGCAACAATTACCACAACATTACATGTAAAGTAAATAAAAGAGAGGAAAGGAAAAACAAAACTACACATTTCCGAACTTTACAACAGCCTGGAACTTTTTTGTGTGGAACAACGTCGTTAGTAAACTGTACAATTTTAAGGTAAGTAATTTGTCCATTACACCCACGCCTGCATACTAAGTAATTCGTCCATTACACCCACGCATGCATACTAAGTAATTCGTCCATTACACCCACGAATACATACTAAATACTTCGTCCATTACACCCACGCATGCATACTAAATACTTCGTCCATTACACCCACGCATGCATACTAATTAATTCGTCCATTACACCCACGCATGCATACTAAGTAGTTCGTCCATTACACCCACGCATGCATACTAAGTAATTCGTCCATTACACCCACGCATGCATACTAAGTAGTTCGTCCATTACACCCACGCATGCATACTAAGTAATTCGTCCATTACACCCACGCCTGCATACTAAGTAATTCGTCCATTACACCCACGCATGTATACTAAGTAATTCGTCCATTACACCCACGCCTGCATACTAAGTAATTCGTCCATTACACCCACGCATACATACTAAGTAATTCGTCCATTACACCCACGCCTGCATACTAAGTAATTCGTCCATTACACCCACGCATACATACTAAGTAATTCGTCCATTACACCCACGCATACATACTAAGTAATTCGTCCATTACACCCACGCATACATACTAAGTAATTCGTCCATTACACCCACGCATACATACTAAGTAATTCGTCCATTACACCCACGCATGTATACTAAGTAATTCGTCCATTACACCCACGCCTGCATACTAAGTAATTCGTCCATTACACCCACGCATACATACTAAGTAATTCGTCCATTACACCCACGCATACATACTAATTAAGTCGCCCATTACACTCACGCATGCATACTATGTAATTCTATGAGCATGATAAAAAATTGGAGGCGGGTTCTGTACGCAGGCAAGAACAGAGTCGTTGCAGAAGTCAAAAATATGTCGGGTCACCTTTGACTACGTCCCTGGCCATGCGGGAGTACTACCTGGCAGATGAAAGAGTTGGAGATGTTGAAAGGGCACAGAACTTCGACAACCATTTGTCCATGTCACTCCTTCTGATGAAAGAGATGGGAGTTAAGATGGGCACAGCCAGAGAAACTTATTGGGCGTACAAGAAGACTTATCAACCAACACAGAACTAGAATGGTCAGTCACTGGACACTGCGGGACTTGCTGAGGAGGGGACCTCAGCACTTAAGTATATTTTCGGAGTACAGTGATGATGATCCGTAAATAACTCAATAACTCAGTAGCTTAATGTATTAGCTTCCTCTTTCGGACATGATGTAGTTGACGTATATTACTCACAGTTATACAAACTCATCATCATCAAGTACCGTGTCTACTGGCGTAGGTGATTAAGTCTCTCCACAATTTTCGATCTCGGCAGCTATTTATCATTTCTGTTGTTGACCTTCTGCCAAGCCATCCTCTTAAGCTGTCTGTTATTTTTTTCTCTTTGCTTCCCTCTATCTCTTCGTCCCTCAATTATTCCATTTGTTACAATATATTCCAGTTGTTCTCTTCTCATTACATGGCCAAAAAATGATGATTGTCTCTTCCTAATATTGGAAATTAGTTCTCTTTTTGCTTTGACCTCTTTCTGAACGTTTTCATTACTCTTCTTAGCTGTCCATATTACTCTGAACATTCTTCTGTAAAACCACATTTCTACATACTCCAGTGATTTTCTTGTCTGTTGTCCTATTGTCCATGATTCGCATCCATATGTTAAGACTGGCTCTATATAACATTTAATAACTTTTTTTCTTGTTTCTATTGTTAAAAATGAATTGCATAGTCGACTATACAAACTAAACAACTAGAATGACCACTACAAGAAGTTTGTTATTAAATGTTATCCTCTTTACACTTTTATAAAGTAATTAAATAAGTAATTATATTATACAGAGTAATTCTCAATGTATCCAAACTTATTATAAATTTAAAGTCCGTGTACTATCCTTCTCGTGTGTAAGGACATCAAAACTAAACAGTTATTTAGAGATAAAATTAGACAGAGGAATTAAGTGACAAAAAGAAGGAAAGAAAGAATGAAGAAATAAAGAAAGGAAAGAAATAAAGAAAGTAAGAAAGAAAAAAAAAAAAGAAGATGAGAGAGATAGAGAAATCAGACACTTGGATCCGCCATGCTGAAATTATTTTGGCTGTTCATCTTAACACCCCTGCCATCTGTGACACGTTAAACCGTGGAATCATAAACTCACAACCCAGCACTTATGGGCAGTCTTTGCCAGATACGCAGTCTTTCTATTTCCGCGAGTCTGAACGATGTCTCATCCGCCTAAAGCTCAGAAGTCAGGTGTTTAGTTTGACGAGTAATTTCGTGAGAGATCTGTATTTTGTCTGTGTCCTTACTTCGTTGTTATATAGCTCAGAACTCAGGTGTTCAGTTTGACGAGCAATTAATGCGAGATCTGTATTTTGTCTGTGTCTATACGTCGTTTATTTCTGACCAGACACGTCATACCGACTTAGCTCATTCAGACATTATCACATACCACTATACTCCCATTGAAACCGCATTCATATGTGTTTACTCTGCGTCTGGCGCTATAATGGTACGGCGATTTTTATTTTCTTTTTAGTTTGCTTTTTTTTATTTTCAGTCAGGCTTTTTTGCTTTCTCCACAGTCAGCCACAATGTATTAGCAACTTTTGTGTGTGAAATAGCAACATGGTTAGATCGTGTTGGTGCAATAGCAACCAGATTAGATCGCATTAATGAAATACAACCTGGTTATATCGTATTGATGAAACAGCAACCAGATTAGATAGTATTGATGAAATACAACCTGTTTAGATCGTATTGATGAAATACAACCTGGTTAAATGGTATTGATAAAATACAACCTGGTTAGACCGTATTAATGAAATACAACCTGGTTAGGTCCTATTGAAGAAATACAACCTGGTTAGATGGTATTAATGAAATAGCAACTAGATTAGATCGTATTGTTGAAAAACAACCTGGTTAAATCGTATTGATGAAATACAACCTGGTTAGATCGTATTGATGAAATACAACCTCGGTAGATCGTATTGATGAAATAGCAACCAGATTAGATCGCATTGATGAAATAAAACTTGGTTAGATCGTATTAATGGAATACAGCCTGGTTAGATCGTATTGATGAAATACAACCTGGTTAGATTGTATTGATGAAATGGCAACATTGTTAGATCGCAATGATGAAATAGCAACATTGTTAGATTGTATTGATGAAATAGCAACATTGTTAGATCGCATTGATGAAATAGCAACATTGTTAGATCGCATTGATTAAATAGCAACATTGTTAGATCGCATTGATGAAATAGTAACATTGTTAGATCGTATTGATGAAATAGTAACATTGTTAGATCGTATTGATTAAATAGCAACATTGTTAGATCGCATTGATGAAATAGTAACATTGTTAGATCGTATTGATGAAATAACAACATTGTTAGATCGCATTGATGAAATAGCAACATTGTTAGATCGTATTGATGAAATAGTAACATTGTTAGATCGTATTGATGAAATAGCAACATTTGTTAGATCGCATTGATGAAATAGCAACATTGTTAGATCGTATTGATGAAATAGCAACATTGTTAGATCGTATTGATAAAATAGCAACATTGTTAGATCGTATTGATAAAATAGCAACATTTGTTAGAACGTATTGATGAAAGAGCAACATTGCTAGATCGCATTGATGAAATAGCAACATTGTTAGATCGTATTGGTGAAATAGCAACATTGTTAGATTGCATTGATGAAATAGCAATATTGTTAGATCGTATTGATGAAATACCAACCTGGTTAGATCGCATTGATGAAATATCAACATGGTTAGATCACATTGATGAAATATCAATATTGTTACATCGTATTGATGAAATATCAACATTGTTAGATCATATTGATGAAATATCAACCTGGTTAGATCGCATTGATGAAATATCAACATGGTTAGATCACATAGATGAAATATCAATTTTGTTAGATCGCATTGATAAAATAGCAACATTGTTAGATCGCATTGATGAAATAGCAATATTGTTAGATCGTATTGATGAAATATCAACCTGGTTAGATCGCATTGATGAATATCAACATCGTTAGATCACATTGATGAAATATCAACATGGTTAGATCACATTGATGAAATATCAACATGGTTAGATCGCATTGATGAAATATCAACATGGTTAGATCACATTGATGAAATATCAATATTGTTAGATGGTTTTGATGAAATACAACCTGGTTTGATCGTATTAATAAAATAACAACCTGGTTAGATCGTATTGATGAAATATCAACATGTTTAGATCGTATTGATGAAATATTAACATGGTTAGATCGTATTGATGAAATATTAACATGGTTAGATCGTATTGATTAAATACACTCTGGTTAATCGTATTGATGAAATATCAACATGTTTAGATCGTATTGATGAAATATAAACATTGTTAGATCGCATTGATGAAATAGCAACATTGTTAGATCGTATTGATGAAATAGCAACATTGTTAGATCGCCTTGGTGAAATAGCAACATTGTTAGATCGTATCGATGAAATAGCAACATTGTTAGATCGCCTTGGTGAAATAGCAACATTGTTAGATCGCCTTGGTGAAATAGCAACATTGTTAGATCGTATCGATGAAATAGCAACATTGTTAGATTGCATTGGTGAAATAGTAACATTGTTAGATCGTATTGATGAAATAGCAACATTGTTAGATCGCATTGATGAAATAGCAACATTGTTAGATCGCATTGGTGAAATAGTAACATTGTTAGATTGTATTGATTAAATATCAACCTGGTTAGATCGTATTGATGAAATATCAACCTGGTTAGATCGTATTGATGAAATACACTCTGGTTAGATCGTATTGATGAAATATCAACCTGGTTAGATCGTGTTGATTAAATATCAGCATGTTTAGATCGTATTGAAGAATATCAACCTGGTTAGATCGTATTGATGAGATATCAACATGGTTAGATCGCATTGATGAAATAGCAACATTGTTAGATCGCATTGATGAAATAGCAATATTGTTAAATCGTATTGATGAAATACCAACCTGGTTAGATGGCATTGATGAAATATCAACCTGGTTAGATCGTATTGATGAAATATAACATGGTTAGATCGTATTGATGAAATATTAACCTGGTTAGATCGTATTGATGAATACAACCTGGTTACATCGTGTTGATATTGACTGAATATGTTGCAAGACGATAGCCGTCAGACCAGGGATGTGTTGTAGTGGGCTCGATGAATTGTTTTTATTTCCTGGGTATTTTTGATGGTGGAGCTAGTCCATCTTTAAGATTCGACAGTAAATAAAAAAAGTAATGAGCCCCCGTCACGTCAAGTGGTATATAGGGAATTTGGTGTTAGTGACCATACATTTTACAGACCTTCGGCACATGATTTTTGGGGTAATGTGGTCGGTATTACGCCCGTGCTGCTTTACTTTCCCAGAAAAAAATCCGGTACCCATTAAAAGCTGGGTGAACCGGAAGCCGTCGGTTGGGATCGAACCCTACCTCTTGTCCTTTGTAGTCCCGTTCACTAACAACTGAGCTATCGCGGCTCCCTAAGATTCGACAGTACTTGATCTTAATTATCAAAAGACAAATCTATTATAAAGATCATTACCTCGTTAGAGAGTGTTAGCTGGGAGGTGCGATGAGGTCTTGGCCAACTGTGGGTCGCTTAACCTTGCCCTTGCGTTTAAAACACATAACTTGTGTACCACTGACTAAATAATTAAATCTATAACAAACACCAGAACGTTTTCAAGCCATTTTACTGTTACTCTTAGTGTGGTGGTTAGTGCATTTGTCACAAGGAATAGTTGGTTATAATTTAGAGTCCTGTAATGGGAATAGTTGGTTGTAACTTAGAGTCCTGTGATGGAAATAATTAGTGGTTGTAACTTAGAGCCCTGTGATGGGAATAGTTGTTGTAACTTAGAGTCCTGTGATGGGAATAGTTGTTGTAACTTAGAGTCCTGTAATGGGAATAGTTGGTTGTAACTTAGAGTCCTGTGATGGAAATAATTAGTGGTTGTAACTTAGAGCCCTGTGATGGGAATAGTTGTTGTAACTTAGAGCCCTGTGATGGGAATAGTTGTTGTAACTTAGAGTCCTGTGATGGGAATAGTTGTTGTAACTTAGAGTCCTGTGATGGGAATAGTTGGTGGTTGTAACTTAGAGTCCTGTGATGGAGTAGTTTAGTTGTAAGTTAGAGCCCTGTGATGCGAATAGTTGTTGTAACTTATAGTCCTGTGATGCGAATAGTATAGCTGTAACTTAGAGTCCTGTGATGCGAATAGTTGTTGTAACTTAGAGCCCTGTGATGCGAATAGTTGTTGTAACTTAGAGCCCTGTGATGGGAGTAGTTTTAGTTGTAACTTAGAGTCCTGTGATGGGAGTAGTTAGTTGTAAGTTAGAGCCCTGTGATGCGAATAGTTGTTGTAACTTATAGTCCTGTGATGCGAATAGTATAGCTGTAACTTAGAGTCCTGTGATGCGAATAGTTGTTGTAACTTAGAGCCCTGTGATGCGAATAGTTGTTGTAACTTAGAGTCCTGTGATGGAGTAGTTTGGTTGTAAGAGTCCTGTGATGGGAGTAGGTTGGTTGTAACTTAGAGCCCTGTGATGCGAATAGTTGTTGTAACTTATAGTCCTGTGATGCGAATAGTAGTTGTAAGTTAGAGCCCTGTGATGCGAATAGTTGTTGTAACTTAGAGTCCTGTGATGCGAATAGTTGTTGTAACTTAGAGTCCTGTGATGCGAATAGTTGTTGTAACTTAGAGCCCTGTGATGCGAATAGTTGTTGTAACTTAGAGTCCTGTGATGCGAATAGTTGTTGTAACTTAGAGTCCTGTGATGCGAATAGTTGCTGTAACTTAGAGTCCTGTGATGCGAATAGTTGTTGTAACTTAGAGCCCTGTGATGCGAATAGTTTTGTAACTTAGAGTCCTGTGATGGGAGTAGTTTGGTTGTAAGAGTCCTGTGATGGGAGTAGGTTGGTTGTAACTTAGAGTCCTGTGATGGGAGTAGTTTGTTGTAACTTAGAGTCCTGTGATGGGAGTAGGTTGGTTGTAACTTAGAGTCCTGTGATGGGAGTAGGTTGGTTGTAACTTAGAGTCCTGTGATGGGAATAGTTGTTGTAACTTAGAGTCCTGTGATGGGAGTAGTTTGGTTGTAACTTAGAGGCCCTGTGATGGGAATAGTTGTTGTAACTTAGAGTCCTGTGATGGGAATAGTTGTTGTAACTTAGAGTCCTGTGATGGAAAAATTGTTGTAACTTAGAGTCCTGTGATGGGAATAGTTGGTGGTTGTAACTTAGAGTCCTGTGATGGGAGTAGTTTAGTTGTAAGTTAGAGCCCTGTGATGCGAATAGTTGTTGTAACTTATAGTCCTGTGATGCGAATAGTATAGCTGTAACTTAGAGTCCTGTGATGCGAATAGTTGTTGTAACTTAGAGCCTGTGATGCGAATAGTTGTTGTAACCTAGAGTCCTGTGATGGGAGTAGTTTAGTTGTAACTTAGAGCCCTGTGATGGAGTAGTTTAGTTGTAACTTAGAGTCCTGTGATGGGAGTAGTTTAGTTGTAAGTTAGAGCCCTGTGATGCGAATAGTTGTTGTAACTTATAGTCCTGTGATGCGAATAGTTGTTGTAACTTAGAGCCTGTGATGCGAATAGTTGTTGTAACTTAGAGCCCTGTGATGCGAATAGTTGTTGTAACTTAGAGCCCTGTGATGCGAATAGTTGTTGTAACTTAGAGTCCTGTGATGGGAGTAGTTTAGTTGTAAGTTAGAGCCCTGTGATGCGAATAGTTGTTGTAACTTAGAGTCCTGTGATGGGAGTAGTTTTAGTTGTAAGTTAGAGCCCTGTGATGCGATAGTTGTTGTAACTTAGAGTCCTGTGATGCGAATAGTATAGCTGTAACTTAGAGTCCTGTGATGCGAATAGTTGTTGTAACTTAGAGCCCTGTGATGCGAATAGTTGTTGTAACTTAGAGTCCTGTGATGGGAGTAGGTTGGTTGTAACTTAGAGTCCTGTGATGGGAGTAGGTTGGTTGTAACTTAGAGTCCTGTAATGGGAGTAGGTTGGTTGTAACTTAGAGTCCTGTGATGCGAATAGTAGTTGTAACTTAGAGTCCTGTGATGGGAGTAGTTTGGTTGTAACTTAGAGTCTGTGATGGGAGTAGTTTGGTTGTAACTTAGAGTCCTGTGATGGGAGTAGGTTGGTTGTAACTTAGAGTCCTGTGATGCGAATAGTAGTTGTAACTTAGAGTCCTGTGATGCGAATAGTAGTTGTAACTTAGAGTCCTGTGATGGGAGTAGTTTGGTTGTAACTTAGAGTCCTGTGATGGGAGTAGTTTGGTTGTAACTTAGAGTCCTGTGATGGGAGTAGGTTGGTTGTAACTTAGAGTCCTGTGATGGGAGTAGGTTGGTTGTAACTTAGAGTCCTGTGATGGGAATAGTTGTTGTAACTAAGAGTCCTGTGATGGGAGTAGGTTGGTTGTAACTTAGAGTCCTGTGATGCGAATAGTAGTTGTAACTTAGAGTCCTGTGATGCGAATAGTAGTTGTAACTAAGAGTCCTGTGATGGGAGTAGTTTGGTTGTAACTAAGAGTCCTGTGATGCGAATAGTAGTTGTAACTTAGAGTCCTGTGATGGGAGTAGGTTGGTTGTAACTTAGAGTCCTGTGATGGGAGTAGGTTGGTTGTAACTTAGAGTCCTGTGATGGGAGTAGGTTGGTTGTAACTAAGAGTCCTGTGATGGGAGTAGTTTGGTTGTAACTAAGAGTCCTGTGATGGGAGTAGTTTGGTTGTAACTTAGAGTCCTGTGATGGGAGTAGGTTGGTTGTAACTTAGAGTCCTGTGATGGGAGTAGTTTGGTTGTAACTTAGAGTCCTGTGATGGGAGTAGGTTGGTTGTAACTTAGAGTCCTGTGATGGGAGTAGGTTGGTTGTAACTTAGAGTCCTGTGATGGGAGTAGGTTGGTTGTAACTTAGAGTCCTGTGATGGGAGTAGGTTGGTTGTAACTAAGAGTCCTGTGATGGGAGTAGTTTGGTTGTAACTTAGAGCCCTGTGATGGGAGTAGGTTGGTTGTAACTTAGAGTCCTGTGATGGGAGTAGGTTGGTTGTAACTTAGAGTCCTGTGATGGGAGTAGGTTGGTTGTAACTTAGAGTCCTGTGATGGGAGTAGGTTGGTTGTAACTTAGAGTCCTGTGATGGGAGTAGGTTGGTTGTAACTAAGAGTCCTGTGATGGGAGTAGTTTGGTTGTAACTTAGAGCCCTGTGATGCGAATAGTAGTTGTAACTAAGAGTCCTGTGATGGGAGTAGTTTGGTTGTAACTTAGAGTCCTGTGATGGAGTAGGTTGGTTGTAACTTAGAGCCCTGGGATGGGAGTAGTTTGGTTGTAACTTAGAGCCCTGTGATGCGAATAGTAGTTGTAACTTAGAGCCCTGTGATGGGAGTAGTTTGGTTGTAACTTAGAGCCCTGTGATGCGAATAGTAGTTGTAACTTAGAGCCCTGTGATGCGAATAGTAGTTGTAACTAAGAGTCCTGTGATGCGAATAGTAGTTGTAACTAAGAGTCCTGTGATGGGAGTAGTTTGGTTGTAACTTAGAGCCCTGTGATGCGAATAGTAGTTGTAACTAAGAGTCCTGTGATGGGAGTAGTTTGGTTGTAACTTAGAGTCCTGTGATGGGAGTAGGTTGGTTGTAACTTAGAGTCCTGTGATGGGAGTAGGTTGGTTGTAACTTAGAGTCCTGTGATGGGAGTAGTTTGGTTGTAACTTAGAGCCCTGTGATGCGAATAGTAGTTGTAACTAAGAGTCCTGTGATGGAGTAGGTTGGTTGTAACTTAGAGTCCTGTGATGCGAATAGTAGTTGTAACTAAGAGTCCTGTGATGGGAGTAGGTTGGTGTAACTTAGAGTCCTGTGATGGGAGTAGTTTGGTTGTAACTTAGAGTCCGTGATGGGAGTAGTTGGTTGTTACTTAGAGTCCTGTCATGGGAGTAGGTTGGTTGTAACTTAGAGTCCTGTGATGCGAATAGTAGTTGTAACTTAGAGTCCTGTGATGGGAGTAGTTTGGTTGTAACTTAGAGTCCTGTGATGCGAATAGTAGTTGTAACTAAGAGTCCTGTGATGGGAGTAGGTTGGTTGTAACTTAGAGTCCTGTGATGGGAGTAGTTTGGGTTGTAACTAAGAGTCCTGTGATGGAAGTAGGTTGGTTGTAACTTAGAGTCCTGTGATGGGAGTAGTTTGGTTGAAATAAGAGTCCTGTGATGGGAGTAGGTTGGTTGTAACTTAGAGTCCTGTGATGGGAGTAGTTTGGTTGTAACTAAGAGTCCTGTGATGGGAGTAGGTTGGTTGTAACTTAGAGTCCTGTGATGGGAGTAGGTTGGTTGTAACTTAGAGTCCTGTGATGGGAGTAGGTTGGTTGTAACTAAGAGTCCTGTGATGGGAGTAGTTTGGTTGTAACTTAGAGTCCTGTGATGGGAGTAGTTTGGTTGTAACTTAGAGTCCTGTGATGGGAGTAGTTTGGTTGTAACTTAGAGTCTGTGATGGGAGTAGGTTGGTTGTAACTTAGAGTCCTGTGATGGGAGTAGGTTGGTTGTAACTTAGAGTCCTGTGATGGGAGTAGGTTGGTTGCAACTTAGAGTCCTGTGATGCGAATAGTAGTTGTAACTAAGAGTCCTGTCATGGGAGTAGGTGGGTTGCAACTTAGAGTCCTGTGATGCGAATAGTAGTTGTAACTAAGAGTCCTGTCATGGGAGTCGGTTGGTTGTAACTTAGAGTCCTGTGATGCGAATAGTAGTTGTAACTAAGAGTCCTGTCATGGGAGTAGTTTGGTTGTAACTTAGAGTCCTGTGATGCGAATAGTAGTTGTAACTTAGAGCCCTGTGATGGGAGTAGGTGGTTGTAAACTTAGAGTCCTGTGATGGGAGTAGGTTGGTTGTAACTAAGAGTCCTGTGATGCGAATAGTTGTTGTAACTTAGAGTCCTGTGATGGGAGTAGTTGGTTGTAACTTAGAGTCCTGTGATGGGAGTAGTTTGGTTGTAACTTAGAGTCCTGTGATGGGAGTAGGTTGGTTGTAACTTAGAGTCCTGTGATGGGAGTAGTTTGGTTGTAACTTAGAGCCCTGTGATGGGAGTAGTTTGGTTGTAACTTAGAGTCCTGTGATGGGAGTAGTTTGGTTGTAACTTAGAGCCCTGTGATGGGAGTAGTTTGGTTGTAACTTAGAGTCCTGTGATGGGAGTAGTTTGGTTGTAACTTAGAGTCCTGTGATGGAGTAGTTTGGTTGTAACTAAGAGTCCTGTGATGGGAGTAGGTTGGTTGTAACTTAGAGTCCTGTGATGGGAGTAGTTTGGTTGTAACTTAGAGCCTGTGATGGGAATAGTAGTTGTAACTAAGAGTCCTGTGATGGGAGTAGTTTGGTTGTAACTTAGAGTCCTGTGATGGGAGTAGTTTGGTTGTAACTAAGAGTCCTGTGATGGGAGTAGGTTGGTTGTAACTTAGAGTCCTGTGATGGGAGAGGTTGGTTGTAACTTAGAGTCCTGTGATGGGAGTAGGTTGGTTGTAACTTAGAGTCCTGTGATGCGAATAGTAGTTGTAACTAAGAGTCCTGTGATGGGAGTAGTTTGGTTGTAACTTAGAGTCCTGTGATGGGAGTAGTTTGGTTGTAACTAAGAGTCCTGTGATGGGAGTAGGTTGGTTGTAACTTAGAGTCCTGTGATGGGAGTAGGTTGGTTGTAACTTAGAGTCCTGTGATGCGAATAGTAGTTGTAACTTAGAGTCCTGTGATGGGAGTAGGTTGGTTGTAACTTAGAGTCCTGTGATGCGAATAGTTGTTGTAACTAAGAGTCCTGTGATGGGAGTAGTTTGGTTGTAACTTAGAGTCCTGTGATGGGAGTAGGTTGGTTGTAACTTAGAGTCCTGTGATGGGAGTAGGTTGGTTGTAACTTAGAGTCCTGTGATGGGAGTAGTTTGGTTGTAACTTAGAGTCCTGTGATGGGAGTAGTTTGGTTGTAACTTAGAGTCCTGTCATGGGAGTAGGTTGGTTGTAACTTAGAGTCCTGTGATGCGAATAGTAGTTGTAACTTAGAGTCCTGTCATGGGAGTAGGTTGGTTGTAACTTAGAGTCCTGTGATGCGAATAGTAGTTGTAACTTAGAGTCCTGTCATGGGAGTAGGTTGGTTGTAACTTAGAGTCCTGTGATGGGAGTAGTTTGGTTGTAACTTAGAGTCCTGTGATGGGAGTAGTTGGTTGTAACTTAGACTCCTGTGATGGGAGTAGTTTGGTTGTAACTTAGAGTCCTGTGATGGGAGTAGTTTGGTAATAACTAAGAGTCCTGTGATGGAGTAGGTTGGTTGTAACTTAGAGTCCTGTGATGGGAGTAGTTTGGTAATAACTAAGAGTCCTGTCATGGGAGTAGGTTGGTTGTAACTTAGAGTCCTGTGATGGGAGTAGTTTGGTTGTAACTTAGAGTCCTGTCATGGGAGTAGGTTGGTTGTAACTTAGAGTCCTGTGATGGGAATAGTTTGGTTGTAACTTAGAGTCCTGTGATGGAGTAGTTTGGTTGTAACTTAGAGTCCTGTGATGGGAGTAGTTTGGTTGTAACTTAGAGTCCTGTGATGGGAGTAGTTTGGTTGTAACTTAGACTCCTGTGATGGGAGTAGTTTGGTTGTAACTTAGAGTCCTGTGATGGGAGTAGTTTGGTAATAACTAAGAGTCCTGTGATGGGAGTAGGTTGGTTGTAACTTAGAGTCCTGTGATGGGAGTAGTTTGGTTGTAACTTAGAGTCCTGTGATGGGAGTAGTTTGGTTGTAACTTAGAGTCCTGTGATGGGAGTAGGTTGGTTGTAACTTAGAGTCCTGTGATGGGAGTAGTTTGGTTGTAACTTAGAGTCCTGTGATGGGAGTATTTGGTTGTAACTTAGAGTCCTGTGATGCGAATAGTAGTTGTAACTTAGAGTCCTGTGATGGGAGTAGTTTGGTTGTAACTTAGAGTCCTGTGATGCGAATAGTAGTTGTAACTTAGAGTCCTGTGATGGGAGTAGATTGGTTGTAACTTAGAGCCCTGTGATGCGAATAGTAGTTGTAACTTAGAGTCCTGTGATGCGAATAGTAGTTGTAACTTAGAGTCCTGTGATGCGAATAGTAGTTGTAACTTAGAGTCCTGTGATGCGAATAGTAGTTGTAACTTAGAGTCCTGTGATGCGAATAGTAGTTGTAACTTAGAGTCCTGTGATGGGAGTAGTTTGGTTGTAACTTAGAGTCCTGTGATGGGAGTAGATGGTTGTAACTTAGAGTCCTGTGATGGGAATAGTAGTTGTAACTTAGAGTCCTGTGATGGGAGTAGTTTGGTTGTAACTTAGAGTCCTGTGATGGAATAGTAGTTGTAACTTAGAGTCCTGTGATGGAGTAGTTTGGTTGTAACTTAGAGTCCTGTGATGGGAGTAGATTGGTTGTAACTTAGAGTCCTGTGATGCGAATAGTAGTTGTAACTTAGAGTCCTGTGATGCGAATAGTAGTTGTAACTAAGAGTCCTGTCATGGGAGTAGGTTGGTTGTAACTAAGAGTCCTGTCATGGGAGTAGGTTGGTTGTAACTTAGAGTCCTGTGATGCGAATAGTAGTTGTAACTAAGAGTCCTGTCATGGGAGTAGGTTGGTTGTAACTTAGAGTCCTGCGATGGGAATAGTTGGTCGTGACTTAGGTTGAGAGCATATTAGTGGAGTACATGGCTTGTTATGTTGGTCGAGAGCATATCAGTGGAGTATATGGCATGTGATGTAGATTAAGAGAGCATATCAGTAAAGTACATGGTTATTCATGTAAGCTGAGAGAGTATATCAGTGGAGTACCTTTCTTGTGATGTAGGTTAAGAGAGCATATCAGTTGACTACATGCCTTGTGATGTTGACTGAGAGAACAATCAGTTGCGTAACACCCCTTCTGACGTCTTGTAGAGCAGCAAGAATTAAACATTGTTCCTCACTTAAATGGAAATTGGGATTGGTTATTTAAATGGAAAATTCATGACTTAAACTCTTTGATTCTGCGTTACGTACAACCGAGTTGTGATTATATATATATATATATATATATTATATATATATTTGTATATATATAATAGCTGAGTGGTTAGTGAACTGGACTACAAAGGACAAGAGGTATGGTTCGATCCCAAACGGCCGCTTCCGGGTTCACCCAGCCTTAAATGGTTACCTGATTTTTCTGGGAAAGTAAAGCGGCACGGGCGTAATACGACCACATGACCCCAAAAATCATGCTGATTGTCTGTAAAATGTATGGTCACTAACACCATATACCCTATACGCCACGTGTGACGGGGGGGGGGGGGGGCTCTTTACTTTTTTTACTTATGTAAATATATATATATATACATAGAGAAAGAGAGAGAGAAAGAGGAGGATGCAGACTAACAGTAAGGCAAATAAAAGATAGATGCAGTTAACTTTTTAAATAGCAGTTCACAAATGATGACAACAGATACAGTCATGAGTAATGACAACAGCTACAGTCATGTGTAATGACAACTGCTACAGTCATGTGTAATGACAAATGCAACAGTCATGAGTAATGACAACTGCTACAGTCATGTGTAATAACAACTGCCTTGTCTCCCGAAATAAATATAAAGTTCATTTTTAGCACAAAATCCTTGATGGAGCTGAAACATTTTTGATTAAAGATATGATTATATGAGCGTTGAACGTTTTGACATCCCTCTTTCTCTGTACCTCGTTGATTCGATTCGAAATTTCTGTGTGAAATAGAAGTCTAGATAAAACCATTGAGAGCTGTATAGAAATAAGCAAATATTGTGAGAAAAGAAATAAAAACAGAAAACTGACGGGCGTAAATTTACAATTACATAATTTTGATGTATAAGACAGACAGGGAAAAACGGAGACGCTATATAGAATCGGTAAGATAAAGATAGATAAGACTAAATCGCTGGAGCGTGCAGATGGAATCAGTGAGACGAAGATAAATAAAACAGAATCAATAAGAAAATGACAGATTTAAAATGAAGAAACAGAATAAGTGAAACAAGTAAAAATACAGAGGATCAATATAACTAATAAGTATAAATAATAACTAATAGTAATTAGTAGGGCTCAGATTTGTATGGCCAGTAAAATATCAAATGTGACCTAAAAATCATCGAAATAGGCTTGCATTTATGACCAAAATATGACCTACAAATAAAATAGAGACAGAAATATGACATAAATTAATTGCTTATTTGTTATTAAAAATGACGTTAAATAATCCGCTCCAGCGTCTACATGCTCTGCGTTGAGCTCTGCTTTAATGTCAGTTTTGTTGATGAGCGATTTCCTAGGCGGCCCGTCTCTATAACTTTTCTAATAATTTTTTTAACACAACAATTCTCCCACGGAGTCTGCAAATACTGTCCCTACTAAAGAAGTGTCTGACTATGTTTTGTCTCCACTTTATACAGGGAAGCCGCTTGTGATAATATTCCTTTTAGAAGTCTCACTTGAAAACAAACTTTCTTGGCAGTACTGTCACTACAGTGCGCTGCTGCTCGTTGCGGTGTTTTGGCAGTAGGTATCTTTTATATTTGAACTTCAAACGTGTATCCCGACATATGATAAATCGACTAAAAGTGGGCTTTAATTTTCATCTAAATATTTATTTTGAATTACGTTGCCTGAATTACAGACACGTTTTTATTCAGGCAATTTTACTTGTTTCTTAGCAATGAAATTACAAATTTGGTCAACATATGCATGAATATGAGAAGTAAAAAAGTGTCAGAATGTTCAGAAAGGCATGAAACATATTAGAATTAACTTGGATTTCTAAAATACATATCTGGAAAACAAATTACATATCATAAAAATTCGAGATCTAGTAAATAATAACTATCCTCTTTGCATAGGTGATTTTGTCTCTCCGCATAACTCTGCTTCTACAGTTGTTTATACATGCTGTTGTCTAATTTCTACAGTACCACTCTCTAACTGTCTAATTTCTACAGCACCATTCTCCAGCTGTCTAATTTCTACAGTACCAATCTCTAGCTGTCTAATTTCTACAGTACCACTCTGTAGCTGTCTAATTTCTACAGTACCACTCTCTGTCTAATTTCTACAGCACCACTCTCTAGCTGTCTAATTCTACAGTACCAATCTCTAGCTGTCTAATTTCTACAGTACCACTCTCTGTCTAATTTCTACAGTACTAATCTCTAGCTGTCTAATTTCTACAGTACCACTCTCTGTCTAATTTCTACAGCACCACTCTCTAGCTGTCTAATTTCTACAGTACCAATCTCTAGCTGTCTAATTTCTACAGCACCACTCTCTAGCTGTCTAATTTCTACAGTACCAATCTCTAGCTGTCTAATTTCTACAGTACCACTCTGTAGCTGTCTAATTTCTACAGTACCACTCTCTGTCTAATTTCTACAGTACTAATCTCCAGCTGTCTCCAGCTGTCTGCTGAGCTGTGTTTTTCATCCGGATCATGTTTCGACATTTCGATTGCTTGCCATGAATGATGATATAGTATTACGAAGGACAGATGGTTACATTCACTTTCTGTGCAGCTACACCTTACTTCTTTTGGCGTGTTCTGTGGCTGCTATGATGGGGACTGTAGCTACCTTTCTTTGTTGGAATCCTTCAATGAGATTAGATGCTAATTCGGATGATTCCACTGGCACCGGTGGTTAGGTAATTATGTATTTTAGTTCGTTTGCAGTGATTCTGGGGCCTTCGACTAACTACAACTACTACCATGTCCACAAACCACCTTAGTCGCCTTCTCCGTCATGCCTAGCAGGCAACAGTCTTGCCTCATCTCACTGTGGCCATGAGCCAGAACAAGAAGACGGATCAAAGTACTGAAGTAGACACGACAGTCCTGTAAATAAACAATAATACACTGCGTAACATGCTTTAACATTACAAAAATCATCAATGTAAAACTGAGCACGTAACTTTCTTTGCATTCTTATTGATCATCTTGTTTTAATTTTAATTATGTCTTTCTTCTGGTCTGCAATAATTCTAACAAAACTATTTGTATCAGTTTATTCTCACTTCTGTGTAAATATTTCAGTTAAATAAGTGTAATTGCTGTATCGGATAGTTCATCTTTTCAGTTATTCACAAAAGATATCAGACACAGAAGTAGGCAGATTGTTAAGAGATCGTTTCTGACTTGCCTAGATCTGTTAAGTTTGAAACTTGTTAACGTTCGTCCTGACGATTGTTACTTGCCTCGTCCGCTCTCAGTGTGTGCAAGAAGCGATCCGACATGTTAACTCCAAACACAAATTGGGTGCTATGTTTAGCAAAGTCAGACTTGCATGTATATAATGTCCTTTTGTGAAACTTCAAAGACGCGTTTGGTGGTAAATGTGATCATGTATGATTGAACTTGTCTTGATGTCCCCCCTGAGGACATTCAACTGTAAAGACAACTCCTTGGAGAATTTTTATTTCTGACAAGGGAGACAAACAAAAGCTATTCTGGGTGATCATTATTTAGATGTGTAATTGACAGCGAAAAAGGCACTGCTCTTCTTCTCTCTCTCTCTCTCTCTCTCTCTCTCTCTCTCTCTTTCTCTATCTTTTTCTCTTTTTCTCTCTTTCTTTTTCTCTCTTTCTTTTTCTCTCTTTCTCTCTCTCTCTCTCTCTCTCTCTCTCTCTCTCATCCCTACTGGATTTCAAAGTTAAAATATCTCACATTCTTACTGGAAAGTTAAAATAACGTACATTACTACAGGAAAGTTAAAATGACGTACATTCCTACTGAAAAGTTAAAACGTGACACATTCCTACTGGAAAGTTAAAACGTGACACATTCCTACTGGAAAGTTAAAACGTGACACATTCCTACTGCAGCTTTAAAACACGACACATTCCTACTGCAGCTTTAAAACACGACACATTCCTACTGGAAAGTTAAAACGTGACACATTCCTACTGGAAAGTTAAAACGTGACACATTCCTACTGCAGCTTTAAAACGCGACACATTCCTACTGCAGCGTTAAAACACGACACATTCCTACTGCACGACACATTCCTGCTGGAAAGTAAAAGCATGACACATTCCAACAAAGTTAAATATATCGTACTAACGCTAATAGATTTCATGTTTAGCCTACTTGCATTCAAGCGTTCGTGAATTGATAATTACTTCGCATCAGCTGTGCAGCAATTAAACTGATTGTAGCAATCCCGCTCTTTTAACTGAACAGTGCTATTTTTATTCTAATCCAGTCACTTTTCGGGGCAAGTTCTCTCTTTCCTCATATTCCTCGCCCGTCCCGTCGACAGAAAAAAAATGTCAATTCTTGTCCCGGTTTTACTAAAACGCCGTTTACATTATTTTTTTCTTCATGTTCTAAGCCTCATGTTTTACAGTTTTTTTAAGAAAACATTGAAGAAGTGAAATTCGTTTGTTGTAAGAAACATTCAACGGATTGTCGTAATACAATACAGCTCATGTCTACGTGTATATAAAGTTGAACTATCGTTGTGCAATACAGCTCTATCTCTATATAAAGTTGAACAATCCTAGTGCAATACAGCTCTATCTCTATATAAAGTTGAACAATCCTAGTGCAATGCAGCTCACGTCTACGAGTGCCATCTCCACAACGAAGGTTGGCTACCATAGAGCGCCATTCTGCTCTGTCTCTTGCTTTGATGGTGCAGGTTAATAGAGTCCTAACATTCCATGTGCTTATTTTTAAATCTTTCACTCGACATGAGTTCGAATTCCTTTCCATGGCTTTCTCTGGACTAGTACGTGATGACGCTTACTGCGTTTTTCTACGTCTAGCTGAAGTTAAACTATTGCAGTGCAATACATCTCACCTCTACCTCTATTACCTCTATTTAAAGTTGAACTATCGTAACGCAATACAACTCTATCTATATCTAAAGTTGAACTATCGTAGTGCAATACAACTCTATCTATATCTAAAGTTGAACTATCGTAGTGCAATACAACTCTGTGTCTATCTAAAGTTGAACTATCGTAGTGCAATACAACTCTATCTATATCTAAAGTTGAACTATCGTAGTGCAATACAACTCTATCTATATCTAAAGTTGAACTATCGTAGTGCAATACAACTCTGTGTCTATCTAAAGTTGAACTATCGTAGTGCAATACAACTCTGTGTCTATCTAAAGTTGAACTATCGTAGTGCAATACAACTCTGTGTCTATCTAAAGTTGAACAATCCTAGTGCAATACAACTCTGTATCTATCTAAAGTTGAACAATCGTAGTGCAATACAACTCTGTGTCTATCTAAAGTTGAACTATCGTAGTGCAGTACAACTCTGTGTCTATCTAAAGTTGAACTATCGTAGTGCAATACAACTATATGTCTATCTAAAGTTGAACTATCGTAGTGCAATACAACTATATGTCTATCTAAAGTTGAACTATCGTAGTGCAATACAACTATATGTCTATCTAAAGTTGAACTATCGTAGTGCAATACAACTATATGTCTATCTAAAGTTGAACTATCGTAACGCAATACAGCTCACCTCTACATCTATCTAAAATGTATTATGGTTCTGGGTAAAGTCCTAGTTTACGCACATAAATTATTTCAGAGAAACGAGTAATCTCTCTTTAGTTGACTTCACAGTAAAACAACAGTGATTCTCAAAATGTAACAATTATCTTCTTGTTCATCACCCAGATATTTGTTCAACAATTTCCCTGGGATTATTTAGATTTAGTTTTATTTTCTCAGTGCTAGGGTTATGGTTTAGGGTTTAGGATTAGGGTTAGGGTTAGGATGAACGATATTGTTGTAAAAAATCTGAAACATAAGGGCACCATGATTGTGTTCTTTTCTCTTCAACTACAGGTCTTCTAATAACAAATTAAAACAATGGAAATGTACCAGTCAAATACAAGATGACAAGGAGATACAACGAAGATGATAGCGCTGGATAGGACACACACTGTGGAAGCCAACTGAGAGTATTACGCGAAATGCCATTTCTTTGGAATCTCCAGGGGAAAAGACTAAGAGGAAGACCAAACTATTCTTGAAAAAGACAGGTGGAAGGAGAGATGAAGATGATGGGGAAGATATGGAATAATCTTAAAAGAATGGCAAAAATCAGAACGGCTTGGAAAGTTTTTGTTGAAGATCTAAGCTCCACAGGGAGTTGAAAGGTAGAAGAGGAAGAGTGATAGATTAGAAAACAACCGAATGAAGTACAATGATACTCCAGGGAACGTTACTCTTCCTAACTTAAATAATTTATGTGCTTAACACTAGGACTCCACCTGGGTTCTGTCACGGTGAGATGTAAGTCAATATTTGTGTAATTAAACTATTTTTTTAAAATATCTTCTTACTTTTTCGAAAGTACACAATAGTAGCAGATCGTCGTCCGTTATTTTTATCAACACAATGTCCTGTTTTTGTCTCAAAGAATTATGGGAATCGCCATACAGAGCAGTGTAACAGGAAGAAATCTGATCATCAAATGACGTGTCCCTCATGGAGCAAGGATATCGACCCTTTAGCTAGCTAACTGGAAGTTGGGATGATGGTTGTCCATCACCATCTTTAGAAGTAAGCCTCAGATAAGAAAGGGAAATCCCAAAACACCCACTCAAGCGTGACTTGTTCAGCTATAGTAGCTATAGACGGCTGCCGTCAAGTTACATCCAACAGCCCCTTTTCGGAAAGTTTAAAAAGCAACGCTAGTTGGGGGTTTTCCGGGTATTCCTTTTTAGTCCTCAGATTTACTTCTACAAACGGCGATGGGTGGCCCTATACATAGCCATCTATAATTTTAGTAAGGCTTGCGGACCAAGAGGAAAATCCCTGCATTATCCCAAATTTGTCACGTCTTCAAAATTGCAAGCTTTACACGGCTGACGCCATTTTACCCACAACCGCTCCTGCTCGCCAAACTTTAAACGCCACAAACTTTGGGTGATTCCTTTCAACCCGCGGGCCTTATTAATACTATAGATGGGTGTGATCATATCTTGGTCATAACGACCAAGCACCTTTGTTCTGTTACATACTGAGCCTGAAAACGGTTGCTACATTCAAGTGTACGTATTCAACTGATATTGCCTATATAAAGCCATGGTGCTAACTCGTGCAGCATGGGGATTACTGTATTTCAAATTGCTTTTACCTTTCTTACGTCTTATTGCCGTTGTTTTTAAACAAAATACAGTGAAAGAACAATAATAGAAAGTATGCTTCAAGTAGACGTGAAAGGCACATAACAAGAAAAATGTTGTTTCAAGGCATCAAAGAGAACGTGACAAAAGAAACAGGGTATCTGGCTAGAGACAGAGATTCTTTTTTTTTGACGGGATTTGGTTATTTGGTTATGGAAGGCCCCGGTATCACTGCAAACGAATTAAAATCCATAATTGCTCAACCGCCCGTGCCAGCGTAATCATCCGAATTAATATCTCATCTCCCAAACAAAGAAAGGTAACTGTAATACCCATTGTAGCAGTCTCAGCAGACGCCAAAAGACATAAGGAGAAACCGCGCAGAAAGTGAACACAGCCAACTGTTCCCTGTCATACGATATCATCATTCATCGTAAACAAATGGAATATCGAAACATGATCAAACGACGGGATGTGATGAGTTATAATAGAGACTTAAACATTGAAAATAACTGCCTTATAAACACCATTCAATAGAGGAAATTTAAATATTATGACTACGGCAAAAGACACAGCGGGCTGGAAAGGACAATAATGGAAGGCATGGAGCCTGGACGACGAGATAACGGAGACCAAGAATTAGTTGATTTTATGACATCAAAGAGACTTGACCATGACAACACAAGAAGTGAGAGATGTGACCAAAGACGGAGAATGTTCCGATGGGTTGTGATGAGCGCAGCGTTCTGTGAAAGATCTCCCTAGAGACAGAGATTCTATCCGGCGGTCTGTGATGTGCGCAGCGTTCTGTGAGTGATCTCCCTAGAGACAGAGATTCTATCCGGCGGTCTGTGATGAATGCAACGTTCTGCGAGAGATCTCCCGAGAGTAAGAGATTCTATCTGGCGGTCTGTGATGAGCGCAGCTTTCTTTGAGTGATCTCCCGAGAGTAAGATATGCTATACGGCGGTCTGTGATGAATGCAACGTTTGTGAGAGGTCTCCCTAGAGACAGAGATTCTATCCGCCGGTCTGTGATGAGTGCAACATTCTGTGAGAGATCTGACTAGAGACAGAAATTCTATCCGGCGGTATGTGATGAATGCAACATTCTGTGTGTGATCTGGCTAGGGACTGAGATTCTATCCGGCGCTCTGTGATGAACACAAAGTTCTGAGAGAGATCTGGCTAGAGACAGAGATAAATACATCGTTTTGTGAGAGATCTGGCCAAAGACAGAGATGAATGCATCGTTCTGTGAGAGATCTGGCTAGAGACAGAGATGAATGCATCGTTCTGAGAGAAATCTGGCTAGAGACAGAGATAAATGCATCGTTCTGTGAGAGATCTGGCTAGAGACAGAGATGAGTGCAACTTTCTGTGAGAGATCTGGCTAGAGACAGAGATGATTGCATCGTACTGAGAGAGATCTGGCTAGAGACAGAGATGATGCATCGTTCTGAGAGAGATCTGGCTAGAGACAGAGATGAAAGCATCGTTCTGAGAGAGATCTGGCTGGAGACAGAGATGAATGCATCGTTCTGAGAGAGATCTGGCTAGAGACAGAGATGAATGCATCGTTCTGAGAGAGATCTGGCTAGAGACAGAGATGAATGCATCGTTCTGAGAGAGATCTGGCTAGAGACAGAGATGAAAGCATCGTTCTGAGAGAGATCTGGCTAGAGACAGAGATGAATGCATCGTTCTGAGAGAGATCTGGCTAGAGACAGAGATGAATGCATCGTTCTGAGAGAGATCTGGCTAGAGACAGAGATGAAAGCATCGTTCTGAGAGAGATCTGGCCAGAGACAGAGATGAAAGCATCGTTCTGAGAGAGATCTGGCTAGAGACAGAGATGATTGCATCGTTCTGTGAGAGATCTGGCTAGAGACAGAGATGAATGCATCGTTCTGTGAGAGATCTGGCTAGAGACAGAGGTGAATGCATCGTTCTGAGAGAGATCTGGCTAGCGACAGAGATGAATGCATCGTTCTGAGAGAGAGATCTGGCTAGAGACAGTGATGAGTGCATCGTTCTGTGAGAGATCTGGCTAGAGACAGAGATGAATGCATCGTTCTCAGAGAGATCTGTCTAGAGACAGAGATGAATGCAACGTTCATCAAACGACATGCGACCCAATGCTATGTTGCTTTTAAAGCCAGAATTGATTACATGTCTGGATGCAATTACCAATTAATATAGGAATGCAGATTACAAGTTTTGTTCAGTCATGTTGTTGTTGTTTAATCATGTCAGAAAATGCCAAGTCGGTTGAGATCATGTGTGCATGTGTAAGGGTTCATAACAGGTGATGACAGAAAAATAGCACAAGTTACATAACCTTTGAATGCCAAAGAATATTACTGTGACTCCACCATTATACCGTGACTACACCATTATATTGTAACTCTACCACTATATTGTGACTCCACTCTCGTTTAATGCACAGTTGATAACTTCAGTCTGAAAGTTACATGTTAGTTCTAATACGTATATTTCAAATCAGCCGTTATATGTCTTCGCCTACAGCTAACCAACATGTCTCAGAACTTCCTGCATAATGTGAGACGTGCTGAGGATGTGGTCTGAACGCTCTGGAATGTTTCTTGTGTAATGAAATTGATCTTCCGACCAAACTAAGCTAAACTTGACATATACAAGAGGTGACGTCCTGAAATACTTGACAGAAGCTGTTTTAAAAAAAATAAAAATTATCTTAGGTAACCCTTTTTGACAATACAAATTATTTTTAAAAGTCCAATCTTTTGTAGAGTAGTCTTCGCATGCGCAAGTGAGACCAACAGAGAGAGAGAGAGAGAGAGAGAGAGAGAGAGAGAGAGAGAGAGAAAATACCAAATAGTTTAAGAGAATAGATTTGTGGAAAGGCAACAACATAACTGATAAACAACTGTAGATGTAGAATGTTGCAGAGAGACATGATCGCCTCTACTAGCAAACTCATAAAGGTGATGTATACAGTACACTCCGACAGGCTTGATTCCGCTATTTACAGGAAGAAATGATAGAGATCGCGATACAATGTCTGATGGTATAAATAATTAACAAGCCTGGCATGCTCACGTGGGAATCATCTTAGTGCCAACAGCCACCTCGTTCATTTGGCCAGCAAAAACGTGTCTCCAGAATGAAGTTGAGCAAAGCAAGTCGTTTTTAAAAAAGTTGGTTCGTGCAAGGGGATTAACTCTATTATGGAACAACAACGTGGGATAACTCGAGCGCTGTGAGATTATTTGGAACTTTTTGTGGGACTTTAATCATAGGCATGGCTATGGCACAACTAATTAATCACCGTCATGTGCTGGGTCTAATTCTGTTCTTTAAGACATTTTTTTAAACGTATATTTCCATAACATGTCGTTCATCTCTTCCTTCTTCTCCAATCACTGTCCTATATGCTGCAACTAGATTGTTATTGATTGTTCTATCAATTCAACATAAGAGAATAAAGATAAGAAATAAAAATGGAAACCAGCGATATACTTTGCAATTGTGGTAGAAGCAGTCGTCTACAACTACAACTATCCAGGAATGTTAACTACTGAACATGGAAGATTCAAAACAGAACTAAAATACTCAGAACAAATTCTAGAACCTGAATATTATATTGCTACTCCTCATACCGATCATAGACTTCCTGCATGCAATTCAGAATTCTTTGTTCCATCTATTATGAACCTCCAACACGATTAGCTATTCATGTCTTTCCCCATTCTTCCCTTCAAGGCTGATTTTTGGCAAATCCGCACTGAGAGAGGATTTTAAGAAAAATGAAAGTGTATTTTGCTAGAGAACAAATAGTAGCTACAATTAGTGTGAAGGGAATGAGACGAAACAGCGGTGCTGGGCCAGTTGGCGCTCTTAGTTTATCGACAACTACATCAGGTTCCTTGACAGTGGCTAGACTCTTGACTTGTTCATTGTGCCTCTTTGATAAGTAATTGTAGATTTGACAGACAATATGATACGATGCTATACGATACGATTTTAGTGCAGGCAATAAGATTACGTGTTGTGCACACATATGTTCACGACGAGTCTCATTATCTCAAATGCAAACATAAGCTTCATCAGGTTTATGTGCAAGAAACACAAATAAAAATCAACATAAAGAAGATTAATAACGTGTTTAACATTTGTTTACAAAATATACACAACAGTAATTTAATTGTTTGTCTTGAGTTTCTTATTATTCTCGTCGATGTCTTCCACATTTTATTGAGTTAATTGTTTATTTTAAATGGAACATTCTAATGTCAATGATGCATACTAAAGAATGATATAGCTCGCTTGTTATAAGCAGTCGTGATTCATCCTCGTAGTTGCTGAATTCCACTTTGTATGCATACTAAAGAATGATATAGCTCGCTTGTTATAAGAGTCGTGATTCATCCTCGTAGTTGCTGAATTCCACTTTGTACAGAGCTAGACTCCCGATCCTCGTAGTTGCTGAATTCCACTTTGTACAGAGCTAGACTCCCGATCCTCGTAGATTCAAACATCACCTATTATTATTCCCTCCCCAATAATTGTCCCTGGGCTGTTGATGTACGGTTCAATATTGTCCCTGAACTGTTGATGTACGGTTCAATATTGTCCCTGAGGACTTCCGTTGTAAAGATGGTGGAATCTGGGTCACGTTCTCTCGATCGCTGCAGAAAGTGCTGTCGGGATCTGATTAATTTCGGTTTTCCATTGCACTTTGCTTCATTAAAGTAAAAATGATGATCTACTTATTACATATGCGCCGCTAAAGCGAAGTTGTACGCCGGCAACTGTCCCTTTTTGACAAATCAAGTGTTGTGAATGAGACCTTCCATCGTCTAGACTTGATCTGCGCTTTACGTCACATTGGTGCTGTTCATGACCGTGGTTGGAATTCGGAACTCCTTGACGCAAGTTATTTCCATGTTACTTATTAATGTAAACTACTTCGTCAGCCGCAGTTTTATCTCTTTAGGAATTTGCACCGTGTTTTGTTCGTCGTAGGCTGCATTCACTAGAGTAATCAGGAATATAAAAGGGAACGAAATTGTTGTGAGTACGACATTTTTGTGTGCTACGTCATCGTAATGGCTCATTGTACATCCCTAGACCGGCCGTACGCTAATCTTACGGTCTGTTGTTTGATGTGCGACGGGGATAATCTGACGATGAACTGTGTCTATATGTTCGGAATTGGAATCAACAACGATGGCCTAACATCATCAAGCGCTATACATTTTTTTTTTAAATACGACGATCATCATTTTCAAGAGGACGGGAACTTCCGGTATATTGTGGATAGGTGGCGGGAACATTGATGGCTATGCATGAAAAGTGTTCCATGTTGCAGTTTCCTCATATTCCAAGTCCGGCATGTTGCAGGAGCTACTGAGTTAAGTGCTCTGTGCATACCATGAGCTGTGTGTCTCATCCGTTTTGATCATGTTTCGAAATTCCAATTGTTTACGATGAATGATGATATCGTATGACAGGGAACAGTTGGCTGTGTTCACTTTCTGCGCGGTTTCGCCTTATGTCTTTTGGCGTGTGCTGAGACTGCTACGATGGGGACTACAGTTACATATCTTTGTTTTGGGAGATGAGATATTAATTCGGATGACTACGTTGGCACGGGCGGTTGAGCCATTATGGATTTTAATTCGTGTGCAATGATACCGGGGCCTTCCATAACATAACCATAACCAAATTGTCCCTGGACTGTTGATGTACGGTTCAATATTGCCATTGTGATGTACGGCACTAGACACCAAATTGTCTCTAATGCTTTTTTCACATTTCTTCTCTCAATTAACTGAGAGTGTTAAACAATCAGAGTGACGAGCAAAACTCTATCTAAGTGCACAGAAAACTAAGACAATGCCCATGTACAAAACATAAAGCAACCCAAAATGCAATGACGACATATTCAAATGTTTAAGCATTAAAAATAACTGGATTTAAAACACCACTTTTCAGAGTAAATTAGAATAATATTGCCATGTCAAAGGACACAGCACGCAGGAAATAACAATAATGGAAAGCATGGTTTCTGGGCTACGCGTCAGGGTGGTTCCAATACATTAAGGAGAGCTTGAACATGACAACAGAAGTGGGGTATCTGGCTATAAAGACAAATATTCTTTCAAACGGGCTGTAGTGAAGGCACCGTTCAGCAAAGGTCATGCGAGCTGATGAAGATGATTTCAAATTTATGTTTTTGAAGGTTTTGGTCCTTTTCCATTGACCCACAATCTCAAGACAGACGAGACGGTGATACAGTTCAGTCGGAGACGGACGATATTTAAATTCAACATCTACACAGGCTACACTTGAAGAGTGCGTTTTAAAATTGTTAGTTTAAAAAAATAGTAATCGTAATTAAATTAATGACCACAATTAAATTTTACACCAAACGCTGCATCTGTTGCGGAAATAGCAGAGAATCAGTAAGCTCTCCTGTTCTGTGTCTTGTGTCAAACTGCTTTAATGCATGTTCTGTCTAATAAATACTCATAACATTACAGGAGAGAATTCACAGTAGCAGCGTCAACAATGACTTGATCAAGGTTGAAACGCGTAACATGAGAACAAGTCAAAATGAAGCGCAAATAAGTATGGACGTTTTGCTGGAGATTTATGTGGAGGTTTTGGTGGAGATTTATCTGGAAGTTTTGGTGGAGATTTATCTGGAGGTTTTGGTGGAGATTTTTCTGGAGGTTTTGGTGGAGATTTATGTGGAGATTTTGGTGGAGATTTATGTGGAGGTTTTGGTGTAGATTTATTTGCAGGTTTTGGTGGAGATTTATGTGGAGGTTTTGAGGGAGATTTATGTGGAGGTTTTGGTGGAGATTTATGTGGAGGTTTTGGTTGAGATTTATGTGGAGGTTTTGGTTGAGATTTATGTAGAGGTTTTGGTGAAGATGTATGTGGAGGTTTTAGTGTAGATTTCTGTGGAGGTTTTCGTGGAGATTTATGTAGAGGTTTTGGTGGAGATTTATGTGGAGGTTTTAGTGTAGATTTATGTAGAGGTTTTGGTGGAGATTTATGTAGAGGTTTTAGTGTAGATTTATGTGGAGGTTTTCGTGGAGATTTATGTAGAGGTTTTGGTGGAGATTTATGTGGAGGTTTTAGTGTAGATTTATGTAGAGGTTTTGGTGGAGATTTATGTAGAGGTTTTAGTGTAGATTTATGTGGAGGTTTTCGTGTAGATTTATGTGGAGGTTTTCGTGGAGATTTATGTAGAGGTTTTGGTGGAGATTTATGTGGAGGTTTTAGTGTAGATTTATGTGGAGGATTTTGTGTAGATTTATGTGGAGGTTTTGGTGTAGATTTATGTAGAGGTTTTGGTGGAGATTTATATGGAGGTTTTAGTGTAGATTTATGTGGAGGATTTGGTGTAGATTTATGTGGAGGTTTTAGTGTAGATTTATGTGGAGGATTTGGTGTAGATTTATGTGGAGGTTTTAGTGTAGATTTATGTGGAGGATTTGGTGTAGATTTATGTGGAGGTTTTGGTGTAGATTTATGTGGAGGTTTTAGTGTAGATTTATGTGGAGGATTTGGTGTAGATTTATGTGGAGGTTTTGGTGTAGATTTATGTAGAGGTTTTGGTGTAGATTTATGTGGAGGTTTTGGTGGAGATTTACGACGATCATGAACAAAAAATTGATTTATTTTAGACTGACACCATTGTTAGATAATCTCTGTTTTTGGATTTCTGTTTCCGGAAACTTATGTTGAGGCTTTATATCTTCAATAGTATCATATCATCATCAAGTACCGGGCCTGCTGGCGTAGGCGATCATATCTCTCCACAACTTTCAATCTCGACAGTTATTTATCATTTCTGTTCTTGACCTTCTGCCAAGCTATTCTCTTAAGCTGTCTGCTATTTTTTCTCTTTGCTTCTCTTTATCTCTTCGTCCCTCAATTTTTCCAGTTGTTACAATATATTCCAGTTGTTCTCTTTTCATTACATGGCTAAAAAATTATGATTGTTTCTTCCTAATATTGGAAATTAGCCCTCTTTTTGCATCGACCTCTTTCGGAACCTCTTCATTACTCTTCTTAGCTGTCCATGGTATTCTCACCATTTTTCTGTAAAACCACATTTCTACAGACCCCAGTGATTTTCTTGTCGGTTTTCCTATTGTCCATGATTCACATCCATATGTTAAGACTTGCTTTACATAACATTTAAGAACTCTTTTTCTGGTTTCTATTGTAAAAAATGTATGCATTGTATATTCCTCATTTGTGGAAAGCTGCTTTTGCTTTAGCCATTCTGCATCTCAATTCTTTTGGCCATATTCCGTCTGAGGTTAACAAAGTTCCCAAATATTTAAATTCATTTCCCTGTTTTAATATTGTTCCACTTGTCTTTATTTTGCACTGAGGTGATGTCTTTTTCTTTGTTGTTCAATAGTATATCTTCCTTTAATGTTCGAACCAAGTACAAATGTACAGCAAATGAGACGGAAGCATGACTGAAGTTAGAAACGTACCTGACACTTTATGACTTGAAGATCAGATGCTCCAAAATTGCGCTTGACATTTAACTTGGCCACGAACATGCCAGCATACGACGCAGAACGTGCACGCGGAGATAATTGAAATTTGCCTGAAATAGATTTATCCGTCAGCTTCTAGATGTTGAAAACAAAATAACTGAATCTTGTTGAAGTATAATTAAACACCAACAGCTCACAATCCGTCCAAACGATATTTTCCCGCTTCGATTATCGTTCCTTGCAGTTTTAATTGCTTCAACAGATTGTGTCAGGAAATGTGTTTAATCCGCTAAATGAGGTCGCAATAGCCTAGTGGCATCAACTCTCAAATGAGTTCTCCTTAATTGGTGCTCCTTCATCTCCAACACCTGACCTCCCATTTCTATTTTGGCTTCTAATGTTACCCGTCTTTCTCCCATCACAACGTGTCCATTTTAAGATTCCTTGTTTCAGCCATTAACAAAATTGTTCAGCAAATCTGCTCGTTCAGACAGGATCACAGGCAATGGAGTTTGTGTACTGGAGACAAAGTTTGTGTACTGGAGACAAAGTTTGTGTACTGGAGACAAAGTTTGTGTACTGGAGACAAAGTTTGTGTACTGGAGACAAAGTTTGTGTACTGGAGACAAAGTTTGTGTACTGGAGACAAAGTTTGTGTACTGGAGACAAAGTTTGTGTACTGGAGACAAAGTTTGTGTACTGGAGACAAAGTTTGTGTACTGGAGACAAAGTTTGTGTACTGGAGACAATGTTTGTGTACTGGAGACAAAGTTTGTGTACTGGAGACAAAGTTTGTGTACTGGAGACAAAGTTTGTGTACTGGAGACACAGTTTGTGTAATGGAGACAAAGTTTGTGTACTGGAGACAATGTTTGTGTACTGGAGACAAAGCTTGTGTACTGGAGACAAAGTTTGTGTACTGGAGACAAAGTTTGTGTACTGGAGACAAAGTTTGTGTACTGGAGACAAAGTTTGTGTACTGGAGACAAAGTTTGTGTACTGGAGACAATGTTTGTGTACTGGAGACAAAGTTTGTGTAATGGAGACAATGTTTGTGTACTGGAGACAATGTTTGTGTACTGGAGACAAAGTTTGTGTACTGGAGACAAAGTTTGTGTACTGGAGACAAAGTTTGTGTACTGGAGACAAAGTTTGTGTACTGGAGACACAGTTTGTGTACTGGAGACAATGTTTGTGTACTGGAGACACAGTTTGTGTACTGGAGACACAGTGTGTGTACTGGAGACACATTTTTTGTACTGGAGTCAAAGTTTGTGTACTGGAGACAAAGTTTATGTTCTGGAGACGAAGTTTGTGTACGTAGGTCAGTATTCTCCTTGGCGGTACTCATTATCTCTAGGAGATAGGAGCACTGATGTATGTTTCCGGAATGCAGTGATGATGATCTCAACATAAAATAACTTGTCAATGCCCGACGTAAAATAGTACGAACAATATTCCCTTCTCGTCATTGATATAAGATGGACACATTTATTGATGACTTAGAAAGAATCACATTACATCTGACTACTTGTCCACGTGAAAATCATATTCAAGTACTGAGAGTGCCCTCTGAGTGACTTGTCTATCACAAACACAGTACCTGGGTATCGAAACGTTGCCCCTGGTTGTGTATCAGCGCACTAAACCTGACATAAATACTTTCATATTTTATGCGTGATGACTAGAAAAAAGTAACGATAACGATAACATCGTTTGCGTTCATCAGAATCAACAGCTTTTCATTAGACACGGTCTGATTGGTATCGCAGCCATCTTGTAATGTCATTCTATATTTTACTTCTGCGTATTAGAATTTATAGCATTTCAGCTTGCATAATGCTCCTATTGTTTCCTTTGTTGGTATTTTTAATGTGCTGAAAATGATTTCTGAAATACTCTTTAACAAGGATCCTCTACAAATGTTTTTTTCCTTGTTTGTCATCTTCACAAATAAAAGTTTATGAACTTTTGTAACATCAGCAACCGATGGCTAGTTTACAACACTTTCCTAGCAATAATTTTCTCTTCTTCTTCAGTTTCTGTCTAGTAACTAATGTTTTTATTGTTCTCATTTCAAATGGTGTTGAGTTGGCGTTTACACTAAGCTGCAAAATTCTATGCCTTTAGACCCAACTCTTTCAAAGCATTTTTGATACCGGGTTACCTTCCCTCTTAGATCCCTGTTTTCCTAGCCAGACCGGTTAGTCTATGACTTTCCTTTAGGATAATTACGTTGTTAGACCAGGCATGTGACCCAGAGATTACTCACCGAGTAGCTTTAGGAGTTATGTGTCAAAGACTCGTCTACCACTAATGGAGACACACTAGAAGCGCAAACTTGTGCAGATGCTCTGCTGATTAGATGTTAATACATAAAACCTCACTTTATAGTAGAACTTCAACTTGGTTATAATATTGGATGGTTATAGATCTGATCGGTCACTGGAGGGGACCGTCAAGCTGCCTCAAACTAGTCCTCAAACATTTAGATGTATGTTTTCTACTGAGATTGTAAATAATGTGTGTACACAAATAACAATGGAGTGAAGTTCCACGTACTTTTCGCAACTCAGCGAGACAGATCCTTCCTTCCTTCCTCCCTCCCTTCCTTCCTTTCATTCTTCCTTCTTCATCCCCTAACCCTCGAGGTCATTGGGACGCTATTGACAGACGTCCACATTCTCAAATGATCTCTATATACCATCATTTTTTTATAACTCTGTTAAGTTGAGGCCTGTGAATTCTTTTATTCTGTCTTCCTAACTCTTTATCTGACTACCTCTCCTTTATCCTCCCTTCAAAGCCACCTGCAGAATGGTCTTCGGCGAGCTTGAGATACGCAACGTTTTCTATTTCTTCACAATAGTCGAGAGATCATCTTGTACTCCTATTGCCTGTTGCATCCAACTCTTTCGAACGTTTTCACTTCTGTTACGATATAAATAAAAGATGTCCATAGCCCTTCGGTAACATTTCATCTCCATAGCTAACATGTTATACTGAGCTCTGCAATAATGGCATATGTTTCCCAAGCGTGTACAAATATTGATAACAAGAGTGCTCATCAATCTGATTTGTGAGCAAAAAGTAAAGTTATTCTTTCCACATAGGCTTCGGCCTTCCAAGGGCTGCTGTAGTTTGAACTGTTACAACCGATATCGCTATACATTTTTAAAAAATGGGGCGATCAACATTTTCGGGAGGACGTGAATTTCCGTTCAATATGGCAAATAGGCGGCAAAACCAATGTCGGCTGTATCTGAAAAGTGTTCCTTATTGCAGTTTCCTCATATACCAAATCCGGCTTATTGCAGGAGCTACTGTGTTAGGTGCTCTGTGCACACACCACAGCTATGCGTTTCATCCGTTTTGCACGTGTTTCGACTGATTAAAATGAATGATGATATCGTATGGCGGGGAATAGATGGCTGAGTTATACTTTCTGCGCAGTTTCGCCTTAGGTCTTTTGGCCTGTGATGAGACTGCTATGATGGGAACTGCAGCTACCTTTCTTTTTTCGGGAGGTGAGATATTAATTCGCATGATTCCACTGACACGGGCGGTAGAGCAAGTATGGATTTTAATTCGTTGGCAGTGATACCGGGGCCTTTCATCATCATAACCTTATACGATACAAAACATACGTACCATACAGGCATCACATAAATACATTAGACGGATTATGTACCACAGACATAAAAATTAGAAAAGCGCTGGTCAATGTTACATTTCAGATTGAAGAACAGTTTGTGTAAAACGCCTGTCAATAGAGTTGAGAGATAGACTACATAGAACCAATTCTGTAGCATGAAGAGAATCGTGGACAGAAGATAAACAAATGAAAAGACCTCAGAGATAGCGTTTCTCAGAAGAATAATGAAATGTCCTTGTCAGCCAGAAATACCAACGAGGACATTCTGAAGAAGGCCAACACAAGAAGAGAACTAGAAACATCATTAATTATTTCCATACGTTTCGACGTACCATGCGCCATGCCGATTTCGGTCATGTACGTTTAGCCGCACAGTGCGTCACTCTCAATTTGATTAGTGTAAACTCTCATCAAACCATATTCTTTTTATAGGTCTTGTATCATCTTGTTATTGGTGAAATCTAATTTCTTGTTTAATTATCTAAAATGTCATATATAATATGTTAAGTGTTAGATAAATATAAACATATAGATTAATATTTAAAACCATGACAAATTTTGTTTCTGAAATCTCTACGGGCTGAATTGATAAAAACCTTCCGTACTGAAAGAGTTTAGAAACAATAGATATTTGTGGGAACATCCTGTGAAGAGGAAGGTTTGAATTCTTGGTTACAACTGGCAAAATACAGGGAACGAGAGATCGCGGACGACAAAGAGAGTAGACTAGTTAGCTTGATGTCGTGACATGGTAACAGTCAACGAAAGAATTGATTCGATTTTGACAGATAATTGTGGAAGGATATGATCGCCTACGCCACCTGGTATACACCGCACTACGTGTAGGTAGTTATCTATTCCAACTTTCCTCGTTACTATCTCAATGTTCACGTTAACTGATATACTTCGGTGTGTGCATTATTGAGCAACACATATTTTTTGTATCAATATTTATGTAACCAGCTTAAGCTGGAACCACAACAAATATATCTCCATATGTGCTCATTTGAGATCATCATCATCGAGTACGGGCCTACTGGCGTAGGCGATCATGTCTCTTCACAACTTTCAATCTCGTCAGTTATTTATCATTTCTGTTGTTGACCTTCTGCCAAGCCATTCTCTTAAGCTGTCTGGTATCTTTTCTCTTTGCTTCCCTCTATCTCTTCGTCTCTCAATTTTCCCAGTTGTTACACTATATTCCAGCTGTTCTCTTCACATTACATGGCCAAAAAAAAATGATGATTGTTTCTTCCTAATATTGGAAATTAGCTATCTTTTTGCTGTGGCCTCTTTCATAACGTTTTTATTACTCTTCTCAGCTGCCCATGGTATGCTCGACATTCTTCTGTAATCATTCATCTGAGATAGATTTATTAAATTCTGTTCCAAAATTCTCTATATCCGTATGCTGTGAATGTGTCAGCTGTTAATTTATTTTTTGTAAATTGTATCAGTATTATATATATTAATATTATTATTATCATATATATCATATTATTAATATTATTGTGTGTTGTATTCGTATTATTTAGAGTTGACTTTTTGGTTGCAACCTTTACTCTCCTGTGAATATATATACATATATATATATATATATATATATATATATATATATATATATATATCTGCGATCAAGACTCAATCAGAATAGGACTCCAGACTCTCTTATGAAGTCAGCTGTCGGTTAAGCGATATATCTGAAATATATATGAGATATATATGGTTACACAAATATCTGTGGATATTTAAAAGGTACCACAAAGCGTAATGTTTTTGGAACGTGGGGTATTAAACATCACTGTACAAGGATGCCACAGAAGTTATGGAAGAAAGTGCAGCAGTGATCTTTCTTGCTGTCAATACATTCTCCATCTCACTTATCAAGAAACTGATATTTTTTCCAAATCTGTTGACTGCGGAGTGACATACTTGGATTGAACCACGATTACTGTTATCGCCCGGGCCAGCAAGCTAACCACAACGTCACTCTCTCGTCAACACTAATGGCTATATAATTATATTATATTGTATTATATTGTATTATGGAGCCGCGATAGCTCAGTGGTTAGTGAACTGGACTACAAAGAACAAGACGCAGGGTTCGATCCCAGCCGACGGCTTCCGGGTTCACCTAACCTTTAATGTGTAACGGATTTTTTTCTGGGAAAGTAAAGCGGCACGGGCGTAATATGACCACATTATTCCAAAAAATCATGTGCCGAGGGTCTGTAAAATTTATGGTCACTAATACCATATTCCCTATACGCCACTTGGCGTGACGGGGGCACTTAACTTTTTTTTTACTATATTGTATTATATTACATTATATTACATTACATTATATTATATTATATTATATTATATTATATTATATTATATTATATATATTATATTATATTATATTATATTATATTATATTATATTATATTATATTATATTATATTATATTATATTATATTATATTATATTATATTATATTATATTATATTATATTATATTATATTATATTATATTATATTATATTATATTATATTATATTATATTATATTATATTATATTATATTATATTATATTATATTATATTATATTATATTATATTATATTATATTATATATATTATATTATATTATATTATATTATATTATATTATATATATATATTATATTATATTATATTTTTATTATATTATTTTATATTATATTATATTATATTATATTATTTTATATTATATTGTATTGTATTGCATTGTATTGTACTGTATTACATTACATTACATTACATTATATTATATTATATTATATTATATTATATTATATTGTATTGTATATTATATTATATTATATTATATTATATTATATTATATTATATTATATTATATTGTATTGTATTGTATTGTATTGTATTGTATTGTATTGTATTGTATTGTATTGTATTGTATTGTATTGTATTGTATTATATTGTATTGTATTATATTATATTATATTATATTATATTATATTATATTATATTATATTATATTATATTATATTATATATTATATTATATTATATTATATTATATTATATTATATTATATTATATTATATTATATTATATTATATTATATTATATTATATTATATTATATTATATTGTATTAGTGAGCCGCGATAGCTCAGTGGTTAGTGAACTGGACTACAAAGGACAAGGGGTAGGGTTCGATCCCAACCGACGGCTGCCGGTTTCACCCAGCCTTAAATGGGTACCGGATTTTTTTCTGGGAAAGTAAAGCAGCACGGGCGTAATACCGACCATATTACCTCAAAAATCATGTGCTGAAGGCCTGTAAAATATATGGTCACTAACACCATATTTCTCTATACGCCACTTGATGTGACAGGGTTACTTTACTTTTTTTTTATTGTATTGTATTGTAATGTATTGTATTGTATTGCATTGCATTGTATTGTATTGTATTGTAATGTATTGTATTGTATTGTAATGTACTGTATTGTATTGTATCGTATTGTAATGTATTGTATTGTATTGTATTGTATTGTATTGTATTGTATTGTATTGTATTTATGCAATTCAATAAAGACAAATGAGATTATTGGGGCATGTTAAAAAACACAACAGCCTACTAAAAGTAATCTTGGAAGTAAAAATACAAGGTAAAAGTGGCAGAGACAGACCAAGACTAGCACTGACGAGTAACATCACAAGATTAACAAGTCAGCCTATGACAAACAGCACCATCAAAGCAAGAGACAGGGCGGAATGGCGCTCCACGATAGCCAACTGTCGACGCGGAGACGGCACTCAGTGATGATGATGATAATATTTAATTACAGTGATGTCATCTTTGGCATCTTTTGACTAAATACAAAGTGTGACATCTATGACATTGCGAAGGAAAATCATTAAGACTACAAGCATTGACGAACATTAGACGAACAAGTTGAAAACCCTAAAATCGACTCTGACGAGAGAACTGAAAGACATTTATTTCTGACGTGGTCACTTAAGAAAGAGTCGTTTAAAGCAAACATAACATTAAACAGACGAAAATAAAGATTGTGATTGGATTGTGGCAAGTAAAATGTTTGTGGCAAAGATGGGACAAGAAAATAAATTAAAAATTGGAGACTGAATATGTGGAATCAAATATAAAGCATCAAGGAGATAAAGACGGAGGGTTCCTTATTTCGGCTAGCCACCAAGTCCGATAATTGTAAGTTTGTCTAGACGAAGCAATATTAAAATAATCATAGATAACATATAATCATCTCCCTTTCATGTCAGTTCCTGGAAAAGTGAGTATTTCACTTTTCTTGCGGAAAAAAATCAATATCTGAAGTCATTCATTGAATTGCTCTATTGGACAATTTTCTGAGACGCGTTTGTCTGGTTCCTTCCTATTTCAATTTTGTTTCCTCCCGTGAGACGTCCGTGAAGACAAGTATTAACGGTTATAGCTTGTTATGAAAACAATATTATTATTGTTATCGCTAGTGTTGTTATTTATTATAATATTTATTTTATAGGAAAGTATAGACAGATGAACTAATAACTTGCAAAATATGACGTTATGTTCTTCTTTTCTTGGCCACGGAACGACAATGCAGACAGAAGACTTTATGTTTTATGGCATCTTGTAGGGTTGTAACAAAACGCCTCCACTCTGCATAACCCATGATCATCTTTTGCAGAGTGCCCTAGGTTTGGTTTATAGATCTACCTATTAATCTCCAATGTCCACTATTCTCTATCAAGATTTCATTGGTCGCTATCTTTTCCGCCTTCCCGCAAGAAAGTGGCGTGCCCGTAAGTTCGTGTCTGGATTTATTCAGATCATGTGATCTATCTAACTTTATCGTCGGCCTTTAATTCTTCTTTCTTGCGCCTCCTAAGCTTTTCTCCTACCTACGTCCAATGACTAATCATACTCTTTTTTGGTCGTGCGTCAATAATATGTAGTCTACATGCTTGCGTTTCTGTTATGCTTCACGCCCATACATAATCACAGAAAGTGGACGGTTCTCAAATAATTATTGATTTGTTTATGTTGTTTTATTGGGTGGATTTCTAAACGATGTTTCAAGTGATAAATGTCATTCTATCTTTATTTATCTTCTTGGTTGCTCTCAATTAAAGTAATAAATGTCATTATATCTTTATTTATCTTCTTGGTTGCTCTCAATTAAAGTGATAAATGTCATTCTATCTTTATTTATCTTCTTGGTTGTTCTCAATTAAAGTGATAAATGTCATTTTATCTTTATTTATCTTCTTGGTTGTTCTCAATTAAAGTGATAAATGTCATTTTATCTTTATTTATCTTCTTGGTTGCTCTCAATTAAAGTGATAAATGTCATTCTATATTTATTTATCTTCTTGGGACATCACCAAAGACATTTCTCTATTGAATTTTCTTCCCGCCTATTTCAGCTTAGAGTGGGCAGTTAGGTTTCTGTACCACATCCAGGAGGTCAGTTTTCCTGACCTTGACATTTGATATCAGTTCTGGCACCGCGTATGGGTCCCAACAGCTATTTTATATCTGTGTACAAAAATATATCATAGGGGAATCTTTACAGTACGATGTTATCATTAAACTAGTGATGTTCAATACGCGTGTTGAAGCTTAGCTTGTGTGTCCATGCTCTAAACGTTAAATAACATTCACATATCATCATAATCATCAACATCATCATCATCAAGTACCGGGCCTATTGGTGTAGGTGATCATGTCTCTCCACAATTTTCGATTTCGGCAGCTATTTATCATCTCTGTTGTTGACCTTCTGCCAAGCCATTCTTTTAAGCTGTCTGTTATTTTCTCTCTGTGCTTCCCTCTATCTCTTCGTCCCTCAATTGTCCCAGTTGTTACAATATATTCCAGCTGTTCTCTTCTCATTACATGGTCAATAAATGATGATTGCTTCTTCCTAATATTGGAAATTAGCTCTCTTTTTGCTTTAACCTCTCTCAGAGCATCTTCATTACTTTTCTTATCTGTCCATGGTACTCTCAACATTCTTCTGTAAAACCACATTTCTACAGACTCCAGTGATTTTCTTGTCTCTTGTCCTATTGTCCAATTCACATATAACATTCACTTATAATGGTTCCTGTGTGTTACCGGGCCTCATTATGAGGGAGGTAAAGAATAGTGACACTGTGACCTTCCAGGCATGTCGTAAGAGGCGACTAGGAGGTTGATCGATGGCTTGACAAGCTGTCATTGTAAAAAGTATTGTTATGGAAACAGAGCCATAGATTTTAGAGCAGTGATCTCTGCAAGATGTGCCATTTTGGCACGCAAGGTTTCTGTTTTTGAGATTGTGGTTCTGCCCTATGTGCCGTCTTTGGCTCGAAAGGACAATAGAGATTCACTTATAACATTCACATATAACATTCACTTATAACATTCACTTATAAAATGCGAAGTTCAATGCCCTCTGACGTAGATGATTATGTCTCTCTCTAACTTTCTGATTCTGCAGTTGATCTATTCTCAGCTTCCACCGTGTCATTCTCTTCAACTGTCGGGTATCTCCTAGCTCTGTTTACCTTTAACCTTTTTTTCCCTCAAATTTCCAGTCGCCATAAGTACTCCATTTACTTTCAACTTACATCCAAATTACATTCAAATTATATCATAACTACATGGCCAAAATTGACAGGGCTCTTTAATATTTTTATTTTTATTTTCATATCCTAATTATTAAAGTTCAGTAACTCGAGTTTCCAATGTGCATAACCAGTCAACTAAGTCATCAATCAATTGAGGTGGTGGAAATAATGGCAAGTAAGCAATGTCGCTTAATATAGCCACAGATGTCGACAATTTATCGGCGTTTACAAAACGTTCTTAACTTTCTATAATTATATAAACAATTATGTATATATTTTAAAAACTTCTTTTGTGTATGCTGTTTAGTATTAATATATACTTTGTTCATATATAAACTTTGTTATGCAAAAGGTGCAATTTATTTGCGCTCTATTTATTACGTGCACAAATTTAGAAATTAGACGTAATGCAAGATTTTATTTTATACGCTAAAAAGTCATGAAGATTACATTTTAGGAAGGTAATGATATATATATATATGCACGGGCGTAATACCGACCACATTACCTCAAAAATCATGTGCTGAAGGTCTGTAAAATATAGGGTCACTAACACCATATTTCCCTATACGCCACTTGGCATGACGGGGGTACTTTACTATATATAAACATTATATATATATATATATATATATATATATATCATCACGTACCGTACCTGCTGGCGTAGGTGATCATGTCTCTCCATACCTTTCGATCTCGACAGTTATTTATCATTTCTGTTGTTGACCTTCTGCTAAGCTATTCTCTTAAGCTGTCTGGTATTTTTTTGTCTTTGCTTCCCTCTATCTCTTCGTCCCTCAATTTATCCATTTGTGACAATATATTCCAGTTGTTCTCTTCTCATTACATGGCCTAAAAATGATGATTGTTTCTTCCTAATATTGGAAACTCTCTTTCTTGCTTTGACTTATTTCAGAACATTTTCATTACTTTTCTTAGCTGTCCATGGTATTCTTCTGTAAAACCACATTTCTACACTCCAGTGATTTTCTTTTCTTGTTTGTTGTCCTATTGTCCATGATTCACATCCATATGTTAAGACTGGCTCTACATATTATATATATATATGAATATCTTGGGTGAAGTAGTCATAAAGATTTTGATTCTAGGACAGTGAAATATTAAAGTATAGGATGAAATAGTTAATTACGATTATAGACGTAGGGAAGGGAGACTAATAGAAGATATTGATCAAACAAGACATGGCAGGAACAAATACGGGCATTAGTTAATTACATGTAGACGTTGTCGCGTTAAAGGTAAGATCGTGAGCTCACGTTTAGTTTTCATACAAACACAGAAACAATACAAATATATTGAGGTTTTTTTTAGCTTAAAATATGTAAATGAGTGACTTAAGTTTGGCAGCAAGTTGAATTGGACAAACGAAAAGAAAAAAAGAAAAACAAAAGAATGAAAGAAAGACAGAAAGAAATAAAGAAAGAAGAAAAGAAAGTAAGAAAGAAAATAAGAAAGAAAGAAAGAAAGAAAGAAAGAAAGAAAGAAAGAAAGAAAGGAATAAAAAATAAACAACATTATATAGTGTACAGAAAATTACTGAGCAGGTAACGTTGAAACAAAGACAATAATTGTTGCTACAAAAGAGAAAACAATGCAATGCTGGACAAATATTGCAAGAAACGTTTGGTTACAATTTAAATGAATTAAAGTGAATGTTTATGTGTAACTTAAGACGAAAACAGAGCGAAATAAATAATGAATGAGTTTGATAGCATCTTAATGCGTGTGTCTGAAGGTGAGACATTAATTACAAAATAAGTCAATGGAAATCATAGTCTTACTTCACAGAACCAATGCTATTTTCTGAATGTGAATGCTGGACAACAGTAAATACTGATACAGTAAATATCTATACCATGTCAGCGTGGTTGTGGCATCTAGGTCTAGGTTTCCATGATTGTGGCATGTAGATCTACATCAGCGTGGTTCTGGCATCTATGTCTACATCAGCGTGGTTGTGGCATCTAGGTCTACATCAGCGTGGTTGTGGCATCTATGTCTATATCAGCGTGGTTGTGGCATCTAGGTCTACATCAGCGTGGTTGTGGCATCTATGTCTACATCAGCGTGGTTGTGGCATCTAGGTCTACATCAGCGTGGTTGTGGCATCTATGTCTATATCAGCGTGGTTGTGGCATCTAGGTCTACATCAGCGTGGTTGTGGCATCTAGGTCTACATCAGCGTGGTTGTGGCATCTATGTCTACATCAGCGTGGTTGTGACATCTAGGTCTACATCAGCGTGGTTGTGACATCTAGGTCTACATCAGCGTGGTTGTGGCATATAAGTCTACGTCAGCGTTGTTGTGACATTTAGGTCTAGGCGAGCGTTGTTCTGCCATCATAGAATATGTTTTGTCACATATTTTAATGCATAAAAAACCCAATTAAAACTGAGATTTCTGATTGACTGTATTTACCCAGTACAACACATATGAAACCACGGACTATTTCCTAATTGTTGACTTTATAACAACGTCTTGACAAGAGAATAATTTCAGGGAAGGTAGTTCATTTTATTGAATGAAACTTTTGATCAGTTAGTAATCAGTATTTACTGTTGTCCAACATTTACATTCATAAAATAGCTTTGGTTGTGTGAAGTAAGACAGTATGATTTCCAATGACATATTTTGTAATTGATGTACCATCTACAAAGACACGCATTAAGATGTTATCAAACATATTCATTATATATATATATATATATGTATATATATATATATATATAAATATTTAAATATACGTTTTCGTCATCATTGTCAGGTGTTGCCGACTGGCGTAGGCGATAATCTCTCTCCACATACTCGGCCCTTAATGCATGTCATATTTCCTCTCGGTTTTATTTTTCTTTGAAAGATAATCAATAACCTAAGACATGCTGATGATACTGTACTACTAGCAGAAAATATACAACAATTACTTAAGGAAATAAACATGACAAGCACAAAATAGTGGACTAGATATGAATATCAAAAAAACTAAAACTATGATCACAAACAAAGAAAATACTCAAAACCCACATGTGGATATCAAAATTGAAGGAATAGACCTGGAGACAGTTCAGAACTACAACTACCTTGGACATATTATAATATAACCAGTGATGGAAAATTTACAACAGAAATAAACAAAAGAATATGAATGGCAAAAGTAATTTTAATGCCATGAAGAACATACTAATATCAAAACAAATAACACCAGGGTTAAAACTAAGAATATCAAAATGTTATGTCTTCTCAATATTCATATATGGTGCAGAAACATGGACATTAGACACAAAAAAAACAGAACAGAGAATTGAAGCCTTTGAAATGTGGATATATAGAAGAATAGGTAGAATTAGTTGGAAGGAAAAGAAATCAAACAATGAAGTCTTAAAACAACTAAAAATCAAAAGAGAACTATTAAACACAATTCAAACGAGACAAATGCGATTTTTGGGCCATGTTAAAAGACACAACAGCCTACTAAAAGTAATCCTGGAGGGGAAACTACAAGATAAAAAGGCAGAGGCAGACCAAGACTAACATGGACGAGTAATAAAGACGGACAAATCAGCCTATGACAACCTGCACCATTAAAGCAAGAGACAGAGCAGAATGGCGCTCCATGGTTGCCAATCTTCACTCCGGAGATAGCACTCGATGATGATGATATCTTTTGTTATGTTATTTGGATAAGCTGTTCTATATTTTTTTCCCTTGGTTTTCCTCTTCTCTACTTTCTATTCATTCTGCCTGTTATAGTAGTCCCAATGCCATCTTTTCGCGTGACATGCCCAATAAATGTAGATTCTCTCTTCCTTATGATTCTAATGATATTTCTGGGTTTTTCCAGCTCGTTTTAAACATGCTCAGTTTGTAATTTTAGCTGTCCATGGAATTCGTATCATTGTCTGATAAACCACATCTCAGCTGCCTCTTCTCTGTGCTGTCTTACTTATCGTCCATGAGTCTCTTCCATGTAATAGAACAAGTTTGATGTAGCACTCTAGGACACGTTTTCTTATTAATTTATTTAATTTTAAATATTATTAATTGACACTGACTTGTTACATAGTCTATTTTTCGTTCAACGGAATTATATCTTTGCCTGTCCTTTTCTGCTTCTAATTTCTGCAGTGCATCTGCCATCTGATGTTATACTTGATTCCAGGTATATATATCATCATCATTATCATCATCACCATCATCATATATATACTTTTGTTTGATTAATTACCACGTAAAGCTGTTACCATACCACTTTTTTCTACTTTTTAAAAGTGTCATTACCATCAGCTTTACAGCAGCTTCACATCTGTCCATCTATCTTGGTGCATCTTGATGCCTTTACTCCCTATATATATATATATATATGTATATATATTGTGCACAAGACAGGACATACAATTGTATGCTTAACATATGACTTTTGTAGTAACAACTGATTCAGCTGGTAAAATCAAGCATTCCCCTTTTGTTGTGCAAAGTTTTCCATCATCAGATATCAATTTGGATTTTTGTAAGGAGAGATTAACCTGTGTAAGTTAAATTCGTAAATTTCTGAACGAACATTTAATATTTGTCAGAGTTGGTCTATCTGGTGACATACTTTCATTAGAAATTGTTTTATCGCAAACTAGGCGCATGGGTTTTGTACAGTCTCTCAGTGGCGGGATAAAACTGTAGACAAGACACACGACTGATGATTGTCGAAATTTCTTTCTTGACGAGTTATCATGTTATATTCAGTAAATTATGTAGCAGAAATGGGAAAACTATTTGAAAACAGATGGAGTCAAATTGTACATTTATGTGCAGATACAAAATCATATAAATCACTTGTCTTAAGTAAATCGGCGTTAGAACTTCCTAAACAAAGACAATGAAAAAGAAAACTATTTCAAAACGTATACTATTATCTACATATTTTAATTGCATAATGCCGTTAATTGCTTTTTTTTCCTTCTGTTCCGTCTTTCATTCTTTCTTCACTTCCTCTTGTACCCGTTTTGGTGTCGAGGTCGAGACAAAGATCTGGTTTTCGCTGGCCGCTTCAATCATTATCAACTGATGCTGTTGTAACGTTTCATTGATGTTGTCTGAATATCTTACTCTGGGTCTGCCTCTTCTCTCTTCTCCTCTTTTAATATATGCTTTCTTATGGCAAGGAATCAGACGACATTCTTTCTAGATGGTGAGACAAGTTTATTTGGTGTCTCTGTGTGTAGCTTAGCATTCGTTCAATCATTACTCTTTCTCTTATGCTACCATTTCTGATTCTGGTTTTTTTCTGGTTAATCCAAGAGCTTTTCTTCATAATGGCATCTCTGTGGTGACAAGCTTTCTTTTGTGCTTTGACGCAAGTGTCCATGTTTGGCATTGGTAGCACAATTTTGGAATAAATATACTCTGTATAAGATTTTTTTTGGTGGTAATAAGTTTGCTTTGTGTTAAAGTATAGGGTATAGCTGTTCGAATATTTGGCTTTCATTGTTGCATCGTGTATTTATTTCTTTGTCGATTTCACCATCTTCATAGAATGTTGTTCCCATGTATTAAAAATGGTTTATATGTTTTTTTTATTGATTATGATTCTTGATTTATAGCTATGTTTAGTATCTTGTTTAGTATCTTGTTTTGTCTTCCTTTTGATATACGTTCTGGTTGTCCAATACGTTTTCTAATTTACAAATATATTACTATATATTCGTGTATATACTCACATATCTAGGGTTATTTTGACCACGATGATTTTTGTAGGAATTGAAGAAAATAAACGCAACAGTCGCGATAGTACTGGGTGAAGCTTCATTCTTTAATACCCTGATTGGCAAACTTGTAAGTCATTTTACAACACACCTTGCGTACAAGTAAAGAGAAGAGAACGGCTTGGACAGACGGTGGCCAATCGAGATGTGTGTGTGTGTGGGGGGGGGGAGATGGTGAGGGGGGGGGGAGAATAGAAAAGAAAATTTATTGTTGTCGCATCGTCGCGCCACCCCCTCCCCTCATAAATACGTTGTTTTTACGTGCCCCCCCCAACCCTGTAGCCCAGCGGGGACCATATGTAGAAACACTGCTGTAAACCACAAGTCAACGTACATATGTCCATGAGGATGTATTATCACTGGCTCCCTGTGAGAATGCAGAAGAGATCTCTCCAATAAAATGTGTCTGCTACAATTGTCCAAATTCGACAACCTCTCCCACTGTTGGTGGTAAACTGTTACTGCAACTATTAAACTCTTACTCCATCTACTAAACTCTTACTTCTTCTATTAAACTCTCACTCCATCTATTAAACTCTTACTTCTTCTTTTCTCATTCCCTCTATTAAACTCTCACTCCAACTATTAAACTCTTACTCCATCTACTAAACTCTTACTTCTTCTATTAAACTCTCACTCCATCTACTAAACTCTTACTTCTTCTTTTCTCATTCCCTCTATTAAACTCTCACTCCATCTATTAAACTCTTACTTCTTCTATTAAACTCTCATTCCCTCTATTAAACTCTCGCTCCATCTATTAAACTCTTGTCCATCTATTGTTATTGTTCCCATATCTCTAGCCCTGTCGACACTTGGCATGTTTGTTTCAGATCTTGCCCCTTTGTATCAGCTTCAGCTAATTTTCACTATCTGTTTATTTCCAAAATATTTGTCCCGTTTAATTATTCACTAATGTCTGCATTTATTTTTGTTCATTACTGACTTTTAAAGTAACTAATTCTTTATTCATTTGTATAATAATAACATATAAATTATTCGTACTTGCGTCCATATTTCGATGGCAAAGATTTTGTCTTCTGTCAGTTTGTAAAATATCAAAGTCTCTGCCTTCGGAATAAAAATAGAACACTTGTTTGTATAAAAGGAATATTTATTTTAAAGCATTAGCCTCGTTTTAAAAAAAAATATTTATCAGTGACCTAATGGAGCTAACGTTTATTGTTCAATATCTCCAGGTTGAAAGAAAAGATTGCGATATCAGAAAGGATTGGGAAAGAAGTCTGTTTAAGGTAAGTGGTGTTCTAGTAACACTTGGTGAAGGGTACGAGTGTTTGGTGTAGGTACTGGGCTAAAGATGAGTGTTGAATGTAACAATAGACGGGCTAGAGATTAATGTTAGATGCAGCAACAGCTGGGCTAAAGATGAATGTTGAATGTAACAACAGACGGGCTAGAGATTAATGTTAAATGCAGCAACAGCTGGGCTAAAGATGAGTGTTGGGTATAATAACAGACGGGCTAGAGATAAATGTTAGATGCAGCAACAGCTGGGCTAAAGATGAGTGTTGGGTATAATAACAGACGGGCTAGAGATAAATGTTAGATGCAGCAATAGTTGGGCTAAAGATGAGTGTTGAATATAACAACAAACGGGCTAGAGATAAATGTTTTAGATGCAGTAACAGCTGGGCTAAAGGTAAACGTTAGCTATAACAACAGACGGGCTAGAGATACATAAACGAAAGATGAGCGTTGAATATAACAACAGATGCGCTAAAGATGAGTGTTGGATATAACAACAGATGGGTGTTGGATATAACAACAGACGGGCTAGAGATAAATGTTAGATGCATCAACATCTGGGCTAAAGATGAGTGTTGAATGTAACAACAGACGGGCTAGAGATTAATGTTAGATGCAGCAACAGCTGGGCTAAAGATGAGTGTTGGGTATAATAACAGACGGGCTAGAGATAAATGTTAGATGCAGCAACATCTGGGCTAAAGATGAGTGTTGAATGTAACAACAGACAGGCTAGAGATAAACGTTAGATGAAGCAACAGTTGGGCTAAAGATGAGCGTTAGCTATAACAACAGATGGGCTAGAGATAAATGTTAGATGCAGCAACAGCTGGGCTAAAGATGAGCGTTGAATATAACAACAAACGGGCTAGAGATAAATGTTTTAAATGCAGTAACAGCTGGGCTAAAGATAAACGTTAGCTATAACAACAGACGGGCTAGAGATACATGAAAGAAAGATGAGCGTTGAATATAACAACAGATGCGCTAAAGATGAGTGTTGGATATAACAACAGATGGGGTAAAGATGGGTGTTGGATATAACAACAGACGGGCTAGAGATAAATGTTAGATGCAGCAACAGCTGGGCTAAAGATGAGAATTGTGTGTTGTAACTTTTAGGCTTGAGATGAGTTATATGTTGTAGAAATAGAGCTGAAGGTAAGAGCGAATCAATAATTCAGAAGAAGAGGTATGTTTACAGCACTCGGAAAAAATTGACAAATAATCAACATCAGAAAAAAATATGGATCAAAGCAGGATCGAACCCGTACTCAGTGGCACGGCGCCTTGCTACGAAAAGTCAAATGCTAGGGAAGCTTCATTTTGAGACAATTAAGCCAAAGATGAGAGTTTTATTTTGCACTCATTGTCCCAAAGGATGAGAGTTTTCTTTCGCATCCATTGGGACAAGGGTGAGAGTTTTATATTGCATCAATTCGGCTAAAGATAAGGTCTATGTTGTATCATTTGGGCTAAAGATGAGAGTTTTATGTTATATCACTTCGGCTTAAGATAAGTGTTTTATGTTGTATCAATTGGACTAAAGATGAGAATTATGTAGTAACAGCTGGCCTAAAGATACGTTTAATGTTATAATAGCTTGGTTAAAGATGAATGATGAATGCAACACAATTTTTTTTTAAAGTGAATGTTTAGCGTATTAACAGGTGAGGTAAGCAGCAGAGCAGCAGAGTGTACAAACGGCAGTTAAAAAGTCTGATATCAGATTTCACGGTGAATTAATACGAGTGTTTGATGTTATATATAAAGTGATTTAATGGGAATATTCGTATAGTAGCCACTGGTAATTAAATGCTATCTAAACAGTGCATAAAATACGAACTTATGAAGTAGCAGCATATATTTAAAACGTGAGGTGTTTGAAGACTTAGATTTTACAGAGCAGAAACAACACAAAATTGGAAAGTAAGTTTACATGATGACAGCAAAGATATAGATTAAGATATTATATAAAAATAATATTTAGTCGTTCTACTTAAATAAAATAATCAATGTCATGTAAAATGTATGTCGTAGAGTGAAATATTAATTTCAATGCATTTGACCCCAACATTTTTAAGTAATGGAATTAGTGATTTTACTTGCCATTGTTACATCACCAACTTAGCATTACTTTCATGATTGCTTTCATTAATCACAAAACTTCAGACTACAAGTCACAATATTTGTTAGAGGTGGAAAAGGGGGTAATTTGTTTTATTTGCTATTGTTACGATTGTTATTTTAGCTGTGTCTGAAAGGGGGCTCGTGAAGCTGGGATTACACCTTCACTTTATCGCCATGACCATTTTATGACTTAAATACAATTGACGTTTCTGAGAGTGTACCACATAAATGACGTTTCTGTTAGTGTACCACACAAATGACGTTTCTGTTAGTGTACCACACAATTGACGTTTCTGTGAGTGTACCTCACAAATGACGTTTCTGTTAGTGTACCACACAATTGACGTTTCTGTGAGTGTACCACACAATTGACGTTTCTGTTAGTGTACCACACAATTGACGTTTTCTGAGTTTACTACACGGTTGACGTATCTGAGGGTGTACCATTAAAAGATACTGAAGATCCATTGTCCAAACTATCTTTTGTATGGTAACAACCCATCGCTTGTTTTGATCTCTTCAACATTTTATTTTGTGATTCTGTTCTATTCTATTCTATTCTATTCTATTCTATTCTATTCTATTCTATTCTATTCTATTCATGAAATCAGTTTAATTGCAGTCGGCAGATTTTCCATATCCTTTTCACTTCATTAAACAGAATCCCTCAAAACATATTAGTACCGTTTGACAATTTTCTGTTTAACCCTCCATGAATGCCCCTATCGGACACACAACCGAAAATTCAAAAAGACTTCCGCCGCAAAGAAAGTACACAATCACTTCGTCACCACTTTCCTCGAAAAAAAACAACACTAAAATGAAACAAAGCAACCGAAACGGTTTAAACGACTACGTTAGTGTCTGCAAATACAGGGTAACATGTGCAGCCATTGTGTCTTGTCGGCGGTTATGATGTTAGTTAGTTCAAGCACCATGCATGCTCTAATCGACTGCATAGACGACAATTTCCAGTGACATCACTGAAAAGAGAGCACCTACTGTCGCTTCCCTACTCCAAGTCACTGAAATCAATTGAAACCAAAAAACAAAATCAACAAAGACCATAAAAGCAATCAAAAATCGATATTAGGAACTGCAATCTCCAAAGATCCAAGCGCGCGCCATTTTTCCGGAAGTCTATTAATATTTTGCGATTCAGTTTTACCTACCATCTCCGAATCTTCTTTGGTTTCGATTCATCAATGTTATATATATATATATATATTTCTATCTTGACAAATAACTGTAATCATTCTTACCATCACGGAATTCGCAGGATGGTACAAACGAACTTATCTTGATCAAAATATATTTCGATTTTCTCTGAAAAGCTGACATTTCATAAACCCTGTATCAACTCAGTAAATTGCCGCTAAAATAAGAATTGTTTCCTCGACCTTAATAGCCCTTAACAATTATTCCTCACATGGGAGTGTGCTTTAGTTTTAGAACTCGACGAGAAGCTCGATTTTTGTTGCGTAACATTGTTATTAAAGATTGCTGTATAAGGAAGGTGATAATTGGTGCTTGGTAATGTTCACCTGTCTCGATGTATTGATACCTGATTATTACACCGTAGGTACAAGATGTCACATTTTGTTTTCCTGCACTTCTGCTTGTCCTTCTGTGTACACTTTTTTACGGTAATCTCATAATCTCAATAAGTTCAAAGAAATTAATGATCAGCTCAAAGTAAAAAATATTACCAATAGTTTGTCATGAAAAGCAGCTGTAATTGTCTTATCTATCCTTTGTATCTTTTGTATCTTTTGCATATTGAGAACCTCTTATATTGATGTTTAGCTGGGTTTTTTAAACATTTTCAAGGCAGAATAATAATTGCTTTTTAATCAATAATTTGATGAGACGGTGTGCTTTAATCTGTTATTAGACTTGTCCTAATTCTGTTATTTATTTGTATGTCATTTCTGTTGGTAACGCTTGTGTTGTTCCCATATAGTCTTTCTGTCTGTGTGAATAATGCCCTTTTTACTGCCACTATGATCGTATTTCGTTGCCCAGCTTTACTTTTTTTTTTTTTTACTGACAATCAAAACGTCTCAGCGTTGTCGACCGTAACACGTTTTGCTGCTACTCAACATTTCTCTCGTTGTCTGCCTTAACCCTTTTTGCTTCTACTCAACATTTCTCTCGTTGTCTGCCTTAACCCTTTTTGCTTCTACTCAACATTTCTCTCGTTGTCTGCCTTAACCCTTTTTGCTGCTACTCAACATTTCTCTCGTTGTCTGCCTTAACCCTTTTTGCTGCTACTCAACATTTCTCTCGTTGTCTGCCTTAACCCTTTTTGCTGCTACTCAACATTTATCTCGTTGTCTGCCTTAACCCTTTTTGCTGCTACTCAGCATTTCTCTCGTTGTCTGCCTTAACCCTTTTTGCTTCTACTCAACATTTCTCTCGTTGTCTGCCTTAACCCTTTTTGCTGCTACTCAACATTTCTCTCGTTGTCTGCCTTAACCCTTTTTGCTGCTACTCAACATTTCTCTCGTTGTCTGCCTTAACCCTTTTTGCTGCTACTCAACATTTCTCTCGTTGTCTGCCTTAACCCTTTTTGCTGCTACTCAACATTTCTCTCGTTGTCTGCCTTAACCCTTTTTGCTGCTACTCAACATTTCTCTCGTTGTCTGCCTTAACCCTTTTTGCTGCTACTCAACATTTCTCTCGTTGTCTTGGCCGTACTGACTGTATCAGCAGTAGATGTCTGCAGTTTGAACTCGAAATCCTGGACCCATCATCACTTCAGATTCCCTTTTTCCATTTGTCCGGAGCATTGCTCTCTATTATTGTTCTCGTTAACGTGTTAAAAATACGTTATAGTCCGTTTATAAATTCATGAACACGTTTGCTTTTGATCTGAATGAAAACTACCTGTTTATTCGCAGTGATTGTGTGCATGCAGCCTTAGAATATCCAATACGTTATAGAAATATTTGTTGCTCGTAGACATTTGATCTAGTTTGCAAGATTTCTTCTTTAGGCTATATTAAAATCAACCTCCCGCAATTGTATATAATTTTAGTAGATCTACGGTACTCAGTCGTGTTGTTATAAATAGATTGCTGTTTTCACATTCAAATAGGCCCAAGAAATAAAAATGTTTGATTTCCCGCGCACTAATTCGACTTTGAGTTGAAACTGGTAACACGTAACGTTAAAATGCAGCGTAGCCATTCATGTTAAAAGCGTATCCAGTTATTATTGTGAAATTGCTGTTCTATAATGTTGGCTTTTGAAAAATGGCATTAATATCAACATCATAATGAGCTTGAATTACAAATGTATTATAACTAAACAGAAGGTTACTATTTTATTATATCGGCACTTCAGAGAAATCTGGGGCAATGCTCACCACACCTGTGCTAAATAATGGCAATCAGTAGACGGTGAAAAGAACAATTCCCAGCAGCAAAGACCAGCGCATCATACTAACGCATGCTGGAAGCAGTGAAAATGGCTTTGTCCCTGACGCTGGACTTATTTTCCAATCAAAAAGTATCGACAGTAGGGACTAACACACAGAAATGAATGGATACATTTTCAGGCACTATTTGGAGAAATCTGCTTCTAATCCTGGATAGATCTTCATGCTTAGTACTGGATAATGCATCTTATCACACTGCTGTGTCAGCGGAACAGAAGTACCAACTGCACTAAATACAAAAGATCAAATTAGGACATGCCTTGCTAAGGAAAATGTCAAATTGGCGACACATTTTTAAAACCGATTTCTTGCAGCTTGTGAGAAGTACAAATAAGAAAAAGGTGTATCATATTGACAGAATCATTGAGGAATACAGCCACAACTTCTCTGCGACTCCCTGCATATCATGCGCCCCTCAATTCGATCGAGCCTGTGTAAGCTAAAATCAAAGGCAAGTTGTAGAACAGAATAAGACATTTAAAACGTGCGATGTTGAAGTTCTGACACGTGAGTCCCTCTCAAGTAGACAATCAGTTGTGGAAGAAGTGTGTAGCACATGCGATCCGCGTGAAAGTTGAGTACTGGCAACCAGATGGATTACATTTTGTTCAGCCATTAACCATTATCAGTCTCTGGAATCTTCACATTCGGAATGATGAAGATACAAACAACTGCTGTCCCGTAGAAAAGTCACGACTTTTACTACAAACAATTTCTGTCACATAGAGACGACACGCTAAGAGAAGCAACCCTGTCACGTAGAGACGACACGCTAAGAGAAGCAACCTCAATACGTGATGCAACAGATGCACCGGGCCGAAGTGTGAGAAGCACATTGTAAAGGAAGACTTACAAGCAAACGAAGAAAACTAAAGGAGGAACCCCATTGCTCTGTGACAGATTTATAACTCATAAATTTTAATCCATTCCATTTTTTCTGATTTTGAGATGGCGTTTTCACTTTCCAATGCTCATTTGTCAGTTTTCGTTTCTTTCCTGAAATTGTGCGGCCTTGTAGTGGAGACCGCTAAATCACAGATTTCTCTCACTTTTGACATAGATTGTGAACGGCTTGTTTTTTAATCACACGGATCTGCATTTCTGTGCTTCCCCGCTGCTATGAAAACAGAACTGGCTTCAGCTAGGAGGACAATATTTATCTCTTCATTTTCCCCCTCAAATAGTTTCATCTCCAGTTGTCATGGCATCTGTGACAGTCTTAATTTTTTCGATTGTCACCAACAGCTTGTTTGTGTGGTAGTTTTTAGGTTCATCAAGATTTAAAAGGTGATTAAATTTACTGGAAAAAGAGCAACGAAGACATGTTAAGAGATATAAACATTAATGCGAACTTGATTATAAACACATTCAGAAGAACATTAAATACTATGGCCACATCAAAAGACACAACGCGATAGAATGAACAGTAGTGGAAGGCATCATTCAAGGTCGATACATCTGGGGCAGACAAAGAAAAAGTTGGTTACAAGACATCAAATCTTAAACTTTAAGTTTTTCATTGCGTTTTTCTTCCTGTGAAATATACAGAGTGTTTGTATATGCTTTGTCATCTCTTTTCTTTTGTTGCATTTCAATCTCATTGCATCTTTGTTTTAGCCATGTTTCTTTTGCTTCATTGCATTTTATCATCATCATCATCATCATCATCTAGTGCCGTCTCAGCAACGAAGGTTGGCTACCATGGATCGAAATTCCACTCTGTTTCTTGCTTTGTTGGTGCAGGTTGTCATAGATTGACCTGTCCATCTTTTGATGTTACTCGTCCATGTTAGTCTTGGTCTGCCTCTGCTTCTTTTACCTTGTATTTTCCCTTCCAATATTATTTTTAATAGGCTGTTGTGTCTTTTAACGTGCCCCAAAAATTTCATTTTTCTTGTCTTATTGTATTTATTAGTTTCTTTTTATTTTTAGTTGTTTTAAAACTTCCTCGTTTGTTTTCTTTTCTTTCCATCCAATTATATCTATTCTTCTATAAATCCACATTTCAAAGGCTACAATTTTCTGTTCTGTTTTCTTGTCTAATTTTTTTGTTTCTTCACCATACAGGAATATTGAGAAGATGTAACATTGGTTATTTGTTTGGAACATTTTTAGATGTAACATTTTGTAACATTTTTATGGAACATTTTTAGATGTAACATTTTGCTATTCTTAGTTTTAGCCTACTGTTATTTGTTTTGTTGTTAGTATATTTTTCATGGCATTAAAATTACATTTTGCCATACCTATTATTTTGTTTATTTCAATTTCACATTTTCCATCACTGGTTATAGTATGTCCAAGGTAATTGTAGCTCTGAACTCTCTCCAGATTCAGTATTCCTTTAACTGTGATATTTATTGGTATACATTATATTACAATTTCTTTAATTAATGTCTTATATTCATCTTTGTTATCATTATTTCATCTTCTTGTATCCATGAGCTGTAAAATGTCATCTGTTAACCACTTCTTTCTTGAATTTGTTCTCACTGGTTGTATTAAATCTTTTGATGTTTGCTGCATTGATTCTTTTAGCATTTCCCACTGTTCGTCAATGTTTTGTACCTTCTGTAATGCACTGTACCAGTTCTGAATTGTGATTTTAATTTTGCATTGTAACCTCTTGTCTGACTTGAGTTAATCTAAATTTAACTGGATATTAACGGAGGCTAGTTTTACTGTTTTTAATTTGACTCTAAGCTTTCCCGTAACTGGTACATGATCACTATTGCAATCTCCCCCTATTTTAGTTTCCACACACACCAGACTGTTTCTAAATCTATTGCTTATCATTATGTAATCAATTTGATTACGTGTGTTGTCTCCTGGGCTTTTCCATATCCACAGACGTCTTGGATTTTGTTTAAACCAGGTATTTCCTATTATCATGTTGTGTGCTCTTGCCCAATCAATAAGCTTATCATCTCTTTCATTTCTCTCTCCTGAGACATAGTAACCAACCACTTCTTCAACTCTTTCCTTTCCCACGTTTGCTTTGAGATCCCCTATGGTATTTTCATGTGGATTGTATCGACGAAGTGCCATATTTACGCTCGTGGTAAAGTTTATCAACTGTTTCCTCTAGACTGTCTGCTGTTGGTGCATAAACTTGTATGAGATTAATGTTTATTAGCTTTCTATTCAATTTCGCTAAAAGGACTCTGTCAGATATTGTCCAAAAGCCTTTCACTGTTCTTTCTGCATCCAAGATATCTACTCCTCTTTGGTGTTCAATAATTCCAGAATAGATGATTGTATGTTCATCAGAATATATCTCCCCTGATCCAGTGTATCACATTTCACACAGTCCCATAAATCTAAATCCATTCTTTTCATTTCCTGTTTGAGGTTTTCAGATTTTCCCTTTTGCATGAGTGTTCTTACGTTCTAAGTTCCTATTTTCAGTAAATATCAAAACACGATAAAAACGGATGAAACGCACAGCATACGGTGTGCACATAGCACTTAACTCAGTAGCTCCGGCAGCAAACCAGACTTGGAATATGAGGAAACTGCAACAAAAAACACTTTTTAGACACCGCCTTTAACGGTTCCTGCCGCCTATCCGCCATATTGACTGGGAAGTATTTCACAATTAAGTAAAACAACTAAGTAAGAATGAGAAGTTAGGAAAATATAGAAGAACTAAATCAAAGTCTTACATTAAAATCAAAATGACTGCAACTCAAAACTAAACACCTATCTCATCATCTCTGCAACACATTCGGTGTTCAAAGTTAGTAGATAAATAAATAGAATAGTAAAGAAAGAAAGAAAGAAAGAAAGAAAGAAAGAAAGAAAGAAAGAAAGAAAGAAAGAAAGAAAGAAAGAAAGAAAGAAAAAAAAGAAAGAAGGCCTTCACGAGAGGTTTGATGATATAAGAGATGTGTAAGTTTTGATGATGAAAGATGTGTAAGTCTTGATGATGAAAGAAAGATGTGTAAGTCTTGATGATGAAAGAAAGATGTGTAAGTCTTGATGATGAAAGATGTGTAAGTCTTGATGATGAAAGATGTGTAAGTCTTGATGATGAAAGATGTGTAAGTCTTGATGATGAAAGAAAGATGTGTAAGTCTTGATGATCAAAGATGTGTAAGTCTTGATGATGAAAGAAAGATGTGTAAGTCTTGATGATGAAAGAAAGATGTGTAAGTCTTGATGATGAAGAAAGATGTGTAAGTCTTGATGATGAAAGAAAGATGTGTAAGTCTTGATGATGAAAGATGTGTAAGTCTTGATGATGAAAGATGTGTAAGTCTTAATGATGAAAGATGTGTAAGTCTTGATGATGAAAGATGTGTAAGTCTTGATGATGAAAGATGTCTCCATGAATGAGCAGTTACATTCTCCTTCTATCGTTCTTCTTCTCTTCATTTTACTGTTTTATTTCACCGAGTTCCTTTTAATTTTTCAGTTTTATTCTCGTTCTTTTTTCGCGTTCCTCTTCCCCTTTTTATTTCATCACTTCATATTCATTTTTATTTTCTATTTTCTCTTATTTCCGTTCGCATTTTGTTATTAAATATTTGCTTCAGGTTCTCTCTTCTCTCGTTTCTAATGTATTTGTATTTTTTATCTTTCATCAACTAATTCTTTTTCTTCTTTTATATCTCGTTTTATTACACTTCTTCTTCACTTCATATTAACGTTACCTTCAACTTTCCCTGTATTTTACAGCTTCATGTTCCCTCCAGCTTCTGGCTTCTGTCATCACTAATGTCTTCTCTCACATTTTATCTGCAAATTGAACAAGTTCTTTCTTCCATTTTTTCTTTCCGTTAGTTAATTCTCAGCTGTTCTTTTTCCAACAAATTGGCAAATTTGTCCCCTATTTTTTTCATTTTATAATTTCCTCCCTCTCTCGCTCTCCTATTTCACACTGTATTTTTATCGTCATTACTTTCCATCGCTCCCACTTAATTTGTTTTTTTCTTTAATTTCATCCCACAAAATCAATCACTGATTTGTGACTGTTTTTCTTGTCTGGATATACGAGCCAGAAGCGCTGTCTTAGCAAATAAATTTGATATCCGTCTTGGGATGTCAGTTCCTTCACGCAGATGTTATTGACAAGAATAATTCAATATAAATGACGGACAGGGCTGTTTCTAAAGATGAGACGCAGAGTAAACACCGAAATGAGCGAAATAAGTGAGTAGAAGAGTGAGACAGACCACACGAAGGTCTCTAAACCGTTTGTGGTGATATTTATGACAATTGATGTTTCTTTTATTATTATTTTTTTTTACATTTTCAAATTTGGAAGGGTGAGATGGTAAGAGCATCCATGTGTTCACCAGATGGTTAGAGGTTGGATTTCGAGCTGTAGTAGTTTAATTTTGTTGTCTCCACTGACACGAGTTCAGATTTACTCAGTCTCTAAAACATCAGATGGAGGGCGGCCTGACATGGTGCTGGCGAAACAGCCCATACATATGATGGTGATCATAGCAACAAATAGCCCTAGTACCATAGCCATACGTCTCTATGCATTCGTGTAAATAAACACAATAGTGAGAATAAACAAACACCAGTACAGTTATGTACACAGATACCAATATAGAGAATAAATACACACTAATATAGGCGTGTAAACACACACCAACACAGTCATTTAAACACACACCAATGTGGCATATAAAAACACACTAATACAATCATGTAAACACATACCTATGAGTCACGCAAACACACACCAATGTATAAAAAAAAACACAAACCGAACAGCCATGTAAACACACACAATGTGTCATGTAACACGCACAATATGTCATGTAAACACACATACCAATGTGTCGTGTAAACACACACCAATGTGGCTTGTAAACACTAATCCAATGTGTCATGTAAACACACACCATTGTGGCATATAAACAAAAACCAAGTGTCATGTAAACTCACACCAATATGTCATGTAAACACACACCAATGTGTCATGTAAACACACACCAATATGTCATGTAAACACACCAATGTGTCATGTAAACACACACCAATGTGTCATGTAAACACACACCAATGTGTCATGTAAACACACACCAATATGTCATGTAAACACACACCAATGTGTCATGTAAATACACACCAAAGTGTCATGTAAACACACACCAATGTGTCATGTAAACACACACCAATGTGTCATGTAAACACACACCAATGTGTCATGTAAACACACACCAATGTGTCATGTAAACACACACCAATGTGTCATGTACATCAATGCAGTCAAGTAAACACACACCAATGTGTCATGTAAACACACACCAATGTGTCATGTAAACACACACCAATGTGTCATGTACATCAATGCAGTCAAGTAACCACACACCAATGTGTCATGTAATTACACATCAATGCAGACAAGTAAACACACGCAATCATAGAAATGAAGAGTAAGCCGTTCTACATTTCTTTAATTTCGCTGACACAATTGTTAATTGTTCCAACTTGTTCTTCTCTCTTCTTTTCACATATTTTCTATTCTTTTCTCTTCTCTTTGCTTTTCAAATATTTTCTCATATCTCATCTTTTCACACCTTTTCTATTCTTTTTTCATCTCTCATCTTCACATCTTATATATTTTTTTCTCTTTTCTGTTTTTTTTTTTTTTCCACAGCTTTAGAAAGCAGTCACAGGAAGACACAAATCCTTTCATGTTGAACAACAACACCAAACATCAACAACATCCACCCACTTTTCTCTGTCCATAGCCACCCCTCTTTGATGACCTTATCCGTAATTTTCATCTCTGTTTGCATCAGCATCCTCAATGTTCTTCTCTTGATCTGCCTTACCTTCGCCTTCTTTTCGGAGACCCTGGGGTGATATTTCTTTGTGGTTGCTCATGGATCACCTCATGGAACGCAAGAACAATCCAGCTCCATCTTCTGCCTATTGTCACTTTGTTAATTCGCTGTTGTAGACACCTTTCGAACAATGTTTTATTTATTACTGTTTTTATTTGGTTCAATTATTGTAAAGATGGTTTCTCAGAAACATCGTAGGTGTGTAGTCTAAAGGTAGGCAGCTGTCTCTGAGAAAAGAAGGCTGGAAAATATCCGAAGGCGATGGGAGATTTCTGTTCAAATCTGTCGGCGGTGAGATTTGATGTCTAATCCTTTCTGATGATGAAAAATAAAAGACCATTTGTGCACTCTACGCACGTTAAAAACCAATGGCGGTAGAAAGTCAACAAAAGTAGGGTTAACGGCCGCTGGCTGGGTAAATTGTTAGAAATCTTACCAAAACCATGCAGCAGTGTTCGTGCACATGGATCAGGGTCTCTTCTGATGTTCACGGAATACACTGTTCATTGTTCTAGCATTACAACAAAGTGTTCATTGTTCTAGCATTACAACAAAGTGTTCATTGTTCTAGCATTACAACAAAAGTGTTCATTGTTCTAGCATTACAACAAAGTGTTCATTGTTCTAGCATTACAACAAAGTGTTCATTGTTCTAGCATTACAACAAAGTGTTCATTGTTCTAGCATTACAACAAAGTGTTCATTGTTCTAGCATTACAACAAAAGTGTTCATTGTTCTAGCATTACAACAAAAGTGTTCATTGTTCTAGCATTACAACAAAAGTGTTCATTGTTCTAGCATTACAACAAAGTGTTCATTGTTCTAGCATTACAACAAAAGTGTTCATTGTTCTAGCATTACAACAAAAGTGTTCATTGTTCTAGCATTACAACAAAAGTGTATAAGAAATCATTAGTCTCTATGCTACAACATTTATCGTGGGTCAATTATTTTATTTGTAAAAATAATATATTTGTGTGTATATATATATATATATATACATGTGTGGTGTGTGTGTGTGGATTCTTGAAAATGTATGTATGAAATACATACATACAGCTACATAGAGAAACATAAAGCCACAAATTAACATTCAATAAATTTTATCTGGTAGAATGCTGTCATGCTTGCCAAACTCAGCATTTTGACAAACTTCCAGGCTGTTTCACGTCAACTAATCAGCACGAAGAACCGCTTGTGTTTTACATAAAGCGGGGAAAAAATATTGCAGGGGAATTTCTAAGAAGGCAGAATGACATCCACAGTTGAACATCACTGCATTAATTTGGCTGTCCACATTTTCCACAATCCAACCTGTCAAACCGGCTGGTGGATGCGATAGACTGGTATCTAACAATTTAGCCAGATTCTTTCAAACTAGCTTGAAATAGACGAATGTATGTAAATGTTAGGATTCATAAAAGTCAAATCGAAAATAGCTCGGGGATCTGATATCAAAACAAACACAGTTGATTTGAGGCATTGATATTAATTATTAAATTGAGTTGTCATAAACAGATCAAAAACATTATTTGAGTGGGAGAGGTAAATCGTTGGAAATAAGAGGTCTATTAATATGGAATAATTAAAATTGATTTATCAAATAACCTGGAGACAACGCATACTTCTGTGTAATTTGATGAGATAAGCGATTGAATGCACAAATAGAAGAAGGGTGGCAGATGACATGAAGAATTCACGCGATCAAACAGAAACTATAAAAGGTTAGACACGAATAAATACAAATGGTATAAGCCAAACGAGGATGGATCGCAAGATTTCTAAAACTGGAATATCTAAAACAAAAGAGAAAACTGCAAGATATTGTGAAAGGAATAAACGATTATAAATAGCTCATTATTATCATCAAGTGCCTGCTGACGTAGGTGATTATTTCTCTCCACAACTTTCAATCTCCACAGTTATTTATAATTTCTATTGTTGACCTTCTGCGAGTCATTCTTTTAAGCTGTCTTGTATCTTTCTGTTTGCTTCCATCTATCTCTTTGCCCCTTAATTCTCCCAGTTATCACAATATATTGCAGCTGTTCCCTTATCATTGCATGGCCAAAATATGATTATTATTTCTTCCTAATTTTGGAAATTAACTTTCTTTTTTCTTTGGTCTTATACAGAACGTTTTCATTACTCTTATTAGCTGTCCATGTTATTCTCAACATTCTTCTGTAAAACCACATTTCTACAGACTCCAGTGATTTTCTTGTCTGTTGTCCTATAATCCATGATCCAGATCCTTATATTATGACTGGCTCAACAAATATTTAAGAACTCCTTTTCTTGTTTCTGTTGTCAATAATGATTTGCACAGGAACCTTCCTCATTTTTTGGAAAGCTGCTTTTGCCTGAGCCATTCAGCATCTCACCTTTGTTGTACACCTACCATCTCACCTTTCTTGTACACCCACCATCTCATCTTTGTTGTACACCTACCATCTAACCTTTGTTGTACACCTACCATCTCATCTTTGTGGTACACTCACCATCTCACCTTTGTTGTACACCTACCATCTCACCTTTGTTGTACACCTACCATCTCACCTTTGTTGTACACCCACCATCTCACCTTTGTTGTACACATATCATCTCACCTTTGTTTACCACCCACCATCTCACCTTTGTTGTACACCTACCATCTCACCTTTGTTGTACACCTATCATCTCACCTTTGTTGTACACCTACCATCTCACCTTTGTTGTACACCTACCATCTCACCTTTGTTGTACACCCACCATCTCACCTTTGTTGTACACCTACCATCTCACCTTTGTTGTACACCTACCATCTCACCTTTGGTGTACACCTACCATCTCACCTTTGTTGTACACCCACCATCTCACCTTTGTTGTACACCTACCATCTCACCTTGTTGTACACCTACCATCTCACCTTTGTTGTACACCTACCATCTCACCTTTGTTGTACACCTACCATCTCACCTTTGTTGTACCACCCACCATCTCACCTTTGTTGTACACCTACCATCTCACCTTTGTTGTACACCTACCATCTCACCTTTGTTGTACACCCACCATCTCACCTTTGTTGTACACCTATCATCTCACCTTTGTTGTACCACCCACCATCTCACCTTTGTTGTACACCTACCATCTCACCTTTGTTGTACACCTACCATCTAACCTTTGTTGTACACCTACCATCTCACCTTTGTTGTACACCCACCATCTCACCTTGTTGTACACCTACCATCTCACCTTTGTTGTACACCCACCATCTCACCTTTGTTGTACACCCACCATCTCACCTTTGTTGTACACCTACCATCTCACCTTTGGTGTACACCTACCATCTCACCTTTGTTGTACACCCACCATCTCACCTTTGTTGTACACCTACCATCTCACCTTTGTTGTACACTACCATCTCACCTTTGGTGTACACCTACCATCTCACCTTTGTTGTACACCCACCATCTCACCTTTGTTGTACACCTACCATCTCACCTTTGTTGTACACCTACCATCTCACCTTTGTTGTACACCTACCATCTCACTTTGTTGTACACCTACCATCTCACCTTTGTTGTACCACCCACCATCTCACCTTTGTTGTACACCTACCATCTCACCTTTGTTGTACACCTACCATCGCACCTTGTTGTACACCACCATCTCACCTTTGTTGTACACCTATCATCTCACCTTTGTTGTACCACCCACCATCTCACCTTTGTTGTACACCTACCATCTCACCTTTGTTGTACACCTACCATCTAACCTTTGTTGTACACCTACCATCTCACTTTGTTGTACACCCACCATCTCACCTTTGTTGTACACCTACCATCTCACCTTTGTTGTACACCTACCATCTCACCTTTGTTGTACACCCACCATCTCACCTTTGTTGTACACCTACCATCTCACCTTTGTTGTACACCTACCATCTCACCTTTGTTGTACACCTATCATCTCACCTTTGTTGTACACCTACCATCTCACCTTTGTTGTACACCTACCATCTCACCTTTGTTGTACACCTACCATCTCACCTTTGTTGTACACCTACCATCCCACCTTTATTGTACACCTACCATCCCACCTTTGTTGTACACCTACCATCCCACCTTTGTTGTACACCTACCATCCCACCTTTGTTGTACACCTACCATCCCACCTTTGTTGTACACCTACCATCCCACCTTTGTTGTACATCTACTGTCTGATGTTAATATTGTTCCCGGATATTTAAATTCATTTAGCCATGAACTGAACATAATTTGGTGGCCTCGGTAGCCTAGTTGGGAAAACCACCCGACTGGACTACCGACGTTCGGACAAACCCGTGTTCGATTCCCGCTGGGAGCAGTGTGAATTGTACTCGTGGTTGGAAAAAAAAAAATACCCCCACGGTCGACCCAGCCGTTGGCAGAAATGGGTACCAGGGTATTACCCTGGGAAGGTGAGGAATGTCGCTTCGCATTTGAGTTTCGATGCTTGAGGCGACACTATACAGAAATATCCGAACATTTCTGAATGGGCGGCCGAGCACATATGGGTGTAAACTCGCGTGCTAAGACGCCGGTTCAAGTCTCGTACTTTACTTTACTTTATCTACATTAATTAATCCTGCATCAATTTTAATCCCTTACTCTACAAATTTCTTTCGAAAATGTTATTTTTTTAAGATTATTAAAAAAAAAGTTATTTCAACTATCTATTATTATCTCTATTAGTAATCTGACCTTATCGCCAGTTTCTGTTAATAAAAAAACGAGACTATTAAACTATTACATAACTTTCAATTGTTATCTCTATCAGTAATCTGACCTTATCGTCAGCTTCTCTGTATTAAAAATTGAAACTATTAAACTATTACATAACTTTCAATTGTTATCTCTATCAGTAATCTGACCTTATCGTCAGCTTCTCTTAACAGAAAGAAAATGTGTTCACAGATACAACATTATTTGTAATGCCATCATGGTTTGTAATGTTATCATGAAATGTAAATCATGATTTGTAATGTTATTGAACCCATCCCATGCAGGCCGAGCCTGTTCATGTTTCTGGACCTCCAGCCTTTCAGTCAACTTCCTGTTTCAACACGACGGATGCGTTTTCCAATGTTTTCTCAATCAACTGTAACAAATTATCTAGCCAGACGAGTTGTTCACAACCGTTAAACGTTGAAATGATTATCAAACTAGCGTGTGCGCAATCGCCATCCAATCGCCGTGGTTAGATAGTGGTGTTTATTTTTGCCTGCGCGATCCACCCTAGATTTGTTTACATTTTACAAGTTGCCCTCACGGCCCCCAACAGTTCTTGCACACACTCGTTGGAACTCAATGCGTGGGTTGTTTGAGAAATATTACATCGCCTAAACAGTGGCATCTTTTTCTCACTTGTGCAATGAAAATTTGCCTCACTCACTGTTGTCTTTTATCAACGGTTTGTCTGAAATACGTGTTGTTCCCAATCCTCATTACTTCACTCGTTCAATGAGTGCCGTCTGCACGTCGAAGGTTCGCTACCAATGAGCGTCATTCTATTCTGCCTCTTGTCTTGATGGTGCACTTTGTCATAGATTCACTTGTCTATCCGTTGATGTTGTCAGTCCACTTTAGTCTTGGTCTGCTCCTTCCTCGTCTGCCTTGTATCTTACCTTCCAAGATGACATTTCGAAGGGTGTTATGTTTCTCCACGTTCAAAAAAAATGCCGTTGTCTTTCTCCAATTAGTTAATTATTTTTTGTTTTCAGTTAATTCAAAACTTCCTTGTTTGTTTTCTCCACCTAATTTCTCCCCATTTTGTTATAGACCAATATTTCAAAGGCTTCAATTTTCTGTACCTCGATTTCCTGTTTTCCGATTCATCATGTGTTGATGGTGTTAAGTGGTTTTTCGCTGATTACACATAATAATTTCCTCTCTCTTACATGATTACATATACGAGTTCTCCCTCTCTTAGGTGATTACACATCATAATTTCTCCTCACTTAGATGATCACATATCATAGATTCCCTTCACTTACACGGCTACATAAAAGTATTTCCCCTCTTAGATGAGTAAGTATCAGCAGTGAGGAATTGAGATTCTAGGAATAACTCTCCTATTGAATACATCAAGAAACAGACCAAATAGTCTCATCTTGGCAAATGACGTGTTTAATCCTTGTCAATAACCCTATAATATTTATAGTACAAAATCAAATGAACGCGCACATATTTGAACACACACCTTTATGGAGCTAAGATAAAAGAGAAAAGAAAACATAAAAAATACATTACCCCGCCCTTTTATTTGAAAAGGAAAGAACTGATTATCTCAGTCAGAATAGAAGAAATAATGTCATAAAATCAGAGGTAACAAAATGTTCAGTAATCATCATCGGTTGGCTTAAGCAGTCATATCCTTTTGACAATATTTTTTTCCACAGTGCATTGTATCATTTCAGTTGTTGACTGTGTGCCATACAATGACACTAAACTATCTGGTATCTTCTCGTTGACGTCAGAGACCTCTCTTTCCCTGTATTTTTTCAGTTGTAACCAAGTATTTCAACTCCCCTCTTCTCATGATGAGACCTGAATAATGTTGATTGTTTCTTTCTTGTGTTTTTTAGAAGTTACCTTTTTGTGTTGGCCTCTTTATGAACTTATTCCTTGGTCCTTTTTTTTTATTGTCCAGGGAAGTCTCAGCATTCTTCTGAGAAATCCCATCTATGTGGCCTCTAATCGTCTTTTAATTTTTTTAATCTACTGTCCATGATTCGCTTCCATAGAATTGGCTCTATATAGCACTGATGAACTCTCGTTCACACTGCTATTGACACAGACATAGAGGTGCGCGTGGTCGTGTGGCTAAAACCACTGTTTTGCTGACTGAAAAGCAGGCGTGTGGTGATCGAAACCCACGGTAGACCGAAAGGACCTTTTCTATCGGGGGTGAAATACAAATCCTAAGTCTCACACGTTGTGGCGATTGCTCTGACCAAGCGGTCTTTATTCCTTTGGTTCTATCGAGAGCCCCCTGACATACACCAGCAATGGTAATATGTGTCGTCAAGATAGTTTAAGATATTTTTTTTATTGACACAGACTTGTTGCAAAAAAAAACTTTAATTTTCTGAAAGGCTATTTTGGCCGGAGCTATTCTGCTTTTAATTTTTGTAGTTGATCTACCATAGAGGCCTGTAAGCCGTTGTCGTGTTGAACCCATAAATAACCTTGCTTTACTACTAGTGAAATTTGGCACAACAAACATTAAATAGCCTAAACAAAGGCCGCAGTTTACAATACGTGGATCATTAGTATCCTCCTGTATGGCAGTGAATCTTGGACAATTTATGCAAAGCAGGAGAGATGGCTAAATGCTTTGCATTTGCGTTGTCTGCGCCGTGTTCTTGGGATCACCTGAAAGGATAAAGTGACAAAAGTGGAGTCATGACTCGGACAGGCCTCCCGAACATCTACATTTTGTTCAAACAATGTAGTTACGCTGCGCGGCCACCGTACACTGTATGAAAGATGGCAGCATACCAAAAGATATACTCTATGGACAACAAGCAGATTTTCAAAAGGTCGAGGGGGCGCCAAAACTTCGATTTGTAGACGTGTGTAAACGTGACACGAGACTCTGAACATAAACCCTGCAGCCTGGGGAGGAAATAGATGCAAACCGCAAGCTTTGGAAGCACACTCTAAAGCTCAAACTCAAACAATAAGCAGACAGATTCATAGAAAAAGATAATACATGGCGGAAGAAAAGAAACATTTCTAGGGGCTCTGAAAAATCCATAGCCAACTTTGACTGACAGAGGCTACTACTACTAGTGCATGTTCCATCTGATTGTGTAATTGTTTCAGGTTTATTATTGTTTTCTTCGATAAGACCATTTCTTCCTTTTATAAAACACAGGACAACACAAAAAAGTCTAAAGCCATTCGTAGAAATAGACGATGTCACAAGAAGATGCTCGAGTGTGGTATTAACGTATAATCTATTCTATTAACCACTTTGACAACAGTTGTTATCCAATATCTTTACCTGACAGTAAAAACTGATTCATAAATAAAACATGCTGAAGCAAACATCAAAACAGGGGAAATAATTATCAGCAATTGAGCGAGAATGAAACACAGTTGTATATCATAGCTATGATTGTTGTATGTATATTAATAAATACTATTACCAAGCACCACACTTGCTGACGTATAACGATATCCATGTCTCTCTAAGCACTTGACGTATACATATATACATATATATATAAATTGAGTTAGTGAGTTATTTGCGGGTCATCATCATTGCACTACGAACATGTCCATAGGTGCTCAGATCCCCTCCTCAGCAAGTCCCGCGGTGTTCAGCGACTGACGACTCTAGTTCTGTGTTGGTTGATAAGTCTTCTTACACGCCACTAAGTTTCTCATTTCTGGCTGTGCCCATCTTAACTCCCATCTCTTTCATCCGAAGGAGTGACGTGGATGTGTGGTTGTCGTAGTCCTGTGCACTTCCCACATCTCGGAGGGCATTGATGATGGACATGGGACGTATGTATATATATATTTTTTTTTTTTGCGTTCGCCAACTTTGACCTCTGAAGAAATCCCTAGTTACTAGAACTAAATTTTGCGTGTTAATCCGTTTTTCTCTGGCAGCCGTGTTCATAGGAGTCCCTCGCCGCCCAGGCAGATAACGCCGTCTTTGGAGGTACTCATATTTTTTCCGTCCATAAGTAATTGGCGTTTCAAACTGGACCTCGTTGCTGAGACCAGGGTGGTTGCCGCAGAGAGAAACCATAAATAAAAATCGCAACTTGTGCAGCTGGGATTTCAACACACAACCTCTCTGTCCCCCCAGCCAGTCCCCCATACAAAGAGAATCAACCTTATGATTTTATATTAAATGTATTTAAAGTATAGATTTGTATCTGCAGTTGATTGTAATTTTCATTTGAGGTTGTATTCAGAAATAGCCATGAGTGTACCAGAAGCAAACATTGAACACAGTTGAAACACGAATAACGATTAGCATTAATCAGAAACATGCATTGAAAAGGAATTAATTGTGATTAATGACGAGAGTATATTCAGAAACAAATAATGAAGCAGTGGGCTTGCTGCTGGTGGCTCTCACGTGTACGTGTGTTGTTAAATATAATGCTAACATCATTAATTGTTTCCGAATGAAAAGCTACATTTACTAACTCTACTTTCCCCAATTATTAAATTACTACTCTCCAAAAATATAAGTTGGTTTCTAAACTTCCACGGTAATGGTCCTTCCATCCTCTACCCTTTGGCTTTCATTCCCTCTGACTTGTATAAGTCTGAAACCCTCAGTTTTATCTACCACTCACACTCTATCCAACCTATCGTCACCCACTTTCTCTCATTATTGTTTCACTTGCTCAGAAATAGGTAACTCATTTTTTTAATCATGGATAGTAGATAAATAAATTAAAGGCGATTAGAGGCCACAGAGATGAGACTTCTCAGAAGAATATTGAGTGTTCCCTGGACAATTAAAATGAATGGGCGAGGAAATTCTCAAAGAGGGCAACACAAAAAAGAGAGCTCTTAAAAACATCAGAAGGAAATAATCGACATTTTTCGGGGACATCATGAGAAGCAGGACGTTGGAATACTCGGTTACTATCGCATAATAGAGGAACGCGAGATCGCACACGACGAAGGGAGAAAATTATAGATAGCTTTGTGTAGTGGTTTGGAAAACAGTCAACAACAGAACTGATAAGATGCACCGAGGACAGAAAGTTGGGAAATGACATGACCGCATACGGTAGCTGGTATGGCACATGATGATGATTACTCTTCATTGTTATCTCTCATTAATATCCCCACCTAATCTCATTTTCTGTCTATCTATCTATCTATCTATCTATCTATCTATCTATCTATCTATCTATCTATCTATCTATCTATCTATCTATCTATCTATCTATCTATCTATCTATCTATCTATCTATCTATCTATCTATCTATCTATCTATCTATCTGTCTATCTATCTGTCTATCTATCTATCTATCTATCTATCTATCTATCTATCTATCTATCTATCTATCTATCTATCTATCTATCTATCTATCTATCTATCTATCTATCTGTCTATCTATCTGTCTATCTATCCATCCATCCATCCATCCATCCATCCATCAATCAATCTATTTATCTATTGATCTTTCGAGCCATGACCGGCCCATGGGCACAGACCCAGATATTCGTTCTCTCTTTACCCAGGAAGAATTCAAATTCTCTCTCTGTCTCCCTATCTCCGATTTCTCTCTCTCTGACTTTCTCTCTCTATCTCTGACTTTCTCTCTCTCTCTCTCCTTTTATTTATCTAGCCAATTCTCCCTGACCCTTCCCCTGTTTATTATAAAGCATATACTAATTCATTCTTAATAATAAATGCTTAAGAGAATGGCTTGGCAGAAGGACAACAACATAAATGATAAATAACTGTCGAGATTGAAAGTTATGGAGAGACATGATCACCTACGCAAACAGGCATGGAACTTGATGATGATGATTTACTAATTCTTCATTTTTCTCTCCACTTGTTGCACTCTTACTAAATCCATCAATACTCTCATCTTTCTCTGTCTCTCTGTTCTAACGGTGTTATAAATTATTGTTTTCTCTTCTAGCCAACACATTTTGTTTCACTTTGTGTGTGTATGTGTGTATGTATGTGAGAGAGAAAAAGAGGAGAGAGAGAGAGAGAGAGAGAGAGAGAGAGAGAGAGAGAGAGAGTGAGGAGAGAGAATGTGAGGGAACACTACTGTTATAGCCAAGATGGTAATGTTTTTTAAAATGAATGAACCGCATGGCCACGTTAATTAACGTGCTTGTCTTATTTTGGCAAGATGTGTTCATTGTGAAATGTTGCTTACCTTCTCGTTCTCGTCGTCTATTAATGTACATTGTAGTGTCATTGAGTACCGTCTCCGCATCGAAGTATGGCTACCATGGAGCGCCATTCCGCTCCATCGCTTGCTTGCTAACGCAGGTTGTCATAGGTTGACTTGTCCATCTTTTGACTTTACACATCAATGTTAGAATTAATGTGTAGTTGCTTCTTTTACCTTGTATTTTTCTTTCCAACGTTACTTTTAGTTTATGTTGTGTCTTTTAAATCCACCACAAATTTCATTTGTCTTGTTTGAATTGTGTTTAGTAGGTCTCTTTTCATTTATAGTTGTTTCAAGACTTCATCATTTTTTTTCTATTCTTTCCCCCCAATTCTTCCCATTCTTCTATAAATCCACATTTAAAAGGCTTCAATTTCTGTTCTGTTTTCGAATCTAATGTCCATGTTTCTGCACCACACAGTAATTTTGAGAAGATATAACATTTTGCCATTCTTAGTTTTAGCCCTGGTGTTATTTGTTTTTAATGTTAATGTATTTTGGGGACATTAAAATTACTTTTTGTCCATTCCTTTTCTTTTGTTTATTTCAGTTGTACATTTTCAATCACTGGTTATAGTATATAGAGTATTATCTTTGTTTATGATCATAGTTTTAGTCTTTTTGATATTCATATCTAATCCATTTTTTCGCCTGTCATGTTTATTTGATTAAGTATTTGTTGTATTCCTTATGATTTTCCGTTAATAGTGCAGTATCATCAGCATATATTAGGTTATTGATTATCTTTCCATTAAAGTTTAGGTCTAGCATCTCTGTTATGTTTTTAAAGATTTGCTCAGTGTATAGATTGAACAAACTTGGTGATAAGATGTATTCTTGTCTTTCTCCTCTTTTTATTTCAATAGGTGTAGAGTTATGTGTGTTACTGTGGCTTTAAGACTGTGCTAAGACAAAACTTAGAAGAGAAAAGGCTCAGTAAAAGGATGGAAAACCCTGTGGATCAGTGGGCCTGACTTGTTCATTCTGTGGCCGTTTGTGCTTGTCAAACATTAGTAGAATTAGCCACGAGGGAAGCTGCTCGACACTGCTCGACAAAAACAAAACCTCAAAAAACACACAATAGCCTCCACTAGACCGTCTGACAAGACTAAAAGGGCCATATATAGTTCTCTTTGTTATATTTTGTTATTGATGTTAGCTCCCAGTATAAATTACATATTAGTCGTATGTCTGTGTCATCTAGATTTATATCTTTTATGCAGTCTATCAGTTGTTTATGGTGTATTCTATCAAAAGCTTGGTGTAGCCTATAAAGCAGGCATATTCTGGTTTGTTTACTTCTGTGTACTTTTCGATTATCATACTCATGCAGATATAACTTCTTTTGTCACACTGTTTTTCATGATTCCCAGTTGTTGTTTCTTCATATTCCATATTGATTTTATTCTGAATCCTCACTTCTATAACTTTAAGCAAGATGTTTCTTACATGGTTGTTTATTAGTGTATATTTGTTGAATGTAATGTTTTTTTTTTCTTTTTATTTTACTAAATGTAAAGCCTCCTTTGTTTTTAGTATATATTTTTTACTGAATGTAATGTTTCTTTTTTGTTTTTAATATAAATTTTACTGAATGTAATATCTCTCTTGTTTTTAGTATATATTATTAAACGTAATGTCTCTTTTGTTTTCATGTATGCTTTACTGAATGTAATGTCTCTTTTGTTTTTAGTATATATTTAACTCAACTTATTGTCTCTTTTGCTTTCATGTATATTGTACTAACGTAATGTCTCTTTTGTTTTCGTGTATATTTTACTGACTGTAAGACATATACATAGAATAGCAAGTGTCAAGAAAGATGAGTTGTAATATTTAAATAGAATGAAAGATAGAATTAAGCATGTCAGAGACAATATGTATTTTTAGAAATGCCTCAATATCTACCGGTGATAACCTCTTGAGCGCATCCAGATCAAGAACATGAATTTTAGAATTGTAATTTATATTTTTAGATGTACTCCTATACCCTCACTTGGATCAAATAAACTTGTGTAAGCAACATTTCATAGTCAGGGATTATTAACTACACTGACATATCAAGACATTGTTAGTGCGTCGTGTTCTGATCTATGTGGAATAACTATGAAAATATCAAAAACCTGTATCACTTGGTTATCCCGGTTCTGCTGTAGAAGTTACCTCTTGTCCATCTCATAATTACTGCAATACTTTAACTCAATAAGCAGTTGCCAAGACTATTAACTGAAGAAACCATCGCAAATAAGTCAAGCCATACAGGTACTTGCTGTCCTTTCGTCTCATTCATCACTTTAATTTAGGAGGGAGATCAACTCACTTGAATTTTAGAGAAAGATCCACACACTTGAATTATTCAAGAAGATCAACTCATTTGACTTTCTGGAGCACGATCAACTCCCTTGACTTTCTGGAGCACGATTAACTCACTTGAGTTTTGGAGAAAGATCACTCACTTGACCTTCTGGTGCACGATCAATTCACTTGAGAATTTTTAGCACGATCAACTCACTTGAGTTTTGGAGAAAGATCAACTCACTTGACCTTCTGGTGCACGATCAATTCACTTGAGAATTTTTAGCACGATCAACTCACTTGAGTTTTGGAGAAAGATCAACTCACTTGACCTTCTGGTGCACGATCAATTCACTTAAGAATTTATAGCACGATCAACTCACTTGAGTTTTTGAGCAAGATGAACTCACTTGAGTTTTTGAGAAAGTTCAAATCACTAAAGTTTCTGGAGCACAATCAACGGACACAAGTATTCTTGTCAAGTGTCCTCTCTCTCTCTCTCTCTCTCTCTCTCTCTCTCTCTCTCTCTCTCTCTCTCTCGTACTTATAATTTATTATAAATTTACTCCTGAAACGAAATCAAACCGGTTCTCGTGACCTATCAACTTATCCTAAGTGTGCAACTTATGAAGAGCGTACAAGATGGCTAACTTTCCAACATTAGGGAACAGGCAATAATAGCAATGCTGCGGTAAAGCTGGTAGCGAGGAGCCAGTGCTGGGGAGTGTTAAACACTCTAAGGTATGATGGCAGTTTTACAAGGAAGGAACACAACACAATACTGACGTATTTAACGTGTGGCCTTCTTCGGAGTACAAGGACAACGACAACAAACGGTGAAGCACAATTATCTATAACTACGTGTTAGATGATCAGATGAATGGAGAGGTGGACAGAAAAGAAGAAAGTAGGATGTTAAAAATAAAAAAGGAAGCTACACCTTACCAACATTCTTTTGGAACAGATTAAAACAGAGACGTCATTCTGAAGCAAATCAAATGTCAACACTGCATTCATCACAGGGCAACACTTAACATAACTATATCCTCAGACACTTAAAGAATCGTGTTGTGATTGCATTGACCACATCAACTACCTTCCATCCACTTGTGGTTCTCATTGGCACCAGTGGACAACCACGTTTCGTTTTCCTCTGTGCCTCATGAGCGAATTGAGTTATACATTGCTGCGCCATGTAATCGTCTTCAGCACTTCGGGAGCTTTTCTCTGACCTTTGATTTTCTTAACCTGTTCTACAAGGTAGCTGTTGTTCATAGCCAGAGTTACTTCTTATGGAAAAAAAAAGGTTGTGTTTAATTTAAAGAGTTTTTCCTACCCGATTTTGTACCAGACTAACGATTATCCGAGTCTGTTATAAGAATAATGAAATTTGTTAACCTGAGTTTGTTACAAGACTAATTAGATTTTTCTACTCGAGTTTGTTACTAGACTAAAGAGAATTTTGTACCCGAGTTTGTTACTAGACTAACAAGATTTTTCTACCTGAGTTTGTTACTAGACTAACTGGTCTTTCCTATACAAGTTTGTTACTAGACTAACTGGTCTTTCCTATACAAGTTTGTTACTAGACTAACTGGTCTTTCCTACCTGAGTTTGTTACTAGACTAACTGGTCTTTCCTACACAAGTTTGTTGCTAGACTAAGTGGTCTTTCCTACACAAGTTTGTTACTAGACTAAGAGAATTTTGTACCCGAGTTTGTTACTAGACTAACAGATTTTTCTACCTGAGTTTGTTACTAGACTAACAAGATTTTTCTACCTGAGTTTGTTACTAGACTAACTGGTCTTTCCTATACAAGTTTGTTACTAGACTAACTGGTCTTTCCTATACAAGTTTGTTACTAGACTAACTGGTCTTTCCTATACAAGTTTGTTACTAGACTAACTAATCTTTCCTACCTGAGTTTGTTACTAGACTAACTGGTCTTTCCTACACAAGTTTGTTACTAGACTAAGTGGTCTTTCCTACACAAGTTTGTTACTAGACTAACTGGTCTTTCCTGCACAAGTTTGTTACTAGACTAACGAGATTTTTCTACCTGAGTTTGTTACTAGACTAACTGGTCTTTCCTACACAAGTTTGTTACTAGACTAACTGGTCTTTCCTACACATGTTTGTTACTAGACTAACTGGTCTTTCCTACACATGATTGTTACTAGACTAACTGGTCTTTCCTATACAAGTTAGTTTGTTACTAGACTAACTGGTCTTTCCTACACAAGTGTGTTACTGCACAAACTGGTCTTTCCTACACAAGTTTGTTACTAGACTAACGGGTCTTTCCTATCTTAGTTTGTTACTAGACTAACAGGTCTTTCCTATCTTAGTTTGTTACTAGACTAACGGGTCTTTCCTATCTTAGTTTGTTACTAGACTAACAGGTCTTTCCTACACAAGTTTGTTACTAGACTAACGGGTCTTTCCTACACAAGTTTGTTACTAGACTAACTGGTCTTTCCTACACAAGTTTGTTACTAGACTAACTGGTCTTTCCTACCTGAGTTTGTTACTAGACTAACTGGTCTTTCCTACACAAGGTTGTTACTAGACTAACTGGTCTTTCCTACACAAGTTTGTTACGAGACTAACTAGTCTTTCCTACACACGTTTGTTACTTGACTAACGGGTCTTTCCTACCTGAGTTTGTTACTAGACTAACGGATCTTTCCTACACAAGTTGATACTAGGCTAACGAATCTTTCCTCCCTGAGTTTGTTATTAGAATTAACGGGTCTTTCCTACCTGACTTTGTTACTTAACTAACGGGTATTTCCTACCTGAGTGTGATACTAGACTAACGGTTCTTTCCTGCCAAAGTTTGTTACTAGACTAACTGATCTTTCCTACCTGAGTTTGTTATTAGACTAACGAGTCATTCCTACTGTGTTTGTTACTTTTGTGTTAACTTTTGCTGTTTTAGGTGGGTTGTCGGCCAGGACTAAGAGAAGCGGTACTTTTCTGGGGAGTTATAGTTGACTGAGTTGGGCACAATAGTGATGTCGTGTATGTCTCGTATGGTACAGCCTAGTGTTCCGATCATCAGGCTGGCTGAAACAACGAAACGAGAAACCATGAGAGAGTAATAAATAAAAGCAGGGAAAAGCAAGAGATAGAAATATAAATGTAAGGAATATGCATAGGTTTCGTTGACCCAGGCTTAGAAAAATAGAAGAGAGAGAGAGAGCATGAGAGAGGGAGAGATAGAAAAGGAGAGCTAGATATATCTGACTGCAGATAGCTGTACACCAGCATGTAAATGATTAGAGGCATCAATACATGTCCAAGTTGCTTAATTGTGCGTGTGTATTCATTGTATGTTTTAATGTTATGTTTGTGTAAATATTTTATTAGTACTAATTCAAAAACTATTTATCTTTGTGCCAGCAATTTATATTTACCAAGCCTCGAAACTTCACGTAATGTTTATTATTTTTTTTAATGTTCTGTGTGCGTCTATGTCACCGCACACGCTATTCCCCCCTCGGGGTTATCATCATTACTGCAAGTGCTGAGTTTGTGAACTCAAACTTTGATTCATATGTTGTTGAATGATTGCCTATTTACACATTTCCTACTTCATAGTTATCAAAGTCTAAGGATATTTACATACTCCATAATATTTCCTCTGTTCTCTCACCCCTCCTCAGGCGTGTTGAACTGAAATGTTAAATCTATCGAGAACATGAAATGTTATTTAGTGCATAACAGAGTTTGACGTGGGCTGAGGGAAGCAAATTAATCTTCTGATATTTTCTTGCTTGTGCTTCATTCCAGCTTTCGTTCAGGATACGCTGTGTTGTCATCTTATTCTGTCATCTTCTGAGTTTTGGCGCCATTACCCCGTCCTACCCCAAGACTCGGGAAAGCCTGGCAGATCCAATCAATAACATAGCGGCAGTTTATAAATAACTTCAGACATGAAAGTAAACGGGGCGGGCCCAAACAGGGGATTTGATTGGTGATTTTTATTCGAAAAAGGGAGCAATGGTCCGTAACTAGATGCTTCATAGCGTCTCTTTGTACAACAGGTTCAACTTTTGAAGTTCTAGGCAGAATTGTTCACTAGGTTATCAACACAGTTTAAAACCAAAAAGGAAAAAATGAATACAAGTTATATGTTCTGACGTTGTTAATCAAGAAAGATGGCCGTGGGCGTAAATATATATTACTCAACAGTTTGCATGTCAGAACAACGCCACATCGCTGTCGTGACTCTTTTCTTCTTCTTCTTTTTAATCCCACAGCCCTGTGGAAGGCTTGGGGTTGGGTCGTTTGGGCACCATTGACAAACTTCGTCAACCTTCAGTTGGAGGTCGTTAGGGCACCATTGACAGACTTCGTCAACTTTCTGTTGTGTGGTCGTTAAGGCACCATTGACAGACTTCGTCAACTTTCTGTTGTGTGGTCGTTAAGGCACCATTGACAAACTTCGTCAACCTTCAGTTGGAGGTCGTTAGGGCACCATTGACAGACTTCGTCAACTATCTGTTGTGTGGTCGTTAAGGCACCATTGACAAACTTCGTCAACCTTCAGTTGGAGGTCGTTAGGGCACCATTAACAGACTTCGTCAACTTTCTGTTGTGTGGTCGTTAAGGCACCATTGACAGACTTCGTCAACTTTCTGTTGTGTGGTCGTTAAGGCACCATTGACAGACTTCATCAACCTTCAGTTGGAGGTCGTTAGGGCACCATTGACAGACATCGTCAACTTTCTGTTGTGTGGTCGTTAAGGCACCATTGACAGACTTCGTCAACCTTCAGTTAGAGGTCGTTAGGGCACCATTGACAGAATTCGTCAACCTTGTGTGGGGGGGGGTCGTTAAGGCACCATTGACAAACTTCGTCAACCTTCATTTGGAGGTCGTTAGGGCACCATTGACAGACTTCATCAACCTTCTGTTGGAGGTCGTTAAGGCACCATTGACAAACTTCGTCAACCTTCAGTTAGAGGTCGTTAGGGCACCATTGACAGACTTCGTCGATCTCATCCATTTCTCCCTATCTTCAATTATTCTTTGGAAATCTGCGATGTCAAGGCCAATCTACTCGTTGATGTTATCTTCCCATATCCAGAGCCTATCTCCTCTTTAGCTCCTTTTCCAGAACAAAAATATGCTTTCAGCAATCTGAAAGAGTTGGTGAAACCAGAAGTCATGTGATAAACTAACAAAAAGCTCAACAGAAGAAAGTCGAACGTGCTCAATTGTTAAAGTACAATGTTAAAAGTAATACTTTTTTGCTAAAATTGTCATTTGTTGTTCTATCGAGGCATTGTATTTATTCTGTATTTATTTTACATGATATTTTGACTTAACACTGTACTTGAATATTAATATTTGACCTTTGACATTTTAACATTAAAATAACTTACTGTAGTGGTTCAGGAACATCTGCTATCAGATTAGCTTAACACATTTATTTTTGTCTCAGAAGGTAAAATAAGTAAAATAGGGCTCTGCTGGTGACAAGATTTTGACCGCAATCTTTGATAACGTGGTACACATCTTCGATTTGGGTTTTCCCAGATTTTGTTTATGTGACGTAATATCTTCAGTAGAGTAACTACTTTTTTGAGCTATATGTTTCCAAGATAACTTGAGCGTGGCTCTTTTAAACAAGAATATATGTATCTTCGTAGATTGACAATAAAGTATAGATAAAATGTTCAATCATTCTATTTCTGTTTTGTAAGATTATACTATATATTTGTAAGAGGTTTCGCTTTGATATCCTTTAATCTATATGTGATACATGTTAACGTGTGTGTGTCTGTGTTTTGTTTGTTTGCTGTTTAAACATTTTCTATGAGTGGCCTATTTCCCACTGGCTAATCTAAAAATGTGTTTTTGGTTCTAGTTACTAATACGTGAGTGTTTACACCTGTATTTCTATTTGGTCTCGTGTACCACAGGTATGCATGTGTTTGAGAGTTTGCTTCTTGCGTGTTTTCTATAAGGCAGTGTACCAGACTTATGTATGCGGCTTTGTGTTATGTTTTATATTATTATTCCCTTCTTAATCGTTTCTTCCTCTTATAGCAGCTTCAAGTGTCGAGGGGGATGCAAAGTTACGGTTCTTCACTTCTGTAAGCCTCGGTCATTAACATTTGATTTGTTGTAGATTCTCTCTGATGTTGTCATTCCAACGTAGTTTTTGAACTGCTTCGAGCTCTATGCCATTCTCCTCTTTTTGTGTATGCGTTGTATGTATGATAATATGTTACTGGCCATTTTCTACAGATGGGCAAGTTATGTTATTTTTTAAATCTGTGTATGTAATTCACAACTGGTTCTATGTTATTTCTTTATTACCTCATCTCTGATTGTTGAGAGAGGAGAATGGAGAAGAGCAAGAGCCAGACCCAGGGTAAGATGGTCCTGACAACATCAAAGAAACGTTCCAACAACTGTATCCATTGACAATTAGTGAAGCGAAACTCAAAAGGGCGAGAACCATAACTTTGTATCTCCCTCGACACCCTAACGGGTAAAAAAGAAGTGAGGAACGAAGGAAGAAAGAAGGAATTCGACTCATCGATCAATATAAAACTTGATCCTCTGTCTTTAACAGATCAATTCACTAACCACTGCTCAACCGCAGACAAGAAAACAATTTGAAATGGTTTATCAGCTCATGACAGACCCTGTTTTGTTACATATGCCAGGGTGTTATATTATATTTTCTGTCCTGAGAGTTAAAGCTGGTGTGTTATTTTAATTGTATGATTATTTACATAGGGTTACCGGGGCCCCCATAGTCAGGGAGAAAAGAATAGAGCCACTGTAATCTACCACGCATGTGATAAAAATCGACTAAGGAGATTTGAAATTGTCGCCTGTGCAATCGATTAGGACGTGCACGGAGCGACCTTAAAAAAGTAGAGCCTCCGTCACGCCAAGTGGCGTATAGGGAATATGGTGTTAGTGACCATACATTTTACAGACCTTCAGCACATGATTTTTGGGTAATGTGGTCGGTATTTTACTTTCACACTTGCCACTTTACTTTCACAGAAGAAATCTGGTACCCATGTAAGGCTAGGTAAACCGGAAGCCGTCGGTTTGGATCGAACCCTACCTCTTGTCCTTTGTAGTCCAGTTCACTAACCACTGAGCTATCGCGGCTCCCATGGAGCGACCTTGTCTACGGAACTTACCGGTGCATTTGGAAATGCTGTGACAAATGGTGAAGCGGATATGGGGAGTTTCTAACTGCTATGAAACTAATTCGGGAGCTGCGATAGTTCAGTGGTTAGTGAACTGGACTACAAAGGACAAGAGGTAGAGTTCGATAACAACCGACGGCTTTGGGGTTCACACAGCCTTTAATAGGTACCGGATTTTTTTCTGGGAAAGTAAAGCGCACGGGCGTAATACCGACCACATTATCCCAAAAAATCATGTGCCGAAGGTCTGTAAAAATGTATGGTCACTTACACTATATTCCCTATCCGCCACTTGGCCTGACGGAGGCTCTTTACTTTTTTTTTATGAAACTAATTCCGTGGATAGAATAGAATAGACTTTTTACAAATGTGTGTGTGAGTTCTGCCTGGTTGTTCAACATTCTATTTTCAACCCCCACCTATGTACATTGTTTGTCTGTTTTCTTAGGAAAATGCATAGTCACTGTGTCGCGTGATTTGCAGCAAAGACCTACATCAATAAAGCCTGAGAGACTGATGCTACAGCCTCTGTTGCATGCCATGGCTCACATCATGAAAGTAGAGAAAGCTCTGTGTTTACACTGGGCGAAAGTTGTCGTGTTTTCTACTTGGCTGAATCTATTATCTTCCTATGATCAGGGTACATCTTATTTCTGTGATCAAGTTGCATCTTATTCTAGGATTCCCTACTATTATACTCTTATATTAGGGTGATGTAAGTACACCATGCCCAGCGTGGATGCTACGTTGTATACAGGTTTTAGTTTTTTTTTTAAATTTAAACCCAGACAAAGCCATGCATTCTTCCTGAAAGGGAAAAAAAAAACATCCTAATCACTTATGTCACTGATATTGATGTCACTGATACTGATGTCACTGATACTGATGTCACTGATACTGATGTCACTGATACTGATGTCACTGATATTGATGTCACTGATACTGATGTCACTGATACTGTTGCCACGGATACTGATGTCACTGATAATGCTGTCACTGATACTGTTGTCACTGATACTGATGTCACTGATACTGTTGTCACTGATACTGCTGTCACTGATACTGCTGTCACTGATACTGATGTCACTGATACTGTTGTCACTGATACTGTTGTCACTGATACTGCTGTCACTGATACTGCTGTCACTGATACTGATGTCACTGATACTGATGTCACTGATACTGATGTCACTGACACTGATGTCCCTGATACTGATGTCACTGATACTGTTGTCACTGATACTGTTGTCACTGATACTGCTGTCACTGATACTGATGTCACTGATACTGTTGCCACGGATACTGCTGTCACTGATACTGCTGTCACTGATACTGATGTCACTGATACTGATGTCACTGACACTGATGTCCCTGATACTGATGTCCCTGATACTGATGTCACTGATACTGATGTCACTGATACTGATGTCCCTGATACTGATGTCACTGATACTGATGACCCTGATACTGATGTCACTGATACTGATGTCCCTGATACTGATGTCACTGATACTGATGTCACTGATACTGATGTCACTAATACTGTTGTCACTGATACTGATGTCACTGATACTCATGTCCCTGATACTGATGTCACTTATACTGATGTCCCTGATACTTTTGTCACTGATACTGATGTCCCTGATACTGATGTCACTGATACTGATGTCACTGATACTGATGTCAATAATACTGTTATTAATTTGCTCCCTTTTGTGTGTATTTATTTCCAGAACTATAAACCACAGATATTTTTTCTCCTGTATATTCAAATTGCTTAGAAGAAGTTTTATCTTAAAATTAAAACATATCTGTGGTTAAAAATAGAATATTGCATCGCTAAAAACTCAGATTTGCAAATTTTTTATCTTTTTGGTATGACCATTAATTACTACAATGTTATTGATAAGTAAATAATTGGGTTAACTTTAAATTAAAAACTGCACATTTTGTAGTGTGATGCTACAAACTGAAACCACTTTTATAAAAAGATAAATGAGTAGGACGAGTAGAATGAGTAGAATAGAATGGGTAGAATGAATAGAACGAGTAGAATGTGTAGAATAGAATGGGTAGAATGAATAGAACGAGTAGAATGTGTAGAATAGAATGGGTAGAATGAATAGAACGAGTAGAATGTGTAGAATAGAATGGGTAGAATGAATAGAACGAGTAGAATGTGTAGAATAGAATGGGTAGAATGAGTAGAACGAGTAGAATGAGTAGATAGAATGGGTAGAATGAGTAGAACGAGTAGAATGTGTAGAATACAATGAGTAGAATAGAATGAGTAGAATAGAATGGGTAGAATGAGTAGAATAGAATGAGTAGAGTGAGTAGAGTAGAATGAGTAGAATAGAATGATTAGAATGAGTAGAATTAGTAGAATTAGTAGATTGAGTAGAATAGAATGAGTAGAACGAGTAGAATGATTAGAATAGAATGATTAGAATAAAATAAGTAGAACGAGTAAAATAGAATGAGTAGAACGAGTAGAATGTAGTAAACTCAGAGAACATCTTCATCCATGCTACAATATTCCAAGATTATAACTAAAATGTTACATTGAGATTAAAACACACACACAGTTGTGAACTGATGAACAAATAAGCCAACTTACAAGGCTTCGGAGTTTGCCCAGACTCTATAAATGAGTACATATGTACTTCTTTGACAAAGCTAAGACAGGAGATAATAAATGTGTATATTATCATAGAAAGGGTTTTTTTTTCGTTCGCCAGATTTTACCTCTGACGAAGTCCCTAGAGACTAGGAACTTAATTTTGTATGTTAATCCATTTTTCCCTGGCAACCGCGTGCACAGGAGTACCTCGCCGCACAGGCAGATAACTCCGACTTTGGAGGTACACATTTTCTTTTCCGTTAATTGGGCAATTGTCGTTTCAAGCTGGGCCTCGCTGCTGAGACCAGGGGTGGTTGCCGCATAGAGAAATCATAAATAAAAATCCCAGCCGGTGTAGCCGGGATTTGAACCCACAACCTCTCTGTCTCGAGGCCGGTGTCTTGCCTCGAGACCAACCAGTCCTCATAGAAAGCGTTTGACTCCAGGTAGAATTAATCATCTTACAGTTCAAACCATCAGAGAAACACAGTTTTAGTCTGACTTGTGCTCATAATCCGAGTTTTTACAAATGTTACTGAAGTGCTGGTTACAAGTCCTGTAACCTAAAAGAAAATAGTTCAATAATTGTAACTACTTTTAGTGACTCATATTATTGGATATAAGTATGTAAAATGTAAATGAAAATGGAGAAATTAACTCGCGGACAAACTTTCCAGTATGTCTTAACATTAAACTGTCTGTGCTGACATTCAAAAACCTTTTAATAATGTACAGCTCTTTTGCTTTAGTGTTTTGGCTTAGAGACTGAGAAGTCCTGGCAGATCACATATTTTATTACCGCATGCCTACATCGAACACAGCATTATGTCGTGCACACACAGCCATCAATATTTCAATTCTGCTTGCTTCATAACTCACCATATTTATAAATCATCTATAAATACTTTAGCTCCTCTTCTTTTACAAGATCTTAGCTGTAAATCTCCACACGCATTCATGGCTTCTTTAGCACATTTAGTATCCAACTAATTCTGTATCATTCTCCGTTAAACGTTTTCGTCTAAGAAAGATTTAGTTTTCACAAAAATTGTTAAGATTTCTTGAAATTATTTACTTTATACAATGACATTGTTGCCTGAACAGTTTCCATTAATCTCTGACAATGACATTGTTGCCTTAACAGCTTCCATTAATCTCTGACAGTGATAATATTGTTTTTGCAATTTCCATGACCCTCTCTGAAAATACATGCACGATCATAACGATTGTTAAGATTTCAATAAATAAAAAGTTCTAATGTGGCCTTTGGTAGCCACAGAATTGAAGTCTAATATACCTACTTTGGTGGCCATAGAATTGTAGTCTAATATACCTACTTTGGTGGCCACAGAATTGAAGTCTAATATACCTACTTTGGTGGCCATAGAATTGTAGTCTAATATACCTACTTTGGTAGCCACAGAATTGAAGTCTAATATACCTACTTTGGTAGCCACAGAATTGAAGTCTAATATACCTACTTTGGTGGCCATAGAATTGTAGTCTAATATACCTACTTTGGTGGCCATAGAATTGTAGTCTAATATACCTACTTTGGTGGCCATAGAATTTTAGTCTAATATACCTACTTTGGTGGCCACAGAATGTAGTCTAATGTACCTACTTTGGTGGCCACAGAATTGTAGTCTAATATACCTACTTTGGTGGCCACAGAATTGTAGTCTAATATACCTACTTTGGTGGCCACAGAATTGTAGTCTAATATACCTACTTTGGTGGCCACAGAATTGTAGTCTAATATACCTACTTTGGTGGCCACAGAATTGTAGTCTAATGTACCTACTTTGGTGGCCACAGAATTGTAATCTAATTTACCTACTTTGGTGGCCACAGAATTGTAGTCTAATATACCTACTTTGGTGGCCATAGAATTGTAGTCTAATATACCTACTTTGGTGGCCATAGATTGTAGTCTAATATACCTACTTTGGTGGCCACAGAATTGTAGTCTAATGTACCTACTTGGTGGCCACAGAATTGTAATCTAATTTACCTACTTTGGTGGCCACAGAATTGTAGTCTAATATACCTACTTTGGTGGCCACAGAATTGTAGTCTAATATACCTACTTTGGTGGCCACAGAATTGTAGTCTAATATACTTACTTTGGTGGCCATACAATTGTAGTCTAATATACCTACTTTGGTAGCCACAGAATTGTAGTCTAATATACCTACTTTGGTGGCCACAGAATTGTAGTCTAATATACCTACTTTGGTGGCCACAGAATTGTAGTCTAATATACCTACTTTGGTGGCCACAGAATTGTAGTCTAATATACTTACTTTGGTGGCCATACAATTGTAGTCTAATATACCTACTTTGGTAGCCACAGAATTGTAGTCTAATATACCTACTTTGGTAGCCACAGAATTGTAGTCTAATATACCTACTTTGGTGGCCACAGAATTGTAGTCTAATATACCTACTTTGGTGGCCACAAAATTGTAGTCTAATATACCTACTTTGGTAGCCACAGAATTGTAGTCTAATAAACCTACTTTGGTGGCCACAAAATTGTAGTCTAATATACCTACTTTGGTAGCCACAGAATTGTAGTCTAATATACCTACTTTGGTAGCCACAAAATTGTAGTCTAATATACCTACTTTGTAAGAGTGTATGTTACACCCCTCTACTTTCTCCTTGTAGTTTGATAGATACATATGAGAACACTATGGATAAATAAAAGGAAGAACTACGACTCCCTAAAAGAGGCTAAAGCAGAGAAAAAAACTTATTGTAAACAACAGGAGGGAACAATCATCATTTTGTTATGTTATGTTAGGATCATCAACACTGCACACTTGAATATCCCAAAGGTGCTCTGATATCCATCTCGAAATTTGAAGAATCTCCGATGAGAACCCTAATCCCCGTGCACGAAGTCAGTGTCACTGCCTGAGATCCATCGATGTCGGTAGGTTTTTGTGGACAATTTTGTCCTAGCAGCCGCCATTTCTTGGCCTACTGTTTTTCGATGTTAAACTACCATGGTTTCTTGCATGTGTGTGATTGTACACGGGACCTTCTGTTTGTGTGTTTGCCCGATCCGAGAAAGTTAGACATCGAGTCTCACTACTCAAGACACCAGTTAACTAGAATGGAGCAAATAAAATATATAATTACAGCCGGAAAAAAATAAGTGAGAAAAAACGAAACAGAGAGAAAAGTTATCTGACAGTCCAAAATAATGGTTTGTAATTAAGTCAACAACTGAACTGATACACACACATCCGTAGAGATTGACATGTTTTCAGAGACGTGATCACCTTCGCCAGCAGATACGGTACTGAATTATATTTCCAACGGCAACGTTGAGTTTATTTTGTGCAAGTAACCTTGTTATACAATCTTCAACGTTCTGTTCTTTAAGCAAGTGATCGATCTGAAATATTTTCTCCATTTTCCTTTCTAAGAAGATCTCAAGGCGTTCAGTTAAGTGAGACATTCTTCAGCTGTTCCCTATTCTCTTCCATATGTCGCAAGCGTGAAAGATAATACTCAACAGAAGCTGTATATTTTATGTTTTCGTATCACCCGATTTCCGTATTGATTTTATCAGTTTTACTTATATTTATTTAGATTATAGTAACTTTTTCTTCTTTGTATTTACAGTATAATATTTATATATAATATGTAATAGACGCATATATAAAAATGTTGACGACATAAAATTACGTATTGTACATACATGTATAACATATATATATATGTATGACCTTTTTCGCTTTGTCAGAAGGTCTAGTGGAGGCTATCATGTAATTTTTTTAGGTTTTGTTTTTGTCGAACAGCTTCTCTCACTGGCTAATTCTACCAATGTTTGACAAACACACACGGCCACAGAATGAACAAGTCAGGCCCACTGATCCACAGGGTTTTTCCATAATTTTTCATGAGTCTTTTCTCTTCTAAATTTTGCCTTAGCACAGTCTCAAATGATGCTATTCTATTTCTTATACATGCTCTCCATGATGTGCATCCACTGGAGCCAAATGCTCCCATAATTTATATATTATATACAATATGTAATTATAAATCGTCAAAATTTGGCAGAAAAATGGCTTCAGTGTTTGCTTGATATTCCATCAAATATCAAATCAACACTGATTTAACGTTTATCAAATCGGGCAGAAGCTTTGGAATTTTCCAATTTAATTAAGCTGTCGGTTATGTTCATGGACATTAGAATCGCGAGCATAGAATTATTTCATTTCCACAATTGTTGATCGATATGTGTTTGAATTCCTTCTACAGAACGTACTAATCGATATTTTCACTTTAAACATGTATATGGGATAGTTCAATAAACAGCAGGATCCAAGTATTGATGTTATTGAGGATACTAACACTGTCTCCTTTGTAAAGTAAAAAGTAATGGGCTCCGTCACGGCAGGTGGCGTATAGGGAATATGGTTTTAGTGACCATAATTTTTATAGACATTGAAGGGGACTTTCTCGTGTATTGTCACACTCGACAGGAATAATAGGGAACAGAACCCGGTCGTGGTTAATGCTGAGGTCAACGGTCTCATCTGCGATAACACCGATGAGAAAGATGCAGTCATCTATACAGACGGATCTGTAAGGCGACACCAAAGAAGTGCATGGGCATTTACAGCACGCTCGGCAGGCAGAATAGTCTACGAAGACAGTGGTGCATACGTCGTGACCACGAGTAGCATGACAATGGAGGTGATGGCAGTGACCAAGGCATCCAAATGGTTAGAGTCACAAGATTACACCCACGCATGTACACTGAGTGATTCGATGAGCATGATAAAAAAAAAAGTGGAGGCGGGCTCTGTACGCATGCAATGGGTAGAGTCGTTGCAGAAATCCAAAATACGTAAGGTCACCTTGTCTATGTCCCTGGACATGCGGGAGTACGGGGAAATGAAAGGGCGGACAGGTTGGCTAGGTGCGCTGTCGTTGAGAACGGGCAACCAATGGATCGGGTGGACATCATCAATGCCCTCCGAGATGTGGGAAGAGCACAGGACTTCAACAAACACAGATCCACGTCCCTTCTTCGGATGATGGAAATGGGAGTAAGTTGGGCACAGCCGGAAATGAGACATTTAGTGGCCGTGTAAGAAGACTTATCAACCAACATAGAACTGGAGTCGTCAGTCGCTGGACACTGAGGGAATTGCTGAGGAGGGGATCTGAGCACATATGGACATGTTCGGAGTGCAATGATGATGACCCGCAAATAACTCAAATCACTCAAATTTTTATAGACCTTCGGCGCATGATTTTTGGGGTAATATGGTCGGTATTACACCCCTACTGCTTTACTTTCCCACCAAAATCCGGTACCTACTAAAGACTGGGTGAACACGGAGGTCGTTTGTCCTTTGTAGTTCAGTTCACTAACCACTGAGCTATCACGGCTCCTTGTCTCCTTTGTACTTACAGTTATTTCATGTTTTTCTCATCCTCTAATTGTTACACTTTCATGTTAATGAATGTAACTCAACAACGACGTTGTAACACTTTCACACTGTAACACAATCACACTGTAACACTCTCACAATGTAACGCTATCACACTGTAACACTATCACACTGTAACACTATCACACTGTAACGCTATCACACTGTAACACAATCACACTGTAACACTATCACACTGTAACACTACCACACTGTAAAACAATCACACAATCACACTGCAACACAATCACACTGTAAAACAATCACACTGTAACACAATCACACTGTAAAACAATCACACTGTAACACAATCACACTGTAAAACAATCACACTGTAACACAATCACACTGAAACACAATCACACTGTAACACAATCTCACTGTAACACAATCACGCTGTAACACAATCACACTGTAACACAATCACACTGTAACACAATCTCACTGTAACACAATCACGCTGTAACACAATCACCCTGTAACACAATCACACTGTAACACAGTCACACTGTAACACTATCCCACTAAGTAGGTGTTCACTTTGACAAATTAACAAATTATTTATCCAATGTATATTTTGATGTGTTATTTTCATTTCGATTATTCCCTGTCCATTACTTAAACTTAAGTTCTTTTATCTGCAGTCACGAGTAATGGCTACCCACCTCCTCATGTATAAGCTCACTCCATCAAATCAGTCACAATTGACTTCCTTTCTCACTTAAATGTTATGATGTAAGCTATTGATCCATGTGGTTTAGCTGTTATAACTCCTTTAATAAATATATATATATATATATATATATATATATATATATATATATATATATAATCAGTGGTGTGTCTTGGGAATAATAGAACTTGAATAAATTTCCACAATATAAGTTCACTTTAATGTAGCAATATTATTACAGTGAATGTCCAATACTGATAAATAAAATACATATTCTGTAAATATATATTTTAAATAAATGGTTTACAGTAATAAACAAATATATCAGTCTTACATTACTAATATGCCCGTCTAATGTTAATATGTCAGGTTCGATCCTGATCGACGGCTTCGGGGTTCATCCAGCCTTAAATGGGTACCGAATTTTTTTTCTGGGAAAGTAAAGCGGCACGGGCGTAAACCGATCACATTACCCCAAAAATCATGTGCCGAGAGTCTATAATAATTATGATTACTAACACCATAATCCCTAAATACCACTTGGCATGACGGGACTCTTTACTATTTTTTTGTTGTTAGTATATTTCCAATTCTTCACTCTTTTCTATCTATCTATCTATCTATCTATCTATCTATCTATCTATCTATCTATCTATCTATCTATCTATCTATCTATCTATCTATCTATCTATCTATCTATCTATCTATCTATCTAACAAGCTGCCTACCTACCTATTTACCTACCTACCTGTCCGGCCGTCCCGACCGCCTATCTCTCTATTGTTCTTTCAAGCCGAAGTCAGCACACAAAGCCTATTTCTGGAGTCTCTTTGTTCGATGATTTTTGTTATCAATTAATTGTCAGACTTCTCACAGGACTCGAATTGTATTTCACTATACATCACTGCTGTGGGCGAGCCGCTCAGTCTCGGCAAGGCAGCTGATGCTTATTAGTATTGCCTCTGGCCTCAGTGTTCTCTTCAACGTTAATCTAGGTCGGCCTCTTTTTATTGCGCCATCTGGTTGCTATTTGAATGTGCTAAACGTGGTAGAAAATTATTAAACAAAAAAATATAGCAATAATATTGTTTAGATTATATAATTTAAACAAAAATGTAATTTATATTAGATGATGAGATAGGGAATTATTTTAAACTTTGTGTAAGGCTATACATTCAGGTGATGATACTATTTTTTATTATGTTCACGTATATGCACATTGTATGTTATGTTATAATGTTAACCTCAGATAGCATATGTACAATAGAGGTGAGATGGTAGATGTATAACAGCGGTGAGATGGTAGATGTACAACAGACGTGAGATGCAGAATGCCTCAGGCAAAAGCAGCTTCCACAAAATGGGAAATATACTGTGCAATCCATTTTTGACAATAGAAATAAAAAAAAGAATTCTTAAATGTTACGTAGATTCAGTCTTAACATATGGATGTGAATCATGGACAATAGGACAACAAACAAGAAAACCACTGGAGGCTGTAGAAATGTGGTTTTACAGATGAATATTGAGAATACCACGGACAGCTAAGACGAGTAATGAAAACGTTCTGAGAGAGGCCAAAGCAAAAAGAGAGCTAATTTCCAATATTAGGAAAAAGAAATTCATCATTTTTTGGTCATGTAATGAGAAGGGAACAACCGGAATATATTGTGCCAACTGGGAAAATTAAGGGACAAAGGGATAGAGGGAAGCGAAGAGAAAATATAACAGACAGCTTAAGAGAATTGCTTGGTAGATGGTCAACCACGGAAATGATAAATAACTGTCGAGATCGAAAGTTTTGGAGAGACATGATCACCTACTACAGCAGGCATGGTACTTGATGATGATGATATGCATTTTATACAGTAAACGATGAAATACTTCACTTATATAATCTATATTTCTTAGATGTCACGAAAATATAAATTACTGATGTAATTTAGATTACATTTGATGTATAATAATTAGAGATCGAGTAATTTAGAATAGATGTGAAATGTAAAAAAAAAATAGAAATAATGTAATTTAGGATATATGTAAATCGTAACATATTAGAAATCATGTAATTTATTCTATTACATAAGTCATAATTTATAAAGTGACCCCCCTATAGAATTCCCCCAATATTTTAATCAATCAATTATAGACTCTACGTTAGTGCCAAAACTAGCAATACAGAGAATGTACGTTAAACACATCTGTTCAAACAACTCAGATGTCAAGTAACAAAAAATAACTTAATTTAATTTATTTTAATGTAAAGGAAAATTGAAAATACAAGCAACGGAACAGAAAACCTTTTCTCAGTAAAGTTGCTATATAACGCTTATGGGCATGGGAAACGAGAAGGCATTAATGTTGAATGTAAGATGTTAGCACACATGTCGGGCAATGAGAGAGAGGAAGTAAAGTAACAGAGGTATAAATCTCTGTGAGCTGTGTAGGCACGAAAGAAGGTACGTGATAAACGATCCACATTCGACCTTTCAGGTCAGGAGTGCGGGAGTTTTTATTTGTAACATTCTGAAGTATATCGGCTTCGCAGGATTAGCTCAGGTTCCGAGCATGCTGAAGATTCCAACATTTGAAAAGGTCAAGAAAACATTTGGAATGAAAGCCAGGATGATTAGAAATGAGAATAAGAAAAAACGAGGAAATCAACAAAGAAATGCAAATGGCAGGAACAAGTGATGTAGCTTAGGGTAATTGACAGCTCCTTTAACGAGCAAGTTGCTATTTACAGAATAAATAGCTTCATAAGGCGATTATGAAATAATGAAGGAAAAAGAATAGCAAGACAATTTTCTGCGAGCTACAGGAACTGTCAGCATTCATATACGCGAATCTGATAAATAAATACGGAGGGTAGCACTTAATACCTTTGGGGCGACCCCAAGTGCAAGGAGGGCGATTCTACTTAATAACAAGCATAAAAAAAAATACAGTACCCCCGTCACGCCAAGTGGCGTATAGGGAAATATGGTGTTAGTGACCCTATATTTTACAGACCTTCAGCACATGATTTTGGGGTAATGTGGTCGGTATTACGCCCGTGCTGCTTTACTTTCCCAGAAAAAAATCCGGTACCCATTTAATGCTGGGTGAACCCGGAAGCCGTCGGTTGGGATCGAACCCTACCCCTTGTCCTTTGTAGTCCAGTTCACTAACCACTGAGCTATCGCGGCTCCCAATAACAAGCATGCTACTGCAAAAATGCATTTTCCTTTCAGGGTGGGATAATTACAAATGAGTATCAGCAAATAATAAATATATTTACAGTCGACATAATCGACAAAGTCAATTTAGGATTTGATTATAGTCATCATCATTATGTGCCATACCGGTTGGCGTAGGCGATCATGTTCTTCCATAATCTTCTATCCACAGTGCATGGTATCAGTTCTGTTGTTGACTGTTTTCTATGCCATGACACCAAGCTATCCAGTATTTTCTCTCTTTGTTGTTCGCAATCTCTCTTTCCTTTTATTTTGCCACTTGTAAACAAGTATTCCAATTTTCCTCTTCTCATAATGTGCCCGAAAAATGTTGATTGTTTTTTTCTGAAGCTTTTTAGGAGTTCCCTTTTTGTGTTGCCCTCTTTGAGAATTTCTTCATTGGTCTTTTTAGCTGTCCATGGAACTTTCAATATTCTTCTGAAAATTCCATCTCTGTGGCCTCTAAACGTCTTTTCATTTGTTTGTCTACTGTCAATGATTCGCTTCCATAGGTCAGAATTCGTTCTATATAGCATCGATGAGCTCACTTTCTCACTTCTATTGACATAGATTATAGTTCTAATATGAAAATTTCAGATCCTTGTGGTTTGACGCATACTTTTCGTCAAGGTAAAATATAAAACAATAAAAGTACTATTATACACGCATATATTTAGCGACAAATGTAATATTATGTAACACTATGTTATTCTAAGCTATGTTGTGCTCCATTCTTTATCTCGAATTTTTTTTTTTCGTTCGCCAGCTTTTACCTCTGACGAAGTTCCTAAAGACTATGAACTTAATTTTGCGTGTTAATCCATTTTTCCCTGGCAACCGCGTGCACAGGGGTTCCTCGCCGCACAGGCAGATAACTCCGTCATCGGAGGTACTCATATTTTTTCCGTCGATGAGTAATTGACGTTTCAAGCCGGGCCTCGCTGCTGAGACCAGGGGTGGTTCCCGCAGAAAGAAATCATAAATTAAAATCCCAACCGGTGTAATCGGGATTTGAACCCACAACCTCTCTTTCTCGAGGCCGGCGTCTTGCCTCGAGACCAACCAGTCCTCGCTTTACCTCGAATTACAGAAAACCTTACAGAAGAACTCTGACCCATATGTACGAATTTCATTTCACTCCCGGGATTCGTTTCGGTACATCTTTAATAATTCTTGCCCAGGTAGTGGCATTTCATCTAGAACTTCTGAACTTCATAAAACTGTCAACGGTTTTTTAACAAATGCAGAGTGCTCTTATTTGTTGTCGATATGAAGAGAGCTGGCCATCGACCTCACCAACCAGAGAGCTAGCCATCGGATCTCACCAACCAGAGAGCTAACCATCGGACATCTCCACCCAGAGAGCTAACCATCGGACATCTCCACCCAGAGAGCTAACCATCGGATCTCCACCCAGAGAGCTAGCCATCGGACCTCACCACCCAGAGAGCTAACCATCGGACATCTCCATCCAAAGAGCTAGCCATCGCATCTCCACCCAAAGAGCTAGCCATCGAACATCTCCACCCAGAGAGCTAACCATCGGACATCTCCATCCAGAGAGCTAGCCATCGCATCTCCACCCAGAGAGCTAGCCATGGCATCTCCACCCAGAGAGCTAACCATCGGACATCTCCATCCAGAGAGCTAGCCATCGCATCTCCATCCAGAGAGCTAACCATCGGACCTCACCACCCAGAGAGCTAACCATCGGACATCTCCATCTAGAGAGCTAGCCATCGCATCTCCACCCAGAGAGCTAGCCATCGGACATCTCCACCCAGAGAGCTAGCCATCGGATCTCACCACCCAGAAAGCTAGCCATCGGATCTGACCACCCAGAGAGCTAGCCATCGGACATCTCCACCCAGAGAGCTAGCCATCGGACCTCTCCACTCATAGAGCTAGCCATCGTACCTCTCCACCCCGAGAGCTAGCCATCGGACCTCTCCATCCAGAGAGCTAGCCATCGGACCTCTCCACCCAGAGAGCTAGTCATCGGACCTCTCCACCCATAGAGCTAGCCATCGGACCTCTCCTCCCAGAGAGCTAGCCATCGGACCTCTCCACCCAGAGAGCTAGCCATCGGACTTCTCCACCCAGAGAGCTAGCCATTGGACCTCTCTTCCCAGAGAGCTAGCCATCAAACCTCTCCACCCATAGAGCTAGCCATCGGACCTCTCCTCCCAGAGAGCTAGCCATCGGACCTCTCCACCCAGAGAGCTAGCCATCGGACCTCTCCACCCAGAGAGCTAGCCATCGGACCTCTCCACCCAGAGAGCTAGCCATCGGACCTCACCACCCAGGGAGCTAACCATTGGATCCCACCACCCAGAGAGCTAACCATCAGACCTAACCACCCATAGAGCTAGCCATCGGATCTCACCACCCAGAGAGCTAGCCATCGAACATCTCCACTCGGAGAGCTGGCCTTCGGATCTCACCACCCAGAGGGCTAGCCATTGGACATCTCCACCCAGAGAGCTAGCCATTTGATCTCACCACCCAGAGAGCTAGCCATCGGATCTCACCCACCAGAGAGCTAGCCATCGGACATCTCCATCCAGAGAGCTAGCAATCGAATCTCACCACCCAGAGAGCTAGCCATCGGATCTCACCACCCAGAGAACCAGTCATCGGATCTCACCACCCAGAGAGCTAGTCATTGGATCTCACCACCAGAGAGCTAGCCATCGGATCTCACCCACCAGAGAGCTAGCCATCGGACATCTCCATCCAGAGAGCTAGCAATCGGATCTCACCACCCAGAGAGCTAGCCATCGGATCTCACCACCCAGAGAGCAAGTCATTGGATCTCACCACCCAGAGAGCTAGTCATCAGATCTCACCACCCAGAGAGCTAGCCATCGAATCTCACCACCGAGAGAAGTAGCCATCGGACATCTCCACCCAGAGAACTAACCATCGGACATCTCCATCCAGAGAGCTAGCCATCGCATCTCCACTCATAGAGCTAGCCATCGGATCTCACCACCCAGAGAGCTAGCCATCGGATTTGACCACCCAGAGAGCTAGCCATCGGACCTCACCACCCAGAGAGCTAGCCATCGGACCTCTCCACCCAGAGATAGCCATCGGACCTCTCCACCCAGAGAGCTAGCCATTGGACCTCTCCACCCATAGAGCTAGCCATCGGACCTCTCCACCCAGAGAGCTAGCCATCGGACCTCTCCACCCAGAGAGCTAACCATCTGATATCACCACCCAGAGAGCTAGCCATCGGACCTCACCACCCAGGGAGCTAACCATTGGATCCCACCACCCATAGAGCTAGCCATCGGACCTCTCCACCCAGAGAGCTAGCCATCGGACCTCACCACCCAGAGAGCTAACCATCTGATATCACCACCCAGAGAGCTAGCCATCGGACCTCACCACCCAGGGAGCTAACCATTGGATCCCACCACCCAGAGAGCTAACCATCAGACCTAACCACCCATAGAGCTAGCCATCGGACCTCACCACCAGAGAGCTAGCTATCGGACCTGACCACCCAGAGAGCTAACCATCGGACCTCACCACCAGAGAGCTAGCCAACGGACATGACCACCCAGAGAGCTAACCATCGGACCTCACCACCCAGAGAGCTAGCCATCGGACCTCACTACCAGAGAGCTAGCCAACGTACATGACCACCCAGAGAGCTAACCATCGGACCTCACCACCCATAGAGCTAACCATCGGACCTCACCACCCAGAGAGCTAACCATCGGACCTCACCACCCAGAGAGCTAGCCATCGGACCTCACTGTCAGAGAGCTAGCCAACGGACATGACCACCCAGAGAGCTAGCCTTCGGACCTGACCACCCAGAGAGCTAGCCATCGGACCTCACTACCAGAGAGCTAGCCATCTGACCTCATCACCAGAGAGCTAGCCATCAGACCTCACCACCCAGAGAGCTAACCAAGGGACCTCACACCAGAGAGCTAGCCATCGGACCTGTCCACCCAGAGAGCTGACCATCGGACCTCACCACCAGAGAGCTAGCCATCGGACCGCACCACCCAGAGAGCTAACCATCGAACCTCACCACCAGAGAGCTAGCCAACGGACGTGACCACCCAGAGAGCTAACCATCGGACCTCACCACCAGAGAGCTAGCCATCGGACCTCACTACCAGAGAGCTAGCCATCAGACCTCACCACCCAGAGAGCTAGCGATCGGACCTCACATCGGGAATATGGTGTTAGTGACCATCAATTTTACAGACCTTCAGCACATGATTTTTGGGGTAATGTGGTCGGTATTACGCCCGTCCCGCTTTACTTTCCCAGAAAAAAATCCGGTACCCATTAAAGGCTGGGTGAACCGAGATCGGTTGGGATTGAACCCTACCTCTTGTCCTTTGTAGTCCAGTTCACTAACCACTGAGCTATATCGCGGCTCCCAAGTGTTCTAGTAGGTTTTCTATTTTCAAATGTATAAGTGTCTGATCGGTCTGCAAACAGAAGCTCGTTGATCTTCTCTGTCTCTGATGGGTTGGTTAACTTACATATATAGTCCATGTATGTAATAAATAATAGGTGGGATAGTATGCACCCCTGTCTTACACTTGATATAACTTCGAAGTGGTCTGTGTAACCTGCTGCTATTCTACGCGTAACTGTGTAAACTGCTGCTGTTCTGATTTTGTAGCCTGCTGCTGTTCTGACCGTGTAACCTGCTGCTGTTCTGACTGTGGAGCTGCTGTTGATATAGAGACTTTTAATCAGGTTGGATTACACTGAATGAATGGGAAACCCGGATAACAAAAATCCCATCATTATGAATACGAAACTGAAAGATTAGATCCAGTATTTTACAAGTTAGCGCTTACTTCATTTATTACAGCTTGAAATAAATCAGTCAACTCTATTGCTTCGTTTTTTAATTGCCTTTCAAATAATGATGCTGCGTAGATTTCTCAGTTTGAATCTTTCCACGGAGTTTCTGTCTTCTTGGTGTTCTAAGTAATCAAGGGAAGCTAATCGATTTGGTTTAGTTTGATAACTTTATTTTGAAATGGAGGAATTAAAAAAAATCTGCGTTTAATTTGTATGTGTTTGACGAAGGTCTCCCGTATAATCCGCTTCCCGGATAATCGAGAATCCACGATATATATATATACATATGTGTGTGTGTGTGTGTGTGTGTGTGTGTATGCGTGTGTGTGTGGCTGGCTATGAGCGTAGTTGGCAGATAGTTAATCTCGGTATAGAATATACTTACACGACCACAGCTGGTTTATCACGCGAGGTAATCTGCATGTTGCCAACCAATCCTTGAACAGGCACTTCAAAGCCTACTAGACGCGATATGATCTGATATCGGTTCAAATTGTTTGTAGTTGCGACAAATATTGGAAATAGATATGTTCGTTATGTGACTAAAGACTACATGTTTATGATTTTTGGTAGCAGAAGTGATGGTAGCGAAGTGGTTAGTGAACTATAGTACTATGACATGTGATTGAGTACGGTTCCGATCGATGGTATCTTGACGTGCTCCCCTGGTATATTTTATTTTCTGCTAAAGAAAGAAACAGCAGCCTAGCGCTTATCAATTGCTCAAACACTTTCAAGATAAAAATACAATTTTCTGAAGCCAGCCAGCCAACCTAAAAATACTCACTATTTTGTTCTCTTCAGCCAGCCCAACTAAAAAATACTTAATCTTTTCTTTCTTCAGCCAGCCCAACTAAAAAATACTTAATCTTTTCTCTCTTCAGCTAGCCCTACTAAAAATACTTAATCTTTTCTCTCTTCAGCCAGCCCTACTAAAAATACTTAATCTTTTCTCTCTTCAGCTAGCCATACTAAAAATACTTAATCTTTTCTCTCTTCAGCTAGCCCTACTAAAAATACTTAATCTTTTCTCTCTTCAACCAGCCCTACTAAAAATACTTAATCTTTTCTCTCTTCAGCTAGCCCTACTAAAAATACTTAATCTTTTCTCTCTTCAGCCAGCCCTACTAAAAATATTTAATCTTCTCTCTCTTCAGCTAGCCATACTAAAAATACTTAATCTTTTCTCTCTTCAGCTATCCCTACTAAAAATATTTAATCTTTTCTCTCTTCAGCCAGCTCAACTAAAAATACTTAAACTTTTCTCTCTTCAGCTAGCCTTACTAAAAATATTTAATCTTTTCTCTCTTCAGCTAGCCATACTAAAAATACGTAATCTTTTCTCTCTTCAGCTAGTCATACTAAAAATATTTAATCTTTTTCTCTTCAGCTAGCCCTACTAAAATAATTAATCTTTTCTTTCTTCTGCTAGCCATACTAAAAATATTTAATCTTTTCTCTCTTCAGCTAGTCATACTAAAAATACTTAATCTTTTCTCTACTTCAGCCAAGCCCAACTAAAAATACTTACTCTTTTCTCTCTTTGATTGGCCCAGCTCATTTATCCAGAGAAGATGAAAAGATTTGACAATTTATCTTTGCCGTCGGTATCGAGAGAGTCTTGACCATTTCGCGGTACCGTTAAAGTCAATAAATATAAACTGTACTTAACGTATTTCAGCTGGTAAAAGCCCTGGTAATAGTCTAGATTGTTTTGTATGCTTTTCATTTCTTATGTGTAACTTTATTTTATTGATTTTCTTTAAATTTAACAGGATTTCAACGGGAACTTAAGAGTAAAGAATTGATTAATGTATCAATATAAATTAAGCGTGTCAAAATCATATTGCAGAGTTGTCGCCCACAACACAACTACATTAGTCAATCCAAGATACCGTGCGTATATCTGCTTCTCTGCATACACAACTCTTCGCAGTTTACCTGACATTTTTACCTCACGGCCCGTATACCTTCTAAACTATATACCTCACGGCCAGTATACCTTACAAACTATATACCTAACGGCCCGTACACCTTTCATCCTATATACCTCACGACCTGTATACCTTCTAAACTATATACCTAACGGCTAGTATACCTTACAAACTATATACCTAACGGCCCGTACACCTTCCATCCTATATACCTCACGACCTGTATACCTTCTAAACTATATACCTAACGGCTTGTATACCTTCTAAACTATATACCTCACGACCTGTATACCTTCTAAACTATATACCTCACGACATGTATACCTTCCAAACTATATACCTAACGGCTTGTATACCTTCTAAACTATATACCTCACGACCTGTATACCTTCTAAACTATATACCTCACGACATGTATACCTTCCAAACTATATATCTAACGGCTTGTATACCTTCTAAACTATATACCTCACGACCTGTATACCTTCTAAACTATATACCTCACGACCTGTATACCTTCTAAACTATATACCTCACGACATGTATACCTTCTAAACTATGTACCTAACGGCTTGTATACCTTCTAAACTATATACCTAACGGCCAGTATACCTTCCAACCTACATACCTCACAACCTGTATACCTTCCAACCTATATACCTCACGGCCTGTACACATTCTAAACTACATACCTAACGGCATGTACACCTTCCAACCTATACACCTCACGGTCTGTATACATTCCAACATGTATACTTCACAGCCTTTATTACCTTAATAACCTGTACGGTGATGAACACTTTGAGAAGGCCCGAGCACCTGTGGATGTGTCCGAAGTGCAGAAATTAGGATCCTTTCATGCCATAACAAAATATATCTTGACTTTCTTGAAGCATGCCCTCCAAACTGTATATCTCAAAACCTGTATACTTAAAGGGAGCCGCGATAGCTCAGTGGTTAGTGGACTGGACTACAAAGGACAAGAGGTAGGGTTGGATCCCAATCGACGGCTTTCAGGTTCACCCAGCCTTTAATGGTTACCAGATTTTTTTCTGGGAAAGTAAAGCGGTACCGACCACATTACCCCAAAAATCATGTGCTGAAGGTCTGTAAAATGTATGATCACTAACACCATAATACCTATACGCCACTTGGAGTGACGGTGGTACTTTACTTTTTTACTGTATATTTAAAACTCGTCTACCTCCAAACTTGTATGCCTCTAAACTCGTCTGCCTCCAAACCTGTATGCCTCTAAACTTGTCTACCTCCAAACCTGTATGCCTCTAAACTTGTCTACCTCCAAACCTGTAGGCCTCTAAACTCGTCTACCTCCAAATCTGTATGCCTCTAAACTCGTCTACATCCAAACCTGTATACATCTAAACTCATCTACCTCCAAACCTGTATACCTCTAAACTCATCTACCTCCAAACCTGTATACCTCTAAACTCGTCTACATCCAAACCTGTATGCCTCGAACCATTAGACTTTTCCCCAGTCTGTATACCTCTCAAATTGTATACCTCCCAACCCCATACACACCAAAACCTGTATACCTCCCAATCGGTATACCCTCCAGCCTTTATTCCTGCTACCTGTGCTGTCATTTGTCTGCGTATCCCCTCTCCTCCTGTCAATGTGTCTAGTGTTAGTTTGCCCACTGTCTGCATACCTTCTTGTCTTCATGCTGCTCAGCCTGTATTTCTCCCTTCTTGTATTTCTCCCTTCCATACTGCATACTATTCGGTGTGTATGTCTACCTGTCTGTATGTCTCCCTACTGCATACTATTCAGAGTGTATGTCTACCTGTCTGTATGTCTCCATACTGCATATTATCCAGCGTATGTGTCTTTGTCTGAATGTCTCCCTACTGCATACTATTCAGAGTGTATGTCTACCTGTCTGTATGTCTCCATATTATCCAGCGTATGTGTTTCCTTGGGTGTCCGGTTAGCGCAATCGATAGGCGGTTGGCTTACCACGGCAACAGCCGGGGTTCGTACCCTGGCGAGGACACCTGGGTTTTACTAATTCCCTAAAAATTAGTAAGAGCCGCGATAGCTCAGTGGTTAGTGAACTGGACTACTACGGACAAGGGGTAGGGTTCGATCCCAACCGACGGCTCCGGGTTCACCCAGCCTTAAATGGGTACCGGATTTTTTCTGGGAAAGTAAAAGCAGCACGGGCGTAATACCGACCACATTACCCCAAAAATCATGTGCTGAAGGTCTGTAAAATATAGGGTCACTAACACCATATTTCCCTATACGCCACTTGGCGTGACGGGGGGTACTTTACTTTTTTTTTATGTGTCTCCTTGTCTGAATGTCTCCCTGCTGCATACTATTCAGCGTGCATTTCTCTTTGTCTGTAAATTTCCCTCCTAGTCACCCAATTCTTACTTATAGAAGTGAATCATGGACAGTAGACAAACAAATGAAAAGAAGATTAGAGGCCACAGAGATGAGATTTCTCAGAAGAATGTTGAAAGTTCCCTGGACAACTAAAAAGACCAATGAGAAAATTCTCAAAGAAACCAACACAAAAAGAAAGTTCCTAAAAAACATCAAGAGGAAACAATCAATATTTTTGGGCACATCATGGGAAAAGGAAAGTTAGAATAATACTCGCTTACAACTGGCAAAATACAAGGAAAGAGAGATCGCGGACGACAAAGAGTGAAGATACTAGATATCTAGGTGTCATGGTATGGAAAACAGTCAACAACAGAACTGATACGATGCACTGAGGATTGAAGATTGTGGAATGACATGATCGCATACTGCACACGGCATGGCACTTGTTGATGAATCACCTAAGTGTATGTAACCAATCCCTATATGCCTGACCAGTAAACGAATGCCACATTTGACACAATTTAAACTTCCGAAGGTATCCGTCTGAAATAAAAGGCATTCACCAAAATAAGCGTAACAAATCAGTCACTTTCTATCCTCTCTATACTAGTCTGATCAGTCTTATTCGCTAACGTGCCCATGTGTATTATACCTTCACAAAATACCCCACGCTCTGGTCAGGATCATCAAAAGGCGGAGATAGATTACTGTTCCCCTGGGAAGAGAAAATTGTCACAGATGTTAACTACAACACTAGTGGTATAGATGTATTGATTGCTGGCTGCATTCTCAAACAGTTGCCAGCTGCACGAGGATCCCCACTCAATGGAAAGTTCAAGATATCTACAATTGTATACTCACACTGGCCTCAATCACCCATTTCATCGTTTGTTATTTTTAGCGCTTTTCACACACAGCTTCAAATGTTCTCTCTTTGTCTCACATTCTATTATGTTCTGCCTTTTTCACAGCCATCCTGTGTCTTATAGCGTTTAGAGAAAGTTGGAGCATTATATTCAGAGCTCTGCAATTTGATAGTAATTTATGCTGTGTTTGATATTATCCTACCTTCTTAATTTTTTTTAAAAATTATCTTATTGTTGTAATCTCTTTCCACCTAATTTTTAGTATTTATAGACTCAAATATTTGACTTGTACAATTGTACATTATCAATTCAATGAAATATAAGCATAGGACCGTAGAGACATCCGTCTCCCGTCTAATTATATGGAAGAACGTAAAACGGAAAAAGCCGCTCCTGCTATGTGGATTTAATCTTGTAGTTGACAAACATCGACTAACTTTGCTATTCCCATCTTAAAAGAAAAAAAATTGTTTAAAAAAAATATAAAAATCAAATTTAATTAAATACAAACTCTGTGAAAATGTGTATTCTAAATAGTCATTCACATTTACCCCCTCTCGCGTGTGTCCTAGATGAATTTATAATTTTTTTTTGAACGTCCATTATGCGTTTCTGTGTCTTGATAAATATTTAACTGCTGCGTATATTATTGCTAGTCGGGAGGGATGTTGTTTAGATTATGGAGAACTACGAGTCTATCGGAGTTAGACATGTGAACCAGTTGATCGTTTCACACTCGGGTTGTATTATTGTGGAGATCCTAACGCTTATGGACGGTTGTTCGATGCCCGGTGAAGATAATCGACAACTAAGACTTTTATTGCCTGATCTTTAAATCTTTTATTGAAATTTAATTTTAATTAATTTTGGGGCATGTTAAAATTCACAACAGCCTACTAAAAGTAATACTGGAAGGAAAAATACAAAGTAAAAGAGGCAGAGGCAGACAAAGACTAACATGAACGAGTAACATCAAAAGATGGACAAGTGAGCCTATGACAATCTGCACCATCAAAGCAAGAGACAGAGTGGAATGGCGCTCCATGGTAGCAAACCTTCGATGCGGAGACGACACTAAATGATGATGATGACCACTAAGACTTTTATTGCCGGTTCTTTAATAATGTATGTAAAGATTTCATGTTCCGTCTGGATTCACAAATGTTTACAACCAGCGGAATGTAGAGAAAGAGTTGATATCAGAGCAAAACTAATACATATGGCTGGGATCACGAACACATTTTTTAGTTCAGCAGTTATAATTACGATGCACGGTCGATTGAAGAATGTTGAAGGACGTGATCGCCTACGTCAACCGGTATGGCACATGATGATGATATATTATTATTGAAAGAAGTATACATCTTATTATGACTATGCGGTATTAATTCCTCGAAAGAACGGCGCTGCACCAGTAGGATTAAAAGTTAAGATGGTTTTATCAAGGAAAAAAAAATAGTAGTAGTAGTGGAAGCAGTGGTTTGCAGCAGTAGTAGTGGTAGCAGCAGTAGTGGTAGCAGTAGTAGTGGTAGTAGTAGTAGTGGTTGGGAATCATAGAAAGAAGAGGTATATATTAGCACTCGGAAAAAATTACAAATAAACAACAACAGAAAAAAAACAAAGTACAATATATGGTCCGAAGCAGGATCGAACCCGTACTCCATGGCACTGCGCCTTGCAAAGTAGTAGTGGTAGCAGTAGTAGTGGAAGCAGCAGTAGTGTTTACAGTAGTAGTGGTAGCAGTAGTAGTGGTAGCAGCAGTAGTTGCAGCAGTAGGTAGTGGTAGCAGTAGTATTGGTAGCAGTAGTAGTGGTAGCAGTAGTAGTGGAAGCAGTAGTAGTTGCAGCAGTAGGTAGTGGTAGCAGTAGTAGTGGTAGCAGTAGTAGTGGTAGCAGTAGTAGTGGAATCAGTAGTAGTTGCAGCAGTAGGTAGTGGTAGCAGTAGTATTGGTAACAGCAGAAGTAGTGGTAGCATTAGTTGTGGTAGCATTAGTTGTGGTAGCAGTAGTACAAGCAGCTACACTAGTATGATTATAAGTTCAGATCGGTTTAACAAGAAAAGAAAGAGTTGTAGTTGCAGCAGGAAAAGTAGTAGTGGTAGTTGTAGTAGTAGCAGCAGTAGTAGTGGTAGTTGTAGTAGTAGTGGTAGTTGTAGTAGTAGTGGTAGTTATAGTGGTAGTAGCAGTAGTAGTGGTAGTGGTTGTTGTAGTATTAGCAGCAGTAGTAGTGGTAGTTGTATTAGTAGTGGTAGTTGTAGTCGTAGCAGCAGTAGTAGTGGTAGTGGTAGTTGTAGTAGTAGCAGCAGTAGTAGTGGTAGTTGTAGTAGTAGTGGTAGTTGTAGTAGTAGCAGCAGTAGTAGTGGTAGTTGTAGTAGTAGTGGTAGTTGTAGTAGTAGTGGTAGTTGTAGTAGTAGTGGTAGTTGCAGTAGTAGCAGCAGTAGCAGTGGTAATTGTAGTAGTAGTGGTAGTTGTAGTAGTAGCAGCAGTAGTAGTGGTAGTTGTAGTAGTAGCAGCAGTAGTAGTGGTAGTTGTAGTAGTAGCAGAAGTAGTAGTGGTAGTTGTAGTAGTAGTGGTAGTTGTAGTAGTAGTCATAGTTGTAGTAGTAGTGGTAGTTGTAATAGTAGCAGCAGTAGTAGTCGTAGTTGTAGTAGTAGTGGTAGTTGTAGTAGTAGTGGTAGTTGTAGTAGTAGCAGCAGTAGTAGTGGTAGTTGTACTAGTAGCAGCAGTAGTAGTGGTAGTTGTACTAGTAGCAGCAGTAGTAGTGGTAGTTGTAGTTGTTGTAGTAGTAGTTGTAGTAGTATCAGTAGTGTTAGTAGTTGTAGTAGTAGCAGTAGTAGTCGACAGTTGACTATAGATTTTGCAGCGACCCTAGAAATTATTATTTTTGTCTTTTCTTTCGCCTGTTGTTCTCTTTTTTTTTCCTATGAATCTGTCTGCTTCTTGTTTGAGTTAGAGCTTTAGAGTGTGTTTCCAAATAATGCCGTCTACATTTATCTCTTCCCAGACTGCACGATTTATATTCAGTCTTCGTGTCACGAAAACATCAAACACGATAGTCATATTTTATGAAAAGAATACACGAGGGTGTACCTGGAGATCGATGTTTATTATTTCCCTTCATTTGTCTCTTGCGCTATTCGTGTCATGTTTGACTGCAAGTTTCTCCAATACCCAATAATGATTTCCTTCAGTTTTCTTGTCTAATTGTCCAGTATCATTATGTGTCTCGGGTTAATGTTCTCGCAGTAGACGTCTTTGAATTTGTTTAATATGTCAACGTGCTTATTGTTCTAGGCTCATACATGTCCAAAAACAGAAAAAAGCAAGTTACAATTTTTAGTTGTTATGTTTATACATGTGTTATCATCATCATCATTGAGTGCCGTCTTCGCATCGAAGATTGGATACCATTGAGCGCCATTCCGCTGTCTCTTGGTTTGATGGTGCAGGTTGACATAGGCTGACTTGTTTATCTTTTGATGTTACTCGTCCATATTAGTCTTGGTCTGCCTCTGCCACCTTGTGTTTTCCCTTCCAAGATTACTTTCAGTAGGCTGCTGTGTCTTTTAACATGCCCCAAGAATCTTTTTTTGTCTTGTTTGAATTGTGTTTAGTAGTTCTCATTTCATTTTTAGTTGTTTTAAGACTTCATCATTTGTTTCCTTTTCTTTCCATCCAATTCTATTTTTCTATAAATCCACATTTCAAAGGCTTCAATTCTCTGTTCTGTTGTCTAATGTCCATGTTTCTGCACCATATTGGAGTGTCGAGAAGATATATAACATTTTGCTATTGTTAGTTTTAGCCTTGGTGTTATTTCTTTTGATGTTAGTTTATTGTTCACGGCATTAAAATTAATCTTTGCCAATCATTTTCTTTTATTATTTATTTCAGTTTTACATTTTCCATCACTGGTTATAGTATGCCCAGGGTAGTTGTAGCTCTGAACTGTCTCCAGGTCTATTCCTTCTACTTTGATATCCACTTTTAGGTTTTGAGTATTATCTTGCTTATGATCATATCTTTAGTCTTTTTGATATTCAAATCTAATAATTATTTTTCGCTTGTCACAGTAGTACTTAGTATATTACATTAAGTATTTGTTGTAGATCTTTAGGATTTTCTGCTTGTAATATAGTATTATTTGCATATCTTAGGTTATTGATAATCTTTCCATTAATATTTATACCTGGAACCTATGTGATGTTTATAAAGATTTCCTCAGTGAATAGATCTAACAAGCTTGGTGATAGGATGCACCCCTGTCTTTACTCCTAGTTTTATATTAATATGTGTAGAGTTCTCTTTGATATATTTTATTAATGCTGTTTGCTCCCAGTATAAATTACTTATTAGTCGTATATATGTGTCATCTAGATGTATATCTTTGAGGCAGTCTATAAGTTGTTTATGGTGTATTCTATCAAAAGCTTTGGTGTAGACTATGAAGCAAGCATATATTAGTCTGTTTACGTCTGTGTACTTTCCGATTAATGTCCACATACAGAATATGGCTTCTTTTGTCCCACTGTTTCTCCTAAATATAAAAATTGTTGTTCATCTAAATCCATATTGATTTTATTCTGAACATGGTTTATACATGTCCAAAACAGAAAATGAAAGTGACAACCTTTAGTTGTTATATGTTGTTCATGTCCAAAACAGAAAACCCTGAAGATCTGTAGGTTATTTGCATGTTCTCTAACTATTATAGGTTATTTGCATGTTCTCTAACTATTGTAGGTTATTTGTATGTTCTCAAACTACAAATTACTGGAGACTATCAACATGACACAACTTCGTGGCTTAAATAAATGCTGCTTTGTTCGATTTGGGCACGACTATAGTTGGGACTGTAGAGCTTGACAAAAGAGGTAGGTTAAGTATTTTTACCTTAAATCAATTTACCACAGAGCATATCAGCAATTGGTGAAACAAAAAATGAAAACACAAGCCACGTCCAATGGTAGGGATTGAGTCTTGAGCAAGCGGGTATCAAACGTGAACAGTCAGTTAGTAGCAAATACAAGCACGAATTTCTTGCATTATATCTGTTGTAAAGAACGTGACCCTATAGGCCTGTATAGATTACTATTGTGTGATGATTATGCTGATGATGATGATGATGAGAATGGTGATGATGATGATTATGATGATGATGAGAATGGTGATGATGATGATTATGATGATGATGACAAGATTGATGTTGATGATGATAAGATTGATGATGATGATAAGAGTGATGATGATGATGATGAGAGTAATGATGATGATGATAAAAGTGATGATGATAAGAGTGTTGATGATGATGATAAGATTGATTTGATGATGATAAGAGTGATGATGATGATGATGATGATGAGAGTAATGGTGATGATGATAAGATTGATGATGATGATAAGATTGATGATAATGATAAGATTGATGATGATGATGATGATGATAAGAGTAATGATGATGATGGTAAGAGTGATGATGACGATGAGATTGATGATGATGATAAGATTGATGATGATGATGATGATAATGATCATGATAAGATTGATGATGATGATGGTAAGAGTGATGATGATGATGGTAAGAGTGATGATGATGATGGTAAGAGTGATGATGATGATAAGATTGATGATGATGATGATAACATTGATGATGATGATAAGAGTGATGATGATGATGATGATGATGAGAGTAATGATGATTATGATAAGAGTGATGATGATGATGATGATGATGAGAGTGATGATGATGATGATAAAAGTGTTGATGATTGTGATGATGATGATGATGATGATGATAAGAGTGATGATGATGATAAGAGTAATGATGATGATGTTTATGATGATGATGATAAGAGTGATGATGATGATGATTATGAAGGTGATGATTATGATGATTATGATGATTATGATGATGATGATGATGATTATGATTATGATGATATTGATAAGAGTAATGATGATGATAAGAGTGATGATGATGATGATGATGATGATTATGATGATGATGATAAGAGTGATGATGGGGATAATAATGATGATGTTTATGATTATGATGATGATGATAAGAATGATGATGATGATGATTATGATGATGATGATAAGAGTGATGATGATGATAAGAGTGATGATGATGATGGACCTAGATATGTTGTGTATTGGTTTACAATAATAAGCTGCGGCCTCTGCGCCTTTTGTTCTAACACATCCGACTTCAGCACGACATTTTTGTGCACCGGTTTGCCTTTCCTTTTCAGTGCCAGTTAGCTTGCCAAGACCCCCAAGTCATTCTCCAGCCCACTTCGTGCTGGTAGATTAAGATCTTGGTCAGTTCTGATTCATTAATCTTATTTCAAACTGCCAGCTATGAGTCATTGTCGTTTTTCAACCGAAGTGTCTTAGTCCTCCAGTTTTAAACTTATCCCCAATTTTATACTCGAAAACTATTGACTTCATTTACAACATTACTTCATTGTAATCATGTTGTCAGCTTTAATGTGTGCTCCGGTACCTAAAAGAACGCATACAAAATGCAACACACCCATTTGACATTGATCCTTACAAATAAACAAAATAAGGACTCCCACGTGACCAAGCAAAGAGCACTTTATCTTTACAAAGTTTGTTTTTTATGACAAGGGGATTAACTCCGGTCTGAATTAGCGCATATATACGTTTGTTGCTTTACGTTGCAAAACATTGCATACAAGGGGAAAGAAATAATATGTTATGTCCCTTGTTATATCCTCTGCTTACTTCCATATGTCTAATAGTTTGTCTAGTTCTTCGCCCGTATCAAGAGTTGAAAGAGACGATACACAGCGTAATGGCAGACTACCAGTAGTTAACATTCGTGTGTGGCCAAGGCTAAGGGTACTCGGAAGAATTACCAACGGATTTGTAAAATATTGTTCTTGCCTAATAAGTGGCCGTGTCGACATCTGGTGGCGGCGGTATTTGAGGGGAGGCGGAGAAGCAGGACAAGTTTATAATTATGCGTGGATGTGATGTGTGTGTGTCACAAATAATTTTTTTTCTAACTTCAAAGTGATATTTTAGTTAGAATCCCAAAAGTGTGGAAGCAAAGATCAATAAGATGACCAGTCTACTACATTCTGCACATTCATAATATTTATATTTTTTGAGATGGTGGTTTTGATTTGTGACATCGCACACAAAATGATTTGTCGAGCTTAATTAAAACATATCACTATAATAATATTAACAATAATACAGTAACGTATGCAAAGCAAGATAGGTTAGATGCATTCCATGTGCAATGCGAGCGCCGTCTTTTTTATATCACTTGGAAGGACAAAGTAACAAACGTGGAGGTCCTTACTCGCACAGGCCAGACGAACATCCACATGCTGCTTAAACAACGCAGGTTATGCTGGCATAGCTACAAACACCGTATAAAAGATGGCTGCATACCAAAAGTTATACTTTATGGACAACTAGCACATTGGAAAAGACTGAGGGGGCGCCCAAAACTCCGATGTATAGACGTGTTATGAAGACTGAACGTAAATACTGCAGCCTAGGAAGAAATGGCTACAGACCGCAATCTTTTGAAATACACATTAAAGCTCTAACTCAAGCAAGAAGCAGACAGATTGAGAAGAGGAAAAGAGAATACACGGCGAAAAAAAGAATTATACACGGCGAGAAAAAAGGAAGAATACACGGCGAAAAAAGAAGAGGAATACACGGCAAAAAAAGACGAATACACGGCGAAAAAAGAAGAAGAATACACGGCGAAAAAAGAAGAGGAATACACGGCGAAAAAAAAGGAAGAATACACGGCGAAAAAAGAAGAGGAATACACGGCAAAAAAAGACGAATACACGGCGAAAAAAGAAGAAGAATACACGGCGAAAAAAGAAGAAGAATACACGGCAAAAAAAAAAGGAAGAATACACGGCGAAAAAAGAAGAGGAATACACGGCAAAAAAAGACGAATACACGGCGAAAAAAGAAGCAGAATACACGGCGAAAAAAGAAGAGGAATACACGGCGAAAAAAAAAGACGAATACACGGCGAAATAAGAAGAAGAATACACGGCGAAAAAAAAAGAATACACGGCGAAAAAAAAGACGAATACACGGCGAAAAAAGCAGAAGAATACACGGCGAAAAAAAAGAAGAATACACGGCGAAAAAAAAGAATACACGGCGAAAAAAAGAAGAATACACGGCGAAAAAAAAGACGAATACACGGCGAAAAAAAAGACGAATACACGGCGAAAAAAAAGACGAATACACGGCGAAAAAAAAAAAGAATAAAAAAGAACATTTTTTAGGGGCGCTGCAAAATCCATAGTCAACTATGACTGACGGAGGATACTGCTACAAAACCTATATTTAACTATGACTGACGGAGGACACTACTACAAAATCTATATTTAACTATAACTGACGAAGGATACTACTACAAAATCTATAGTTAACTATAACTGACGAAGGATACTACTACAAAATCTATAGTTAACTATGACTGACGGAGGACACTACTACAAAATCTATAGTTAACTATAACTGACGGAGGACACTACTACAAAATCTATAGTTAACTATGACTGACGGAGGATACTACTACAAAATCTATAGTTAACTATGACTGACGGAGGACACTACTACAAAATCTATAGTTAACTATAACTGACGAAGGATACTACTACAAAATCTATAGTTAACTATAACTGACGAAGGATACTACTACAAAATCTATAGTTAACTATGACTGACGGAGGACACTACTACAAAATCTATAGTTAACTATGACTGACGGAGGATACTGCTACAAAATCTATAGTTAACTATGACTGACGGAGGATACTGCTGCAAAATCTATAGTCAACTATGACTGACGGAGGCTACTACTACAAAATCTATAGTCAACTATGACTGACGGAGGCTACTACTACAAAATATATAGTCAACTATGACTGACGGAGGCTACTACTACAAAATATATAGTCAACTATGACTGACGGAGGCTACTACAATTAATAATAATCAGTTTTTTCATTTCCTAAACAAAAGATGACCAGAACTCTATCATACCATACAATCAGACGAGAACATCGAAATGTACTAGAGTCTAAAGCTCTGGCTTACGTGCGTCACAATGGACAATACATTTATCAAACTGTGATTACATTTATATTACACCATTACACTTGTTAAATGAAATTAAAAGCATACGTTACAAGTTAAGTGACTGCCAAAGTTTTGAAAAGTTTATCGGAAATTGTTCCGGGCAGTTCATGTTGAAAAAAGCCCTCATGATGATGAGGATTATAATACCAATAATAACAATATTAACAATAATAACAATAGCAATAATAATAATAATAATAATAACAATAATAAAAACAATATCAACAAGAACAACAATAACACAAATAATAACAGCAATAAGAATAATAATAACAGTAATAATAACAGTAATAATAACAAGAACAATAGTATTAGCGGTCGTTTTTGTCTCGAGTGATATGTCGATGGAACTTTGTGGATCACACAAGAGCCACCGGAGGGTTAGTTAATTACGAGTGAATGATATTTTAGTAGTTGTGTGGATAAATTTAAATTATTGATAAATTCGACATTTTAAAAATGAAATGTTCAGCTTGTGGCTAAAAATGTGATTAAAATTTAAGAAGTAACATATACCATTTAACGTGAACGCTCCATAGAAAAATAATATGAAAATTACATTTCTAAAATGAGAAAACGAATTAAATAACAAAAACATTGATGACATACAGCTGTGACCTAAGTGTAGGTATTTGAAAGAGAGAAATAGAGAGGGAGTGAGAAAGAGAGAGTGAGAGAAAGACCGCTCGCGCGTAAATATTTGACATCGCTTGGAGAAGACGATACATTTGCCACTCGTTCGAGACAGCCAAGATTCAACTCCTAAAGAAAGCATTATGCAGTTAATTTATAACGACCATGACGTTATAATAATTAGATCCTGTGTGATGTTCTGTGTGTAACAGATTTTACAATATAACCATGTGTTCTCGTCGCGCATGTCGATTATTAAATAAAGGAACTGTGCGCCGTTGCTCGTGACCAAAAAAGAAATGATGAACAAAGCAACAAAATGGTGCATAATCTGTCCACATTGTACAACTCTCAGGAGAACGACCTCGATTGTACTGGAGAGATCATCACAGGTTTCACGGAAGTCGTGTACTGTGCTGTGGTCCTGGAAGAGATGGGAGCACCTATAGTAATGCCTGGTGTTATGACAATGGCGTGATGTGTAAAATACAGTATAGCACAATACAATTCAATACAATACCCAAAAAAATACAATACAATACATATATATTGGATTTCTCTGCTAACAAGAAATTGTATACTCCAAAAACTGTTTAGTTGCTTCCTTTAATTACTTTATTTTCATAAGCGTCACATTTCATGAATAATATATTCTTTTGTGTCTTCAAACAATCTCACTTTACCACAGTGTTATAGTTAATGCTTGAAATGATATTTCTCATTGTGCTCAAGTGACACAGAAATGCATTGGGCCTTGACATTAATGTATTTTTGCTGCTGACCCAAATATTCTCGGCTTCATTTTTTTTCATAGAACAGAAGTCCCAGTACAGCTGTGATGAATGAACTAGTCCCCTGAGGTCGTGAGGTCAAGTCCTGTCCTTTGGTGAAGTCTGCAACAAATGTGAACCTTAAATAACAACAGTGTATCATCTGAATGCCATCGAAAGAAAAAAAAACACACATTAATCGTTACTGATTTAAAATCAATTCTGCAAGCTCTGGAAAGTAGCATCAATAGAGCAGAGCTCCCACATCTCACCATTGACATTGATAACCTCATTAGCACTCATGACATAAGAAGGCTAGTGATGCAATGGATCCCAGGACACTCCAACATACCAGGCAATGACAAGTCAGATACATTAGCTATGAGAGGATCCAGAAAGACAGTTCCACGCCGCTATCTCTTTAAACAGTCATCCAGACTAAATGGACAAGCCATGGGGAAGTCATAGAGACAACTTTTTAAATACTCGACAACGTAAAATCCCCAAGACAACATTTACAACTTTAAAAAAAGAGACCAAACCACCATATTCAGCCTGAGAATTGGTCATGTACCCGTGAACAACTTACCCGTGAACAACTTACCCGTGAACAACTTACCCGTGAACAACTTACCCGTGAACAACTTACCCGTGAACAACTTACCCGTGAACAACTTCTCTTATCATTTCCTCTCTTATCACATGGCCTAAATCAATAAAAAACAGCGAAACAAAACTCCGGTATGTCCGTTCAGTGAACACCCACATAAAACATGACAAAATCGCCTGCTCTATTGTCCAAAGTTCACCGATGTCAGAGCAGCTCTATTTCCTCAAAGACCTGATTAATGTGAATATCTCGAACAGAACTACAAGAGAACTCACAGAAATACCTGCAGCTACTATCACATGGTATGGGTCGAAGAACAGCAACAGCAAAGCTTCTCTGTGCACACGATCAGGTGCCAATACAGGGAAACATGGAGACCTCCAACAACACATAAATAGACTTATCAAAAAAGGTACTCAAAACAACATAAAAATCAATATCAACAAGACAAGATATAAACACCGCAAAGGGAAATTGATGACATCAACATAAGATCAGACAATTAATAGAAGTAGTAGAGGTGGAAGAATACCTAGAAAGTTTGGTGACATTTGATATTTCAAAATAAGATAAAATAAAATCGTGAAATTCATGAAATAACAGCAATGTATTATGAGCGGAATACATTAAATTAGAATCCATGAAAATCTAATATGAAAATGTTGAAAATAGGTACATGAATGAAACTAAACAGTCTGTCTCTCTCTGTTTCTCTCTCTCTCTCTCTTTCTCTCTCTCTCTAGCTCACACACAAATGATGAGGAAATAAAAAATAAATGGAAGAAGGAGGACTGATTGCATCAAATAATTTTATAGTGAAATAATAATGTTTTTTTATGTCCCAGAGGATAACTTGTATAGCAGAAAATATTGAAGAAAATTGCGAATTAAGAAAAAAAAATATACACGAATCAAATAACTAAGAATAAAATATAAATTAGATTGTAACATTTAAAAGCAAAGATTTTTGTTAATGAGTAGAGAATTAATGAACTATTTAGTCCATTAGCTCAGTGGTTAGTGAACTGGACTACAAAGTACAAGAGGTAGGGTTCGATCCCAACCGGCGGCTCCGGTTCACCCAGCCTTTAATGGGTACCGGATTTTTTTTCTGGGAGAGTAAAGCGGGATGGGAGTAATACCGACCACATTACCCCAACAATCATGTACTGAACGTCTGCAAAATTTATGGTCACTAACACCATATTCCCTATACGTCACTTGGCGTGACCGGAGGGGGGGGGGGTCTTTACTTTTTTTTTTAGTCCATTAACAAAGCAAGGAGGAAGGAATTAAGAAGGGAATGATGGATGAAATGCAGGGTTGATGGATGGAAGAAAGAAAGGAAAGATGGATGGACGGATGGATGGATGAAAGGAAAGAAAGAGGGAAGGAGCAGGGAAGAAGAAATAAAAAAAAACAGTAAATGCGTACAGGAAAGAACAAATGTGTACATAGTTAGGAACGTTGTAAAAGAATAGCAAAAAATTGAATGAAATGAAAGATTATTGATTTTGTACATATTATTATCATCAGAGGAAACAATCAGAGAAGCAGAAACGATCAGAGAAGCAGAAACAATCAGAGAAGCAATTAAGGAAAAAAAGAAACTGTTTAAAAATTGGAGGGAGAACAAGAACCAAGAAAAATATGAAAAATATGCCTTAGTTCGAAAAAGAGCTAAAAGGTTGATCAAAGAAGCTAAGCAAAAAAATTGGACAGAATTTGGACAAAACATGAGCAGGGACTTCAAGACAGCCACAAGAGATTTCTACAAAACAGTAAAAGCCACAAGAGATTTCTACAAAACAGTAAAAGCCACAAGAGATTTCTACAAAGCAGTAAAAGCCACAAGAGATTTCTACAAAACAGTAAAAGCCACAAGAGATTTCTACAAAACAGTAAAAGCCACAAGAGATTTCTACAAAACAGTAAAAGCCACAAGAGATTTCTACAAAACAGTAAAAGCCACAAGAGATTTCTACAAAACAGTAAAAGCCACAAGAGATTTCTACAAAACAGTAAAAGCCACAAGAGCGAGAAAAGAAAACCATGATCCTACTGAGCTGCTAAATGGCAAAGACGGACAGCCAATATCAAACAACCAATGTATGCAACAGAGATGGAAAGAATATTTTGAAAACCTGCTAAACATACCAACTACCAATAAGACAACAAAAACCACGCCAGAACTCACAAATACTGAACCCAACATCATGAAAGAGGAAATCGAAGAAGTAATCAAATATGCACCAAGAAATAAAGCACCGGGGATAGATAACATACCAACAGAAATAATAGCAGCACCATTGCACAGGAATGCAATGGCTGCACAGAATATTTAATGCAGCATGGCACCAACAACAAGCCCCAGAAGACTAGCAACAGGCAATCAGCATACCAATATGGAAAAAGAAAGGTAGCAAAAGAGACTGCAATCAATATAGAGGTATATCTCTTCTCAGCCATGTAAGAAATCTATACGCCAAAATCTTGGAAAAAAAGGCTGAGACCAATAACAGAACTACAGTTAAGCGATTCTCAAATGGGGTTCCGAAAAAACAGAGGATGTACTGACGCTCTATTCACACTAAAACAGCTTGCAGAAAAAACGACAGAACACAACCAAAACTTATACATAGCCTTCATTGACCAGGAAAAAGCATTCGACAGAGTAAACAGAGAACAACTGTGGGAGATACTAACAACACACAGAGTAAGCCAACATCTAACCAACATTATTAAAAGCCTCTACGTCAACAGCAGCGGCAGGGTCAGAACAGCAGCAGGCTACACAGACTACTTCGAAGTTAGATCAGGCGTAAGACAGGGGTGCGTACTATCCCCCCTACTGTTTATTACATACATGGACCATATATGCAAACTAACCAACCCATCAGAGACAGAGGAGATCAACGATCTTCTATTTGCAGACTATCAGGCACTAATACATGAAACAATAGAAGACCTACAAGAACACTTAAACGAACTCAACATCTCAGTCACAAAATACAACATGAAAATCAACATCAACAAAACAGAAGTCATGAACGTCGCCAAAAATAAACAGAACATCAACATAACTATAGAAGGCAGACAACTAAAACAAGTAGAGGAATTCAAATACCTAGGAAGTCTAATGACAAACGATAATTCTCAAACGGCAGAGATAGAATCAAGATGCAACAAAGCTTGTCAAATCATCGGACAGTTATCACCACTATTGTCCAACAAGAAAATAACGCTGGAGGCAAAACGAGCACTATACAATACAATCTTCATCCCAACGTTGTGCTACCAATGCCAGACCTGGACCCTAGATGCAAGAATAATAAGAAAAATAACCTCTACAGAGATTAAATGTGTTAGACGAATGACAGGAAACAGTCTGAGAGATAAGATCAGAAATGAAGAACTGAGAAAAAAGCTAGGAATAGCCCCCGCCATATAATATATAAGGAAACAACAGATAAAATGGTTTGGCCACGTGACAAGGCAGAAAGAACAAAACACAATACAACGAGCTTTCAACAAACGTTGTGAGAACACCAGACCCAAGGGTCGACCACGAAAAAGATGGATCGATGGAATATTAGAAGCACTAGGAAACATAACAGCAGCAGAGGCGAACAGAAGAGCAAAAGACCGCAAATTATATCTCCCCTCGACGCTGAAAGGGAAATGAGGAAGGAAAGAAGAAGAAAAGAAGAAGTGGACTAAGTATGAGTATTTCCATTATTAGAAAGACATATGTACACAATTTGCACAAACCCTACAGCACCGACAATGTCATGAACAAAAATTTGGTTATTTGCATTAACATTATGGTATGATTTTATTACTTTTTTTGTTATGTAATTTACATGGCAATGATTTATTACATGTTCCCTACGCTAAAGGGAAATGAAAAAAGGTATTACAAAGAAATATTTTTCTTGTTGGCATTAAATATTCCAGTTGTTCTCTTCTTATTTATGATCATCGCCATCATCATCCATCCATTTGTGTCAGATGTCAAACAATGCAAGACATGCCATTTATACCTTTGCTCTGGAAAAGCTTTTCAGCCTCATTATGCAATGACTGTTGTCTTTGCCATTCGTATCAGTGTTTTTAATTGGTGTTTGTCGAGGTCTATTTTGTTTTCTTTCTCCTGTTTCCAATTTTCTTTGCGATTCTCTTATTATTTCCTCTTATCGCATTGCCAACACATGTTCGTCTTTTCTTATCGGCGAGATTTGTTGATTGCATGGCCATTTCTATTACTTCTGCACTTGTTTCTTCACATTGCATGATTACGTTACCAAAAACTATGATTGTTTACTCATGATATTCGCAATAAACGTCTTTCACTCTTTCTAAACGTCCTCATTACTCTTTTTAGTAACATTTCATAATCCATACAATTCACGGATTTTCTTTCATATCAGAAATTACTCGTCAATTCGCTTTATTATGTTCTATTCATCTTTCAAATTACCAGCAAAGGGACTCCACTCAGTTCGTTTCAATTGGTAGACACAAAATCCCAATAGCTCTTATGTGTACTCTACTCACAACGGTCCGGTTTTAGCTCGGATGCGTGGCGAATCTTAATATACTTGCAAGAGCTTTTGAATAGCAAATCTGTCTGTAGCAAAGAAAGTGTGACGTGTGCTACACTCAGCTAATATATCACGTTCCAGTTATCACAGCAAAGGCCAAATTGTCTCGTTAATTGTGGGATAACAAGTGGAACTCTCGTGCTGACTCGAAATTATGTATCGAGCATTTCCGGTTGTGCTTTGCTCAGGTAGATTATTCTGTGTTTTACTGTATGGAAATTCATATTCTCGTAGAATTCGTGGCCACTTCTCTCAACACCCCTTCTTCCTCTTCTTCTTTCCTTCCTCATCTGCCTTTCAGCGTCGAGGGGAGATATAATTTGCGGTCTTTTGCTCTTCTGTTCGCCTCTGCTGCTGTTATGTTTCCTAGTGCTTCTAATATTCCATCGATCCATCTTTTTCGTGGTCGACCCTTGGGTCTGGTGTTCTCACAACGTTTGTTGAAAGCTCGTTGTATTGTGTTTTGTTCTTTCTGCCTTGTCACGTGGCCAAACCATGAACCCCATCCATACCTTAAAACCCCCATCCACCGAATAAACACTATATTCCCCTTAAAAACGTATCAATTTATATTTGTTTGTGTTCCAGTATGTTGTGCCTCTAAACAATATCGCTCTTTGTGTTTCCATTTTCACCCCTTGACAATTGATTTACACGTCAATGTTCATTAACAGCGCTTCTTTTGTGTCATTCTTTGCTAATTGAGTAAGACCCCTTATTACCTATGAAAATGCAATGTCTATTTACCCATGTTAGCTCTTCTTACCGGAAGTGTGTGGCGACTAGAAAAACAGAGGGCGAGAAGAGGTAACAAGAAACACGAGAAAAATAAATAGCGTGACCACGAAGGGAATCAAAAGCAGCATTATAAGCAGCTGTAGAGGCAGAAGATTGTAGAGAGAAATGATCACCAAAATAAGCAGATATTGTAGTAGTTATAGTTGTAGTTTGTCGAAGACCCTGGTGTCACTGTAAATGAATTAAAATCAATAATTGCTTAACTTCCCGTGTTAGTGGAAAAATCCAAACAAAGAAAGGCAGCTGCAGTCCCCATTATATCAGCCACAGCACACGCCAAAAGACAAGGTGTAACCGCACCGAAAGTGAACGCAGCCAAACTGTCCTTCGTCATACGATATCGTCATTCATCGTAAGCAATCGAGATATCAAAACATAAAATATAAGTATAAGTACCCCCCGTCACGCCGAGTGGCGTATAGGGAAATATGGTGTTAGTGACCCTATATTTTACAGACCTTCAGCACATGATTTTTGGGGTAATGTGGTCGGTATTACGCCCGTGCTGCTTTTACTTTCCCAGAAAAAATCCGGTACCCATTTAAGGCTGGGTGAACCCGGAGCCGTCGGTTGGGATCGAACCCTACCCCTTGTCCGTAGTAGTCCAGTTCACTAACCACTGAGCTATCGCGGCTCCTACTAATTTTTAGGGAATTAGTAAAACCCAGGTGTCCTCGCCAGGGTACGAACCCCGGCTGTTGCCGTGGTAAGCCAACCGCCTATCGATTGCGCTAACCGGACACCCATATCAAAACATGGTCCAGATGAAATACACAGCTCACGGTGCGCACAGAGCACTACACTCAGTAGCTATGGAAGTAGGCCGGAATATGAAGAAACTGCAACAAGGAACACTTTTCAAGCAGTGTCTCAACGGTTCTTGTCGCCTATCCGCTATATTAACCGGAAGTCCTAGCATTGTAATTGATAGCAATGAAAGTCACTTATTCTTGTCGCCTATCCGCTATTTTAACCGGAAGTCCTAGCATTGTAATTGATGGCAATGAAAGTCACTTATTCGTACCTCGTGTAAATTCGCTTGAAGTTTCTCGAAAGTCACAAAACAACTTGTGAAATGTGGTTAAATCGTCAAGTAAACAAGCTTTCATGTTAATCGTGAAAGCCTATATTTGAAGCTCTTGTAAAGACACATTCTGGTTTTCTGTAAATTTTCTTGCTGTTTCAATATGCCATCATTTTTCATCATTTTTCAAGTGAGGTTGGACATTGCTCTATAATGAAGAGAATAGTTCGTGATATACCACTTTTTCACTCCGTCTCTAAAACCTGTCCTGCCTAGTGAGAATAGATTGTTAGAGTCAATAATTGTGTGTAATGTGTTTCATGTATGGTGCTCATCTTAATGTCTGCCCGTGGTGCTCAACTTGATGTCTGCACTTGGTGCTCATCCTGATGTCTGCCCGTGGTACTCAAATTGATGTTTGCACTTGGTGCTCATCCTGATGTATGCCTATGGTGCTCATCTTGATGTCTGCCCGTGGTGCTCAACTTGATGTCTGCCCGTGGTGCTCATCCTGATGTCTGCCCGTGGTGCTCAACTTGATGTCTGCACTTGGTGCTCATCCTGATGTCTGCCCGTTGTGCTCATCTTGATGTCTGCCCGAGGTGCTCAGCTTGATGTCTGCACTTGGTGCTCATCATGATGTCTAGCCTAGGTTCTCATTTTGATGTCTGCACTCGGTGCTCATCTTGATGTCTGCCCGTGGTGCCCATTTTGATATCTGCCCTTGGTGCTCATTTTGATATCTGCCTTGGTGCTTATCATGATGTCTAGCCTAGGTTCTCATCTTGATGTCTGCCCGTGGTGCTCAACTTAATATGTGCACTTGGTGCTCATCCTGATGTCTGCCCGTGGTGCTCATTTTGATATCTGCCTTGGTGCTTATCATGATGTTTAGCCTAGGTTCTCATCTTGATGTCTGCCCGTGGTGCTCAACTTGATGTCTGCACTTGGTGCTCATCCTGATGTCTGCACGTGGTGCTCATTTTGATATCTGCCTTGGTGCTTATCATGATATCTAGCCTAGGTTCTCATCTTGATGTCTGCCCGTGGTGCTCAACTTGATGTCTGCACTTGGTGCTCATCATGATGTCTAGCCTAGGTTCTCATCTTGATGTCTGCCCGTGGTGCGCAACTTGATGTGTGCACTCGGTGCTCATCTTGATGTCTGCCCGTGGTGCTCATCATGAAATCTGCCCTTGGTGCTCATCTTGATGTTTGCCCTTGGTGCTCATCTTGATATCTGCCCTTGGTGCTTATCTTGATATCTGCCCTTGGTGCTCATCTTGATATCTGCCCTTGGTGCTCATCTTGATATCTGCCCTTGGTGCTCATCTTGATATCTGCCCTTGATGCTCATCTTGATGTCTGCCCTTGGTGCTTATCTTGATATCTGCCCTTGGTGCTCATCTTGATGTCTGCCCTTGGTGCTCATCTTGATATCTGCCCTTGATGCTCATCTTGATGTCTGCCCGTGGTGCTCATCTTGATATCTGCCCTTGATGCTCATCTTGATGTCTGTCCTTTCATTGATTAAACATATTACATGCCTTTCTCGCCCAGTTCTCCCGCTCCTTCGGAATGTCATTGGGTTCTGAATGAAGCTGTCTGGTAGTGGAAGCTGTACATGCCAAAACCATTTGAGCTGTTATTTTTTTTATACTATCCAATTAAAAAAAAAAATGATATATCCTTCTAAGATAACTATGAATAAACTTTAAGCTGCCAGTAGGGGCCTTGAACCATCGCGAAGTGTATTGCTGACATTGGCATCGATGTTCGAAATCACCAAACAACCGGTTACGGTGAAAATGAAGAAGTGTGAATAAAACATTAGATGATAACGATTAAGATAGCTCTATTATTGCGGGCTGGATGCGAGTCATTGACTTTTACATCAGGATCACGTGACTGACTGCAGTAGCTTTCTCACAGTTGTTTTTCATGGATACTTTAGCTGTATCTCGTTTGCGCCCGTCCTACAAGTTCACATATAAACACTTTCATTATACGTTCAAAGTGATTACAAGATTTTAAGTCTGAAGATTTTAAAAAAACTTATTATTACTAAAAATTAGTTAGGACATCCTCTCAAACTCCTAAATTTGCCAATCTTTGATCTATTTTTGACGAGCATTAACTACTAAAATATCATTTATACATAAACATTTACTTTAGATCAAAAGTTTACGTATGTTTGTGGTGTCACAGATTGAACCCATTTCCATAAAATATCAATTTTAAGAGAAAGTGGAATGTCTCAGAATATCTACACCCATAAATGATGGAAAACGTCTAAGATTAGAACTAAATTGCCACTTTCAAATGAAAACAAACAGTTGTGTTCTTGATTCTCCATTCTTCTTCTATTGACCTTTCGAGCCGTAACCGGCCCATAGGGCGTAGACCAAGATACACCTTCTCCTATATGAATTTTTGTTCTAGCAGTTTTCTTTTAAAGATACTTTATTAAATCTCGCCATCTGTCTCTGTTCTGTGCAAGCAGTTCTATCTCATTGAGGGAGCCGATTCCTGCTGCTCTTGCCTCTCCATTACTCCATGGGATTCTCCATTAGTCGCTAGAAAAAGTTAGCCTTTTAAAATTTTGTTTGTGAACAATTTAGGTTTTCTCATCCCACTGAAAAGTGGAAACAGAAGAAGTTGGAGATCTGGCTAGAGACAGGATTTTTCAAACGGACAGTGGTGTATGCAACGTTCTGTGGGAGATTTGGCTAGCGACATAGATTATTTCAAACGGACTGTGGTGTATGCAACGTTCTGTGGGAGATTTGGCTAGAGACAGAGATTCCTTCAAACGGACTGTTATTTATGCAACGTTCTGTGGGAGATCTGGCTAGAGACAGAGATTCTTTCAAACGGACTGTGGTGTATGCAACGTTCTGTGGGAGATTTGGCTAGAGACAGAGATTCCTTCAAACGGACTGTGGTGTATGCAACGTTCTGTGGGAGATCTGGCTAGAGACAGAGATTCCTTCAAACGGACTGTGGTGTATGCAACGTTCTGTGGGAGATCTGGCTAGAGACAGAGATTCCTTCAAACGGACTGTGGTTTATGCAACGTTCTGTGGGAGATCTGGCTAGAGACAGAGATTCCTTCAAACGGACTGTGGTTTATGCAACGTTCTGTGGGAGATCTGGCTAGAGACCGAGATTCTTTCAATCGGACTGTGGTGTATGCAACGTTTTACAAAGTACATGCGACCTGATGATGATGTGCAGTGGAAAACCAGATTTATTATTTCAGCAGTTTCTACCTGTACACTACATAACAGCGAACCACACTCTTCTGATAGAATCTATTGTAATACATACTGTTTCTACCGTAGGGTTATTTATGTCGTATGAAAAAAAACGATCTCTCATATTGGGCAGATGAAACAGTAAGATTTTACCAAAGTACTGACTTTTCAAGATTGCTTGCTACTTATCGTCTGTCAAGACGTCAAAAGCCATACACTATTTCTATGATGTGTTAGTGAAAGTAGTGAAGTGGATATAGATCGCCTTTCAGTTACTGACGTCCTTCCTTCTAATATAACATCTACTAATCCCACTGCTCAGACCCACATGCAACGGATCAAGCTATGTAAGTCAAAAACAGATAAGAACAGGTGCATGTTTAAAAAAAAACATATATATTTGTATGTTTTCTTACTTTCTGTTTTGTAGGGATCACAAGGGAGATTTGGGTTACCTGAATTATAATTAATGACGTTTGGCTGCTCAGGTACCGGACAACCGTTCAGCGTGTTCTAGATCATCTGTATGAAGTGGCGCCATAAATAGATAAAATAGGTAGTGCGTTTTATAAGCAGAAACTGTTTTATTTGGGAACTGGGTGATGTTATGTTATGTTTTTATAGGGATCATTATCACCTCCTTTAGGTACTCGGGTCTTCTTCTAGGAATACTGAGAACATTTACCTATGTGCACGAACTCCGTTGTACTGTGAGGAATCCATAAGTTGTACAGTCAGGGATTCATAAGTTGTACAGTCAGAGATTCATAAGTTGTACAGTCAGAGATTCATAAGTTGTACAGTCAGGAATCCATAAGTTGTACAGTCAGGGATTCATAAGTTGTACAGTCAGAGATTCATAAGTTGTACAGTCAGAGATTCATAAGTTGTACAGTCAGGGATTCATAAGTTGTACTGTCAGGGATTCATAAGTTGTACTGTCAAGGATTTATAAGTTGTACAGTCAGGAATCCATAAGTCGTATAGTCAGGGATCCATAATTTGTACAGTCATGGATCCATAAGTTGTACAGTCAGAGATTCATAAGTTGTACAGTCAGAGATTCATATGTTGTACAGTCAGGGATTCATAAGTTGTACTGTCAAGGATTTATAAGTTGTACAGTCAGGAATCCATAAGTCGTATAGTCAAGGATCCATAATTTGTACAGTCATGGATCCATAAGTTGTACTGGCAGGGATCCATAAGTTGTACAGTCAGGGATCCATAAGTTGTACAGTCATGGATCCATAAGTTGTACTGGCAGGGATCCATAAGTTGTACAGTCATGGATCCATAAGTTGTACTGGCAGGGATCCATAAGTTGTACAGTCAGGGATCCATAATTTGTACAGTCATGGATCCATAAGTTGTACTGGCAGGGATCCATAAGTTGTACAGTCAGGGATCAAGAAGCTGTACAGTCAGGGATCCATAAGTTGTACTGTCAGGGACCCATCAGTCGTACTGGCAGGGATCCATAAGTTGTACAGTCAGGGATCCATAAGTTGTACTGGCAGTGATCCATAAGTTGTACTGGCAGGGATCCATAAGTTGTACGAATTCATTTACTGGTCAGATTTCAGTGCGTGGCTAACGTAAGGTAGGATAGTCTTGTGAGTTATACTGATGCAAGGTTACATCTATAATAAAACATGGAAGAGACCGTCAGGGCTGGGTCATGCTACTAAGAACTAAGTGATCCCAACAAACACAAACAAACGTTGAAGTTCACAACATTCCACATCTATCAAGTGTTGCTCTTTCCTCAAGTTTAATGGCAAGAGATCAAGGAGAAGACCAAAAGGGAGATGGCAAAGAATTTTTCGTTTAAATAATTAAGGATACTGTTACCTGGTTTGGTAAGTTCGCTGTGAACAGTGGCTAGCTCTAGCTGTGCTTTTACATATCAGAGGCCATATTGAGTTATTTGCAGGTCATCATTATTGCATTCTGAACATGTCCATAGGTGCTCAGATCCCTCCTCAGCAAGTCTTGCAGTGTCCAGCGACTGACGACTCCAGTTCTGTGTTGGTTCATAAGTCTTCTTACACGCCCACTGGGTTTTTTTCACTTGGCATATACAGGTCTGAAAATGGAAGATATTCACGTCAATATAACATTTGTGAATAAAAGTCAAGAATTGACGAACCTGCCATTAAAATTAACAATGAGCAACCGTGTCAAAAATGACGGTATCACTTGCTGGCGTATTGACAGTTAGTCTTAGTTTGAATGCTTCTCTAGGAAAGCAAACCTAGGGCTGATTAAAAGCACACGCGAATTAATCATTGCGATCAATGTCAAAGAAGGTCATCACATAAAAATGTAGACACAACGATCGTAATCGACACGATGGAATGTTTAAATAAAGCTACCACAGACAGAGAAAATAATCAATTTTATTACAGACATTGTGCAAACAATCAAGAATGTCACACAATACGACAATAGTGTATTGTTGTTGTTGAATCTCCTCCCCCTCTCTTCAATGTGTGGAATTAATAGTGTAACATAGTTGGCTATGTATAGCGGCCAGGAAGATGTTTGAGCTTACGAGTGGGTGTGTCGTCACATAAATAAAAAATGCACAGAAGAAAATAACGAGCCATTGTTTGTGTTCTCTTATATTGAGCTCTCATATTTAATGTACTCGTACAGGTCTTCTCGTTCTAATATATCAGCTATCATTATTGTGGTCGCACAGGTCTTCTCGTTCTAATATATCAGCTATCATTATTGTGGTCGCACAGGTCTTCTCGTTCTAATATATCAGCTATCATTATTGTAGTCGCACAGGTCTTCTCGTTCTAATATATCAGCTATCATTATTGTGGTCGCACAGGTCTTCTCGTTCTAATATATCGGCTATCATTATTGTAGTCGCACAGGTCTTCTCGTTCTAATATATCGGCTATCATTATTGTGGTCGCACAGGTCTTCTCGTTCTAATATATCGGCTATCATTATTGTAGTCAGACATTATTTTTTGGTACCTTCTTCCTTGTTCTTGTACCATTATTATACTCCAACTCTCTTGTTCTTGTACCATTATTATACTCCAACCCTCTTGTTCTTGTACCATTATTATACTCCAACTCTCTTGTTCTTGTACCATTATTATACTCCAACCCTCTTGTTCTTGTACCATTATTATACTCCAACCCTCTTGTTCTTGTACCATTATTATACTCCAACCCTCTTGTTCTTGTACCATTATTATACTCCAACCCTCTTGTTCTTGTACCATTATTATACTCCAACCCTCTTGTTCTTGTACCATTATTATACTCCAACCCTCTTGTTCTTGTACCATTATTATACTCCAACTCTCTTGTTCTTGTACCATTATTATACTCCAACCCTCTTGTTCTTGTACCATTATTATACTCCAACCCTCTTGTTCTTGTACCATTATTATACTCCAACCCTCTTGTTCTTGTACCATTATTATACTCCAACCCTCTTGTTCTTGTACCATTATTATACTCCAACCCTCTTGTTCTTGTACCATTATTATACTCCAACTCTCTTGTTTTTGCACCATTATTACACTCCAAGCCTCTCGTTTCTGTACAATTATTACACTCCAACCCTCTTGTTTTTGTACCATTATTATACTCCAACCCTCTTGTTCTTGTACTCCAACCCTTTCTCCCCACCACTGCCCTTGTTTGTCTGACTGAACTAGTCTTAAACCTCAACTCTTTTGAATTCGACGGTCGATTCTTCAGCCAGACTAGTGTGGTGGCTATGGGCACCAATATGGGACCTAGCTATGCCTGCCTATTCATGGGCTAACCTGAGCACCACATTCTTTCCTCCTTCATTGTCACCTTTCTCTCATGGATTACCGGTACATTGTTGTTCTGGGCTGCCTGATCTTTCAGAACCTGAATGATCACGTTTTTGGACTCATTCCACTCCTCGGTTACCTTTTTAAACATCTCGGTCTGTCTTCACCCGTCAGGTTTACATACCTCCGTATTTTATAAACCGACTGATACCACTCCTACCTCCTCTATTCCTTTTTGCACCCTCACACCTGTCGTAACTCAATTATTGTTCACACCTTCTGCGCCTCAGACGTATCTGTGACCAGGACGACGACGTTCTCCATCAGACCCACCTTATTTTGGAAATATTTTGTCTACATCTATACCCTGAATCTGCCCTGCAATCAGCTTTCCAAAATGTTCTATCTATTACCAATACCCTAGCTCTTACTTCCACCCCCGCTCTCCATCTAACAGAACTTTTCTTTCTCTTACCCATCACCCTCACAATCTGGCTACACTCCGGATCATGAAACCAAACAGGTCGACGCTTGGGTGAAAGAATATGTGAACACTTATATAACATCAAATACGATTCTGGTACTCCTGTCTTCAACCAATTTAGATTCATCATCATCATCAAGTGCCGGGCCTACTGTCGTAGGTGATCAGGTCTCTCCACAATTTTCGATCTCGGGAGCTATTTATCATTTCTGTTGTTGACCCTCTGCCAAGCCATTCTCTTAAGTTGTCTGTTATTTTTTCTCTTTGCTGCCCTCTATCTCTTCGTCCCTCAACCTTTCCAGTTGCCACAATATATTCCAGTTGTTCTCTTTTCATTACATGGCCAAAAATGATGATTGTCTCTTCCTAATATTGGAAATTAGTTCTCTTTTTGCTTTGACCTCTTTCAGAACTTTTTCATTACTCTTCTTGGCTGTCCATGGTAATCTCAACATTCTTCAGCAAAACCAGTGATTTTCTTGTCTGTTGTCCTATTGTCCATGATTCGCATCCATATGTTAAGACTGGCTCTATATAACATTTAAGAACTCTTTTTTTCTTGTTTCTATTGTCAAAAATGGATTGCATAGTATCTTCCTCACCCCTTGGATAGCTGCCCCTGCCTGAGCCATTCTGCATCTCACCTCTGTTGTACATCTTCCGTCTGAGGTTAACAAAGTTCCCAAATATTTAAATTCACTTACCTGTTTTAATATTGCTCCACTTGTCTATATTTTGCACTGAGGTGATGTCTTTTTCTTTGTTGTTACCATTACCTGTCTTTTTGCTATTAAGGCTGAGTCTTTTTTTTTGCTTTCCTTCACTAAAATGTCCAACATTTCTTGTATCTCATTTTCACTCTTAGCGATTTAGACTGTATCATCAGCATATCTTAGATTATTTATATCATGACCACCAATTGTTATTCCATGCATGTCCCTTATGGATCTTAAAATAATCTCACTATAAATATTAAACAAATATGGTGACAGCACACAGACTTGTCTAGCACCCTGTTTTATTTGTTCAATTTAGATTCTATCTATTGTCCTTTCGAACCGAAGACGGCACATAGGGCAGAACCACAATCTCAAAAACAGAAACCTTGCGTGCCAAAATTGCACATATTGCAGATCACTTCAATTTAGATTGCCAGGACATAAAACCTCTGATGACTTCTGTGTTACTGGCATCATCTCTTATTACTCTGATACCCATAGCCATTTCACGTTAAAGAACCGACTCATAGTCCGTTTTGGTACTCCAACCGAGAGGATTAAATTTGTTTCACTCTTTTCTTAATCTCTCATCTCCTCTCAATGTCTCTCTTTCTCCTTTCACTATTCCTCATTGGACTGCCTTTATTGTCTTGTTTCCTCTTCTTCCCACTTTCCACTCCTATCTCTCTCTCTCTCTCTCTCTCTCTCTCTCTCTCTCTCTCTCTCTCTCTCTTACTTCTTCCCATTTTCTTTTTACCTTATGAAACACTTCCTTTCATTTTTTTTCCAAATTTTTCATTGTTTGGTTCATTTGGTCTAATTAAATCCTACTTGTCCTATACTCCTTACTAATCTTATAACCAGTCTATGAAAATCTTGGCTACTGTCTCTTCGGTCATTTTTAGAACTGTGTAGTTGTGTATTTTTACTTCGAATTTTGTGTTTAATAAGTATAGTTTATTATACCTGATGAAGGCTTTCGCCTAAATATTGTAGCTTGTCTTGTCTTGTATTTCTGTTAGTTTAGCTGCTCAATACCATTTATGTTTATTTTCTTCATTATCGTACTCGGGCAGGTCTTCCCGTTCTTGTATATCGGGCTGTCATTATCGTACTCGGGCAGGTCTTCCCGTTGTTGTATATCGGGCTGTCATTATTGTACTCGGGCAGGTCTTCCCGTTGTTTTATATCGGTCTGTCATTATTGTACTCGGGCAGGTCTTCCCGTTCTTGTATATCGGGCTGTCATTATTGTACTCGGGCAGGTCTTCCCGTTCTTGTATATCGGTCTGTCATTATCGTACTCGGGCAGGTCTTCCCGTTCTTGTATATCGGTCTGTCATTATTGTACTCGGGCAGGTCTTCCCGTTCTTGTATATCGGGCTGTCATTATTGTACTCGGGCAGGTCTTCCCGTTGTTGTATATCGGTCTGTCATTATTGTACTCGGTCAGGTCTTCCCGTTCTTGTATATCGGGCTGTCATTATTGTACTCGGTCAGGTCTTCCCGTTCTTGTATATCGGGCTGTCATTATTGTACTCGGGCAGGTCTTCCCGTTCTTGTATATCGGGCTGTCATTATTGTACTCGGTCAGGTCTTCCCGTTCTTGTATATCGGGCTGTCATTATTGTACTCGGGCAGGTCTTCCCGTTCTTGTATATCGGGCTGTCATTATCGTACTCGGGCAGGTCTTCCCGTTCTTGTATATCGGGCTGTCATTATCGTACTCGGTCAGGTCTTCCCGTTCTTGTATATCGGGCTGTCATTATTGTACTCGGTCAGGTCTTCCCGTTCTTGTATATCGGTCTGTCATTATTGTACTCGGTCAGGTCTTCCCGTTCTTGTATATCGGTCTGTCATTATTGTACTCGGTCAGGTCTTCCCGTTCTTGTATATCGGGCTGTCATTATCGTACTCGGGCAGGTCTTCCTGTTCTTGTATATCAAGCTGACGTTAGCTTTTTGTTGCGTTCGTCAGCTCTTTCATATGGCGACGTCCACAGAGACTCGGAACTAAATTTTGCATGTTAATTCGTTTTTCCCTGGCAGCCGTGTGCACAGGGGTCCTTCGTCGCACAGGCAGATAACTCAGTCTTCGGAGGTACTCATACTTTTTCCGTCGATGAGTAATTAACGTTTCAAGTTGGGAATTGCAGAGAGAAATCATAAATAAAAATCCCAACCGGTGCAGCCGGGATTTGAACTCACCACGTCGCTGTCTCGAGACCGGCGTCTTACCTCGAGACCAACCAGCCGTCAACAAGAAGATATAAGGCCAAATAAAATCAATTGAAATATCGTTTCTAGAAGCATGCTAAAGAAAGTTTCGTGGGCGACCAAAAAATCCAATAAGGATGTTTTAAAAGGCGGCTGGAATGAAGGAGATTATTAAATAAATTAGAAGTCCATCGAGATTTATGAGGCATGTTACACGAAGAGGTAGGTTGGAATGTTTTAGTGACAACAGGAAAAATAGACGGCTGTAGATATAGTTGTAGTCAAAGGAAAACGGTGCTGGATGATTTGAGTGGGACAGCGCACAAGATGGAGATTTATGGAAGAGTATGATAACCTCTCGACACGGACCATGAATAAATCAAGTTCGTGTGCCTTTTGTGCGCGTGTTTATATGTGTGTCTGCGTGATCCTGAAATGCAGATAACACATAGCGTGTGTCTGGGGACAAACCCGACCAAGACAAAGATGCAAGGAAAGAGTATATTGTTTCAGGATACTGACGTGGGTTACCTGATCGTTTAATGGTCTATTCAGGGGACTTAATGGCAAGCATGCCCTTCCTTGTCCTACGTCACATTAGACAACCCTCACTTACCTAGAGAACTTGTTTTTCTCTGTCCTATCAGTTTCAACTTTTGCGCATTCCTCTTTTGCTGGGGAAGCAACGTTGAGCTTAGTCGTACCAGATTTGTGAACACAGGTTTTATGTTGCGTAATGTTCATGCAATGTCAGAAAGTTCAATATTAAATGTCTCTGTACTAGTCCACTTTGTTATGTTTGGATCATCGTCACTGCACTCCGGACTAATTCATAGGTGTTTCAAATTTCTATTCAAAATATCGAGAAAACTCCGTGGAGAATCCTAACCCATATGCACGAACTCCGTAGCACGTTCTGGGATCTATCTTTACGAGTGGAATCTGATGACAACGGCCATTTTGGGCCTACTTTTCTTTTCTTTAACTACCAAGAGTTATTTAATGTGCGAGATTGCACACAATCCTTCTGTTTCTTACCTTTATCCGATAGTACTAGGCATCGGAACTCATTACATCTTAGTTCAGAGGAGTTCACATATTAAACACGTTTTATGACAAAATTATGACCGTCTGAAGTGGGATTTGAACCTGGAATCTTCCTGTCTACAGGTTGACATCTTACCTATGACTAGACCGCCCGCCTCCCTCTCCCATGGAGGAAATGGGGGGAGGGGTGTTATATAGTTTGCGCCGTTCAATTCTATTCTATTCAATTCTATTCTATTCTATTCTATTCTATTCTATTCTATTCTATTCTATTCTATTCTATTCTATTCTATTCTATTCTATTCTATTCTATTCTATTCTATTCTATTCATTCTATTCTATTCTATTCTATTCTATTCAATTCTATTCTATTCTATTCATGGAATCAGTTTAATTCCAGTCGGAACATCACCATATCCTCTCCACCGCCCGTCCCAGCACTTCTCGAAGCGAATCCAGACCGATTGTTCCAGTTGTTGATTTTACATAAATCTGTCCCCCCCCCCCCCCCCAACTAAACAAACCCCGGATTGTCTCTTTCAAAATACAAGGTAGAAGAGGCAGAGGCAGACCAAGACTAACATGGAGGAGTAACATCAAAAGATGGATAAGTCAACCTATGACAATCTGCTCCATCAAAGCAAGAGACAGAGTGGAATGGCGCTCCATGGTAGCCAACCTTCGATGCGGATACGGGACTCAGTGATGATGATAATAGCTTTCTTGCCTAGCCTGCGCGCTTACTAAGTTAGCTACATTGATACTCCCTCTTGTGTCCTCAACTTTAAAATGTTCCTTTAAATTGATCCAGAGTCGGTTGTTGATGTTGACTGATTGCCACGAGTTGATGCGAGCATGTCGCCCTTTGACTCATAAGATGTCTTCTTCTTCTTTTACCTTTTAGCTCCCAGTGGAGCATAGGTCTTCAACAAACACTTTCCAAGTCGTTCTGTTTTTTGCCATTCTTTTAAGATCATTCCATGTCTTCCCCATCATCTTCATCTCTGCCTCTATCTGTCTTCTCCAAGAATTCCTTGGTCTTCCTCTTTGTCTTTTCCCCCGGGGATTCCGAAAAAAGGGCCTCTTGTGTAATACTCTCAGTTGGCTTCCGTAGTGTGTGTCCTATCCATCGCCATCGTTTTCGCTGTATCTCTTTATCCACTGGTATTTAACCGGTACACCTCCAAAATTATATAAAATAACCTCCACTAAACCGTCTGAAAAGTATATATACATATATATATTGGGTTGTTGTTGTTGACGGATTGCCACGAGTTGATGCGAGCATGTTGCCTTTTGACTCATAAGATGTGGCGGGTCGTAATGGCTTTCTTGACATTCCCGGCTCTTACTGGAGAGGTTGGATTTCGTCTGTCCCAGGCTATGCTGGGAAACTACTAGTCCAGCCCAGAGGTACTGCAATACTGGGTCCTCTATATCAGTAGCAGCCACCACTACAGGGAACGAATCCAGAGTCGGTAAAGCGGAATACTCAGCAGTAGGATACAGTACGATTGAAAATAAAACAGGTTTAACTATAGAAAATGTTCAGAAAATAAAACAGGTTTAACTATAGAAAATGTTCAGAAAATAAAACAGGTTTAACTATAGAAAATGTTCAGAAAATAAAACAGGTTTAACTATAGAAAATGTTCAGAAAATAAAATGAATACCTTGCAACGCTCTAAAATATAATCCTCTGTAAAAATTTCTCATGTTTTAGAGGATTGCAGAGTAATAAATCATTTGCTACATAAAAGTCATGGGAAACATAAAGTCTGCAAAACGATTTGGAATGTAAAACAAAAAGCAATCTTTGATATTAAAGTTACAGATATTACAATTTACGAATTTTTGCGGCTGCTATATGAATGACAAAACATAAATACTATTTTGGTTGTTCTTAATTTTAATGTGGGTTTTTGAAAGCTACATTAATATTTGCCAGCCCATTTGTGTGTTGCTGTGAACACAAGAAAACCTGCGTAATTATTTTGCGCAAATGTTTGACAATGCAACGCAATTAGCGTGGAATCAAGTCATGGTAGAGGACGCTTCTGTGATGTTAACTATGTGTTTTAACATTAATAGATCTTAAAGTTGATCTGTTACAGGAGAAGTCGGCTCTGACTGTAACAGATCTTTGAAGCTGTATTTTATGTTACATGAATTGTTGCGTGTTACAGTTATAACATGTCTGGGTTAAGAACAAAATCGGGGTCGTTAAAATTGTGTTCGGTTGCAGCTTCAATAAATAACAATCTATCTCTTCCGTGACAGGGACGTTATTATATAACTATTAACAAGAACAAGCAAATTATCCTACATTCCTGCTGCCTGAGATCTCAAGGAAAAAGAACAGCAAAAAACTATATGCTGAACCATCAAAACGTTATACTGGGTAGACATATTACACGCCAAGAACTTGCTAGAATGTGGACAATACAAAACAACGTTATTAGTTTTTGGCACTGAAAATACTTGGGCTCAACTTTGGACTTACGAGCAAAATCAAAGAGAGACCTTCAAGAACCAGCAGTGAATCTCCTGCTATAGAGAGTTACAGTTACTGCTCTATGTGATGTCTTAAGCCATAGAAGAACAAACTAACTGAACTACTAACATTTCAATAACTCATTTAGCATAAAAGCTCAGGATTTGATTTTGCTTTGGACACTTCTATTTTAATCTAGGAATCTAAGTAGATTCTACACAACCGTTCATGGACTCGTACACAGCTAACATCTTTGGATGTAAATACGTAAATATCACTCTCTCTTTTCTCTCTGCGATCAAGACTCAATCAGAGTAGGATTCCAGACTCTCTCATGAAGTCAGCTGTCTGTTTAAGTGATTCGATTGCCCCGTATAGTTTCTCTTCCAGGGAGGTGGGTGTGGACCACATTGCTCTTCTCAGGTCTGTGTACGGGGGGCAATCCTGTAGAACATATTTTGTAGTCATATTGTCCAGTGTACAGTGGCATAGGCTGGTTGTACCTATTTTGAATTTGGTGAACATGTGATTCCTCATTCTATTGTGGTCAGTGCGTAGGCCAAGTATGATGACTTGATCCCCCTTGATAGTTGATTGTATCCGTCCTTTTCGTTATGCTTTGGGTGTTCTCGTTTCCATTTTTCATGATACTGACCTTTGAGGATGGATTTGGCTTCATCATAACTGAGCGGATGTTTCTCTTGTGGTAATCTCCCTCCCTCTTTAGCTAATTTGTCTGCGCGTTCGCATTCGTGTATATTACAATGTGATGGTATCCACCAATATGGGACCTAGCTATGCCTGCCTATTCATGGGCTAACCTGAGCACCACATTCTTTCCTCCTTCATTGTCACCTTTCTCTCATGGATTACCGGTACATTGTTGTTCTGGGCTGCCTGATCTTTCAGAACCTGAATGATCACGTTTTTGGACTCATTCCACTCCTCGGTTACCTTTTTAAACATCTCGGTCTGTCTTCACCCGTCAGGTTTACATACCTCCGTATTTTATAAACCGACTGATACCACTCCTACCTCCTCTATTCCTTTTTGCACCCTCACACCTGTCGTAACTCAATTATTGTTCACACCTTCTGCGCCTCAGACGTATCTGTGACCAGGACGACGACGTTCTCCATCAGACCCACCTTATTTTGGAAATATTTTGTCTACATCTATACCCTGAATCTGCCCTGCAATCAGCTTTCCAAAATGTTCTATCTATTACCAATACCCTAGCTCTTACTTCCACCCCCGCTCTCCATCTAACAGAACTTTTCTTTCTCTTACCCATCACCCTCACAATCTGGCTACACTCCGGATCATGAAACCAAACAGGTCGACGCTTGGGTGAAAGAATATGTGAACACTTATATAACATCAAATACGATTCTGGTACTCCTGTCTTCAACCAATTTAGATTCATCATCATCATCAAGTGCCGGGCCTACTGTCGTAGGTGATCAGGTCTCTCCACAATTTTCGATCTCGGGAGCTATTTATCATTTCTGTTGTTGACCCTCTGCCAAGCCATTCTCTTAAGTTGTCTGTTATTTTTTCTCTTTGCTGCCCTCTATCTCTTCGTCCCTCAACCTTTCCAGTTGCCACAATATATTCCAGTTGTTCTCTTTTCATTACATGGCCAAAAATGATGATTGTCTCTTCCTAATATTGGAAATTAGTTCTCTTTTTGCTTTGACCTCTTTCAGAACTTTTTCATTACTCTTCTTGGCTGTCCATGGTAATCTCAACATTCTTCAGCAAAACCAGTGATTTTCTTGTCTGTTGTCCTATTGTCCATGATTCGCATCCATATGTTAAGACTGGCTCTATATAACATTTAAGAACTCTTTTTTTCTTGTTTCTATTGTCAAAAATGGATTGCATAGTATCTTCCTCACCCCTTGGATAGCTGCCCCTGCCTGAGCCATTCTGCATCTCACCTCTGTTGTACATCTTCCGTCTGAGGTTAACAAAGTTCCCAAATATTTAAATTCACTTACCTGTTTTAATATTGCTCCACTTGTCTATATTTTGCACTGAGGTGATGTCTTTTTCTTTGTTGTTACCATTACCTGTCTTTTTGCTATTAAGGCTGAGTCTTTATTTTTGCTTTCCTTCACTAAAATGTCCAACATTTCTTGTATCTCATTTTCACTCTTAGCGATTTAGACTGTATCATCAGCATATCTTAGATTATTTATATCATGACCACCAATTGTTATTCCATGCATGTCCCTTATGGATCTTAAAATAATCTCACTATAAATATTAAACAAATATGGTGACAGCACACAGACTTGTCTAGCACCCTGTTTTATTTGTTCAATTTAGATTCTATCTATTGTCCTTTCGAACCGAAGACGGCACATAGGGCAGAACCACAATCTCAAAAACAGAAACCTTGCGTGCCAAAATTGCACATATTGCAGATCACTTCAATTTAGATTGCCAGGACATAAAACCTCTGATGACTTCTGTGTTACTGGCATCATCTCTTATTACTCTGATACCCATAGCCATTTCACGTTAAAGAACCGACTCATAGTCCGTTTTGGTACTCCAACCGAGAGGATTAAATTTGTTTCACTCTTTTCTTAATCTCTCATCTCCTCTCAATGTCTCTCTTTCTCCTTTCACTATTCCTCATTGGACTGCCTTTATTGTCTTGTTTCCTCTTCTTCCCACTTTCCACTCCTATCTCTCTCTCTCTCTCTCTCTCTCTCTCTCTCTCTCTCTCTCTCTCTCTTACTTCTTCCCATTTTCTTTTTACCTTATGAAACACTTCCTTTCATTTTTTTTCCAAATTTTTCATTGTTTGGTTCATTTGGTCTAATTAAATCCTACTTGTCCTATACTCCTTACTAATCTTATAACCAGTCTATGAAAATCTTGGCTACTGTCTCTTCGGTCATTTTTAGAACTGTGTAGTTGTGTATTTTTACTTCGAATTTTGTGTTTAATAAGTATAGTTTATTATACCTGATGAAGGCTTTCGCCTAAATATTGTAGCTTGTCTTGTCTTGTATTTCTGTTAGTTTAGCTGCTCAATACCATTTATGTTTATTTTCTTCATTATCGTACTCGGGCAGGTCTTCCCGTTCTTGTATATCGGGCTGTCATTATCGTACTCGGGCAGGTCTTCCCGTTGTTGTATATCGGGCTGTCATTATTGTACTCGGGCAGGTCTTCCCGTTGTTTTATATCGGTCTGTCATTATTGTACTCGGGCAGGTCTTCCCGTTCTTGTATATCGGGCTGTCATTATTGTACTCGGGCAGGTCTTCCCGTTCTTGTATATCGGTCTGTCATTATCGTACTCGGGCAGGTCTTCCCGTTCTTGTATATCGGTCTGTCATTATTGTACTCGGGCAGGTCTTCCCGTTCTTGTATATCGGGCTGTCATTATTGTACTCGGGCAGGTCTTCCCGTTGTTGTATATCGGTCTGTCATTATTGTACTCGGTCAGGTCTTCCCGTTCTTGTATATCGGGCTGTCATTATTGTACTCGGTCAGGTCTTCCCGTTCTTGTATATCGGGCTGTCATTATTGTACTCGGGCAGGTCTTCCCGTTCTTGTATATCGGGCTGTCATTATTGTACTCGGTCAGGTCTTCCCGTTCTTGTATATCGGGCTGTCATTATTGTACTCGGGCAGGTCTTCCCGTTCTTGTATATCGGGCTGTCATTATCGTACTCGGGCAGGTCTTCCCGTTCTTGTATATCGGGCTGTCATTATCGTACTCGGTCAGGTCTTCCCGTTCTTGTATATCGGGCTGTCATTATTGTACTCGGTCAGGTCTTCCCGTTCTTGTATATCGGTCTGTCATTATTGTACTCGGTCAGGTCTTCCCGTTCTTGTATATCGGTCTGTCATTATTGTACTCGGTCAGGTCTTCCCGTTCTTGTATATCGGGCTGTCATTATCGTACTCGGGCAGGTCTTCCTGTTCTTGTATATCAAGCTGACGTTAGCTTTTTGTTGCGTTCGTCAGCTCTTTCATATGGCGACGTCCACAGAGACTCGGAACTAAATTTTGCATGTTAATTCGTTTTTCCCTGGCAGCCGTGTGCACAGGGGTCCTTCGTCGCACAGGCAGATAACTCAGTCTTCGGAGGTACTCATACTTTTTCCGTCGATGAGTAATTAACGTTTCAAGTTGGGAATTGCAGAGAGAAATCATAAATAAAAATCCCAACCGGTGCAGCCGGGATTTGAACTCACCACGTCGCTGTCTCGAGACCGGCGTCTTACCTCGAGACCAACCAGCCGTCAACAAGAAGATATAAGGCCAAATAAAATCAATTGAAATATCGTTTCTAGAAGCATGCTAAAGAAAGTTTCGTGGGCGACCAAAAAATCCAATAAGGATGTTTTAAAAGGCGGCTGGAATGAAGGAGATTATTAAATAAATTAGAAGTCCATCGAGATTTATGAGGCATGTTACACGAAGAGGTAGGTTGGAATGTTTTAGTGACAACAGGAAAAATAGACGGCTGTAGATATAGTTGTAGTCAAAGGAAAACGGTGCTGGATGATTTGAGTGGGACAGCGCACAAGATGGAGATTTATGGAAGAGTATGATAACCTCTCGACACGGACCATGAATAAATCAAGTTCGTGTGCCTTTTGTGCGCGTGTTTATATGTGTGTCTGCGTGATCCTGAAATGCAGATAACACATAGCGTGTGTCTGGGGACAAACCCGACCAAGACAAAGATGCAAGGAAAGAGTATATTGTTTCAGGATACTGACGTGGGTTACCTGATCGTTTAATGGTCTATTCAGGGGACTTAATGGCAAGCATGCCCTTCCTTGTCCTACGTCACATTAGACAACCCTCACTTACCTAGAGAACTTGTTTTTCTCTGTCCTATCAGTTTCAACTTTTGCGCATTCCTCTTTTGCTGGGGAAGCAACGTTGAGCTTAGTCGTACCAGATTTGTGAACACAGGTTTTATGTTGCGTAATGTTCATGCAATGTCAGAAAGTTCAATATTAAATGTCTCTGTACTAGTCCACTTTGTTATGTTTGGATCATCGTCACTGCACTCCGGACTAATTCATAGGTGTTTCAAATTTCTATTCAAAATATCGAGAAAACTCCGTGGAGAATCCTAACCCATATGCACGAACTCCGTAGCACGTTCTGGGATCTATCTTTACGAGTGGAATCTGATGACAACGGCCATTTTGGGCCTACTTTTCTTTTCTTTAACTACCAAGAGTTATTTAATGTGCGAGATTGCACACAATCCTTCTGTTTCTTACCTTTATCCGATAGTACTAGGCATCGGAACTCATTACATCTTAGTTCAGAGGAGTTCACATATTAAACACGTTTTATGACAAAATTATGACCGTCTGAAGTGGGATTTGAACCTGGAATCTTCCTGTCTACAGGTTGACATCTTACCTATGACTAGACCGCCCGCCTCCCTCTCCCATGGAGGAAATGGGGGGAGGGGTGTTATATAGTTTGCGCCGTTCAATTCTATTCTATTCAATTCTATTCTATTCTATTCTATTCTATTCTATTCTATTCTATTCAATTCTATTCTATTCTATTCTATTCTATTCTATTCTATTCAATTCTATTCTATTCTATTCTATTCAATTCTATTCTATTCTATTCATGGAATCAGTTTAATTCCAGTCGGAACATCACCATATCCTCTCCACCGCCCGTCCCAGCACTTCTCGAAGCGAATCCAGACCGATTGTTCCAGTTGTTGATTTTACATAAATCTGTCCCCCCCCCCCCAACTAAACAAACCCCGGATTGTCTCTTTCAAAATACAAGGTAGAAGAGGCAGAGGCAGACCAAGACTAACATGGAGGAGTAACATCAAAAGATGGATAAGTCAACCTATGACAATCTGCTCCATCAAAGCAAGAGACAGAGTGGAATGGCGCTCCATGGTAGCCAACCTTCGATGCGGATACGGGACTCAGTGATGATGATAATAGCTTTCTTGCCTAGCCTGCGCGCTTACTAAGTTAGCTACATTGATACTCCCTCTTGTGTCCTCAACTTTAAAATGTTCCTTTAAATTGATCCAGAGTCGGTTGTTGATGTTGACTGATTGCCACGAGTTGATGCGAGCATGTCGCCCTTTGACTCATAAGATGTCTTCTTCTTCTTTTACCTTTTAGCTCCCAGTGGAGCATAGGTCTTCAACAAACACTTTCCAAGTCGTTCTGTTTTTTGCCATTCTTTTAAGATCATTCCATGTCTTCCCCATCATCTTCATCTCTGCCTCTATCTGTCTTCTCCAAGAATTCCTTGGTCTTCCTCTTTGTCTTTTCCCCCGGGGATTCCAAAAAAAGGGCCTCTTGTGTAATACTCTCAGTTGGCTTCCGTAGTGTGTGTCCTATCCATCGCCATCGTTTTCGCTGTATCTCTTTATCCACTGGTATTTAACCGGTACACCTCCAAAATTATATAAAATAACCTCCACTAAACCGTCTGAAAAGTATATATACATATATATATTGGGTTGTTGTTGTTGACGGATTGCCACGAGTTGATGCGAGCATGTTGCCTTTTGACTCATAAGATGTGGCGGGTCGTAATGGCTTTCTTGACATTCCCGGCTCTTACTGGAGAGGTTGGATTTCGTCTGTCCCAGGCTATGCTGGGAAACTACTAGTCCAGCCCAGAGGTACTGCAATACTGGGTCCTCTATATCAGTAGCAGCCACCACTACAGGGAACGAATCCAGAGTCGGTAAAGCGGAATACTCAGCAGTAGGATACAGTACGATTGAAAATAAAACAGGTTTAACTATAGAAAATGTTCAGAAAATAAAACAGGTTTAACTATAGAAAATGTTCAGAAAATAAAACAGGTTTAACTATAGAAAATGTTCAGAAAATAAAACAGGTTTAACTATAGAAAATGTTCAGAAAATAAAATGAATACCTTGCAACGCTCTAAAATATAATCCTCTGTAAAAATTTCTCATGTTTTAGAGGATTGCAGAGTAATAAATCATTTGCTACATAAAAGTCATGGGAAACATAAAGTCTGCAAAACGATTTGGAATGTAAAACAAAAAGCAATCTTTGATATTAAAGTTACAGATATTACAATTTACGAATTTTTGCGGCTGCTATATGAATGACAAAACATAAATACTATTTTGGTTGTTCTTAATTTTAATGTGGGTTTTTGAAAGCTACATTAATATTTGCCAGCCCATTTGTGTGTTGCTGTGAACACAAGAAAACCTGCGTAATTATTTTGCGCAAATGTTTGACAATGCAACGCAATTAGCGTGGAATCAAGTCATGGTAGAGGACGCTTCTGTGATGTTAACTATGTGTTTTAACATTAATAGATCTTAAAGTTGATCTGTTACAGGAGAAGTCGGCTCTGACTGTAACAGATCTTTGAAGCTGTATTTTATGTTACATGAATTGTTGCGTGTTACAGTTATAACATGTCTGGGTTAAGAACAAAATCGGGGTCGTTAAAATTGTGTTCGGTTGCAGCTTCAATAAATAACAATCTATCTCTTCCGTGACAGGGACGTTATTATATAACTATTAACAAGAACAAGCAAATTATCCTACATTCCTGCTGCCTGAGATCTCAAGGAAAAAGAACAGCAAAAAACTATATGCTGAACCATCAAAACGTTATACTGGGTAGACATATTACACGCCAAGAACTTGCTAGAATGTGGACAATACAAAACAACGTTATTAGTTTTTGGCACTGAAAATACTTGGGCTCAACTTTGGACTTACGAGCAAAATCAAAGAGAGACCTTCAAGAACCAGCAGTGAATCTCCTGCTATAGAGAGTTACAGTTACTGCTCTATGTGATGTCTTAAGCCATAGAAGAACAAACTAACTGAACTACTAACATTTCAATAACTCATTTAGCATAAAAGCTCAGGATTTGATTTTGCTTTGGACACTTCTATTTTAATCTAGGAATCTAAGTAGATTCTACACAACCGTTCATGGACTCGTACACAGCTAACATCTTTGGATGTAAATACGTAAATATCACTCTCTCTTTTCTCTCTGCGATCAAGACTCAATCAGAGTAGGATTCCAGACTCTCTCATGAAGTCAGCTGTCTGTTTAAGTGATTCGATTGCCCCGTATAGTTTCTCTTCCAGGGAGGTGGGTGTGGACCACATTGCTCTTCTCAGGTCTGTGTACGGGGGGCAATCCTGTAGAACATATTTTGTAGTCATATTGTCCAGTGTACAGTGGCATAGGCTGGTTGTACCTATTTTGAATTTGGTGAACATGTGATTCCTCATTCTATTGTGGTCAGTGCGTAGGCCAAGTATGATGACTTGATCCCCCCTTGATAGTTGATTGTATCCGTCCTTTTCGTTATGCTTTGGGTGTTCTCGTTTCCATTTTTCATGATACTGACCTTTGAGGATGGATTTGGCTTCATCATAACTGAGCGGATGTTTCTCTTGTGGTAATCTCCCTCCCTCTTTAGCTAATTTGTCTGCGCGTTCGCATTCGTGTATATTACAATGTGATGGTATCCACTGAATGACTACTCTCAGGAAGTTATTGCATAGTTGGTCTAGGGTTGTTCTCAGGTCATCTGGCTCATTGTTCTTGGGCCTTTTTAAAGTTGATAGTACTGACAGAGCATCAGTCAGAATCACCAATTTATTGTGCATGTTATTTTTGTGTTGCGTAGCCAGTGTTCCAGCATCTCTGAGGGCCTCAGTTTCTGCTTTAAAGTTAATAACTGTAAATATCTACAAAACATGATCAAGGATTCGCACACAGCTAATATCTCTAGAACATATTTTCTACACAACAGTTCAAGGACTCGTACACAGCTAATATCTCTAGAACATACTTTCTACACAACAGTTCAAGGACTCGTACACAGCAAATATCTCTAGAACATAGTTTCTACACAACAGTTCAGGGACTCATACACAGCTAATATCTCTAGAACATATTTTCTACACAACAGTTCAAGGACTCGTACACAGCTAATATCTCTAGAAAATAGTTTCTACACAACAGTTCAAGGACTCGTACACAGCAAATATCTCTAGAACATAGTTTCTACACAACAGTTCAAGGACTCGTACACAGCTAATATCTCTAGAACATAGTTTCTACACAACAGTTCAAGGACTCGTACACAGCTAATATCTCTAGAACATAGTTTCTACACAACAGTCCAAGGACTCGTACACAGCAAATATCTCTAGAACATAGTTTCTACACAACAGTTCAAGGACTCATACACAGCTAATATCTCTAGAACATAGTTTCTACACAACAGTTCAAGGACTCATACACAGCTAATATCTCTAGAACATATTTTCTACACAACAGTTCAAGGACTCGTACACAGATAATATCTCTAGAACATAGTTTCTACACAACAGTTCAAGGACTCATACACAGCTAATATCTCTAGAACATATTTTCTACACAACAGTTCAAGGACTCATACACAGCTAATATCTCTAGAACATAGTTTCTACACAACAGTTCAAGGACTCGTACACAGCTAATATCTCTAAAACATATTTTCTACACAACAGTTCAAGGACTCAACACACAGCTAATATCTCTAGAACATAGTTTCTACACAACAGTTCAAGGACTCGTACACAGCTAATATCTCTAAAACATATTTTCTACACAACAGTTCAAGGACTCAACACACAGCTAATATCTCTAGAACATAGCTTCTACACAACAGTTCAAGGACTCATACACAGCTAATATCTCTAGAACATATTTTCTACACAACAGTTCAAGGACTCAACACACAGCTAATATCTCTAAAACATACTTTCTACACAACAGTTCAAGGACTCATACACAGCTAATATCTCTAGAACGTAGATCCACTTCTCGCCTCATTTCTTTTGTACATCTTTTCTAGCACTTGAAGGTAAAACGCAAACTCAAGTAATTTGAAAATAATATAACTTTGCCCTTTTACTTTGATCACGGCTTCAAAGCAAACCTTTTCGTGAATTATTTTCCATAGAGGAATTGGCCGGGGAAAAAAAACTAGCAAAAGATCATAGCTGGTAGCCATAATATAATCTTCAGTTTGTAAAAGACGTAGAGCTGATTTGTTGGTTGATTATTTGGCTGATTCGTTGGCTGCTTGGTAGAGTGATTAGTTGGTTTGCTACTTGTTTAAATTAAAGGTTTGTTGGCTGGTTGACTGGCTAGCTAGCAGACTGGTACGTAGGTCGGTTTGGTTGACTAGTTGATCTGTTGGCTGGCTGACTGGCTAGCTAGCAGACTGGTACGTAGGTGGGTTTGGTTGGCTAGTTGGGTTGTTGGTTTATTGGTTTGTTGGCTGGTTGTCTGGCTAGTTAGCATAGTGGTACGTAGGTGGGTTTGGTTGGTTGGTTGACTGGCTAGCTAGCAGACTGGTACGTAGGTGGGTTTGGTTGGCTAATTGGTTTGTTGGTTTGTTGGTTTGTTGGTTTGTTGGCTGGTTGACTGGCTAGCTAGCGGACTGGCACGTAGGTGGGTTTGGTTGGCTAGTTGGTTTGTTGGTTTATTGGTTTGTTGGCTGGTTGTCTGGCTAGTTAGCATAGTGGTACGTAGGTGGGTTTGGTTGGCTAGTTGGTTTGTTAGCTGGTTGACTAGCTAGTTAGCAGACTGGTACGTAGGTGGGTTTAGTTGGCTAGTTGGTTTGTCGGTTTGTTGGCTGGTTGACTGGCTAGTTAGCTGACTGGTACGTAGGTGGGTTTGGTTGGCTAGTTAGTTTGTTGGTTGCCTGCTTAGTTGACTGGCTGGTTGGTTTGTTGGTTGGTTGATATGCTCATTCATTGCTTAACTGGCTGGTTAGTTGGTTTACTGGCTGGTTGGTTGACTGGTTAGTTGTTGTCGTTTAGGTTGGCGATTACTTCCTATATTTGTTGCTTGCGTGATTTTTACTGGTTATTTGGTTAAATCAGCTGATTCTGACAGCCTGGTTAATTGTAAGATCAATTCTTTATTTGGTCGATTTGTTTACTGATTCGCTGGTTGACATCACAGCTGGTAAATCAGTTTGATGATTTATTCATTAGTTGCTTGATTGTTTGACTGTTTGTTACAACAGCTCCAAAAATTAATCCTTACATCAAATACTCAGTGCTAGCCAGGACCAGAAACATAAACCAACTGGCTGACACTTTAATAGTAGCCAAAAATACGATCGTGAAATAGTGGTGATTATCATTAATACACTAAAACTGTAAATGTAATCATCAAGCATATCCGTATACGTACCACATATCTACTTGTTCAAAATGACACAGGTAAAGTATAAATATATGACATTATATTGCCACATGATATCTAGATAGCAGATAATAGCCTGCATGGCTCGAACACATCCGAGATGAGAGCATTAACATTTACACAGCACATTGTGCACTAATAAAGTACACACTAGGTATTGTTTTTGTTACAAAGAAAAGTATAGAGACAATTAATTCGCGCAAAGGAAAATATGTGAATGTTTGCACAATTTAATCTTAAAAAAGGAGTTCAGCAAACGTTGAATTAGAAGAGACAAGACACAATTAGAAGAGCAAGATATAATTAGAAGAGACAAGACACAATTAGAAGAGCAAGATATAATTAGAAGAGACAAGACACAATTAGAAGAGCAAGATATAATTAGAAGAGACAAGACACAATTAGAAGAGCAAGATATAATTAGAAGAGACAAGACACAATTAGAAGAGCAAGATATAATTAGAAGAGACAAGACACAATTAGAAGAGCAAGATATAATTAGAAGAGCAGGATATAATTAGAAGAGCAAGATATAATTAGAAGAGCAAGACATAATTAGAAGAGCAAGACACAATTAGAAGAGCAAGACATAATTAGAAGAGCAAGACACAATTAGAAGAGCAAGATATAATTAGAAGAGCAAGATATAATTAGAAGAGCAAGACATAATTAGAAGAGCAAGATATAATTAGAAGAGACAAGACACAATTAGAAGAGCAAGATATAATTAGAAGAGACAAGACACAATTAGAAGAGCAAGATATAATTAGAAGAGCAAGACACAATTAGAAGAGCAAGACATAATTAGAAGAGCAAGACATAATTAGAAGAGCAAGACACAATTAGAAGAGCAAGATATAATTAGAAGAGCAAGATATAATTAGAAGAGCAAGATATAATTAGAAGAGCAAGATATAATTAGAAGAGCAAGACACAATTAGAAAAGCAAGATATAATTAGAAGAGACAAGGCACAATTAGAAGAGCTAGACACAATTAGAAGAGACAAGGCACAATTAGAAGAGCTAGACACAATTAGAAGAGACAAGGCACAATTAGAAGAGCTAGACACAATTAGAAGAGACAAGGCACAATTAGAAGAGCTAGACACAATTAGAAGAGACAAGGCACAATTAGAAGAGACAAGGCACAATTAGAAGAGCTAGACACAATTAGAAGAGACAAGGCACAATTAGAAGAGCTAGACACAATTAGAAGAGACAAGGCACAATTAGAAGAGACAAGGCACAATTAGAAGAGCTAGACACAATTAGAAGAGACAAGGCACAATTAGAAGAGACAAGGCACAATTAGAAGAGCTAGACACAATTAGAAGAGCTAGACACATTTAGAAGAGCAAGATATAATTAGAAGAGACAAGGCACAATTAGAAGAGCAAGATATAATTAGAAGAGCAAGATATAATTAGAAGAGCAAGACATAATTAGAAGAGACAAGACATAATTAGAAGAGCAAGATATAATTAGAAGAGCAAGACATAATTAGATGAGCAAGACATAATTAGAAGAGCAAGACATAATTAGAAGAGCAAGACATAATTAGAAGAGACAAGACACAATTAGAAGTGACAAGACATAATTAGAAGAGCAAGACATAATTAGAAGAGACAAGACACAATTAGAAGAGACAAGATATAATTAGAAGAGCAAGACATAATTAGAAGAGACAAGACATAATTAGAAGAGACAAGATATAATTAGAAGAGCAAGACATAATTAGAAGAGACAAGACACAATTAGAAGAGACAAGATATAATTAGAAGAGCAAGACATAATTAGAAGAGACAAGACATAATTAGAAGAGCAAGACATAATTAGAAGAGACAAGACATAATTAGAAGAGCAAGATATAATTAGAAGAGCAAGATATAATTAGAAGAGCAAGACATAATTAGAAGAGCAAGACATAATTAGAAGAGCAAGATATAATTAGAAGAGCAAGACATAATTAGGAAGCAAGACATAATTAGAAGAGACAAGACATAATTAGAAGAGCAAGATATAATTAGAAGAGCAAGACATAATTAGATGAGCAAGACATAATTAGAAGAGCAAGACATAATTAGAAGAGCAAGACATAATTAGAAGAGACAAGACACAATTAGAAGAGACAAGACATAATTAGAAGAGCAAGACATAATTAGAAGAGCAAGACATAATTAGAAGAGAAAGAAATAGAAGAGCAAGAGAGAATACAAGTTGAGTCTGAGATAAAAATAAGCTGAATCCTTTTTAAACTGCAACGGTTTTCAACAAATGTTACTCAACAAATGTTACTGAACAAATGGTACTCAACAAATGTTACTCAACGAATGTTACTCAACAAATGTTACTGAACAAATGTTACTCAAACAAATGATGCTCTTGAAATGTTACTCAAACAAATGATACTCTTGAAATGTTACTCAACAAATGTTACTCAAAAAAATGTTACTTTTAGCCTAGAAGTATGTGATTATTTTTAGGTGCACATTTGAAGGTGCACATTTGAAAGTTTCGCAAGCACAATAATTCTATAAATAATTGTTACCTTACAAATGTTTTTTGGCTGCTCGGTATGTTATCAGTAAAGGGAACGTGGGTTCAATTTCAGCTTGACTGCCCTGCCTTCAGTTGACACGTCTAATAAAAGAAGGATACTTTATTAGTAGAGTATAGAAAGATGCTATCAGTGAGAAACGAGAGTAGTCTTTATCGCCTTAAAATGACTTAATGGTTACGGTTAGTCGAAGGCCCAGGTATCACTGCAAACGAATTAAAATTCAGAATTACTCAATCACCCGTGCCAGTGGAATCATCCGAATTAATATCACATCGCACTGAGGGATTCAAATAAAGAAAAGCAGCTGCAGTCCCCGTCATAGCAGCTACAACACACCACAAAAAGACATAAGATCAAGCGGCACTGAAAGTGAACGCAGCTGAACTGTCCTTCGCCATGCGATATCATCATTTATAATCCGGATGAAAAACATAGCTCATGGTGTGCACAGAGCACTAAACTCAGTAGCTCTGGCAGCTATTGTCTAGTACACTATTTCGATAGGACAACTGTACCTTGATTCCTTGCAACCACATCATTTTTCTAGGCTTCAGTCCGTTATGACAACTCACAGATGTCGAAGTTTGATATGACAGGGACATGTTAAAAGACTGGAGAACAATCACATCTCTAATAACAAACAGTGGGAAAAGCTTACAGATGAACGTAACACATGGAAGAGGTATTTAAAAAGCTGCATGACGGCATTTAAAAATGAAATTAAGTCGAAGTTAGAGGGAAAAAATCGAAAGAGAAATGGGGCGAGACCCCTTCGTCATAAAACCGACTTGCTCTTTCTGTAGGCGAACCTGTCATTCTAATATTGGTCAAATCTTCTAATATTGGTCAAATCTTCTAATATTGGTCAAATCTTCTAATATTGGTCAAATCTTCTAATATTGGTCAAATCTCCTAATATTGGTCAAATCTTCTAATATTGGTCAAATCTTCTAATATTAGTCAAATCTTCTAATATTGGTCAAATCTTCTAATATTGGTCAAATCTTCTAATATTGGTCAAATCTTCTAATATTGGTCAAATCTTCTAATATTGGTCAAATCTTCTAATATTGGTCAAATCTTCTAATATTGGTCAAATCTTCTAATATTGGTCAAATCTTCTAATATTGGTCAAATCTTCTAATATTGGTCAAATCTTCTAATATTGGTCAAATCTTCTAATATTGGTCAAATCTTCTAATATTGGTCAAATCTTCTAATATTGGTCAAATCTTCTAATATTGGTCAAATCAGTTTTGAGAGAAGCTGCTCGGTAAAACAAGGTAGAAACCTTCTAACAAAACCCACAATCTATCTTCTTCTAACCGCTTTGGAGAAAACGGAATTGTATTGACTAAAAAGTTTGTCCTGAATAGTTTGTCCTCAATAGTTTATTCTGAATAGTTTGTCCTCAAATGTTTGTCCTCAATATGTTGTCCTGAATAGTTTGTCCTGAATAGTTTGTCCTGAAAAGTTTGTCTTGAATAATTTGTCTTGAAAAGTTTGTACTCAATAGTTTATACTCAATAGTTTGTCCTCAATAGTGTGTACTCAATAGTTTGTCCTGAATAATTTGTCCTCAATCATTTGTACTCAATAGTTTGTTCTCAATAGTTTGTCCTCAATAGTATGTACTCAATAGTTTGTACTAAATAGTTTGTCCTCAATAGTTTGTACTCAATAGTTTGTCTGCCAAGACAACTCAATGTCTTGTTGTTGATGTGATTATGCACTTGCCTATTAAGCAGAAACATTCATTTCCAAAACTGTGCCATTAAGGTTTGCTCTAAACTTCCCGTTATTCTATTAAATGGATGGTTGACTGTATATACAGTATTCGTAACAAACGGTTGACAAAATAAAGGATAAATAAATAATTAGAAGAAAATTGTTGCGCTTGAAAAAATAGTGCACATTAGTAAGAGATATATTTATGAGCTAAAGTGGAAAACATTATCATTCTGCAGGTAATTTCCATTAAAATTGTATGCACATTCTATCATTATTGTCCTCTTATCTAACCACGTAATAAGTAATGGAAGTGTATGTCGGTAGTGCTTTCAAAGAATGGATGTATGTACAAAGTGTTCGGTTTAGTTGTGTGTACATATCTCAATGATGCCTAATACCCTGTTAAGTTTTCCAGGAGCGTTTAAATGCAGATATTGTGGGCGATTAAACTACCGCAGTTTGTTTTAGAGGTTAGCACGGGGAGACAATATTGTAACGTAGTCGGTAAGTACTACACATGATATAGCTTTCTGAATCAGGTTACGACAGTTGCCAATGTGCAACAATGGAGAGTAGACCGGATGTTTATTTATGGCGATTGTTGCAGAGAAGTTGGGTTTTTTTTTTTAAATAAAAGTGAATAGAAAACAAGTTGGAAAAATAAACTGTTGTTTTTATGAATATGTAAACAATTGGCTGGAATAAATGAAGTCGGTACTTTTCGGTTAATTTGAACCTGCATACGTGAAAAAATGGAGCAGTATGGGATTTCATTGTTATTATTTATTACACGTCTTTGGATTCATGGACACTTCATTGTTGAGCTTCTTGTAAGGACCAAGATATGTTTTTTGTGCTGGATAGTTCATTCATGACGGGTTCTACACATTGTACAATGTAAGAGTAATCGTACTTCCAATAACCTTTTATGTTTCATGCTCGATCGTAAAGTATAGCTTCCTGTTTTGTCATTATTTGTATTTATTTTATCAATCCACTTCTTTCCAGATTACTGTAAAACTCCCATAATTTTGTTTTTGTTTAATTCCTCACGTTATACTCTGGTTATTTCCGGGCTATCTGTAAAAAAAAAAAAAAAGAAATGTCTTACTTTTTTTAGCTTACTAAACAAATTATTTTTTTTTTCCTTTTCTTGAAAGGGAATTTTGTTTTTACTTAATTACATAGATGAAAAGTTAGGATTGCATACTCTCGAGATTAAATATAAGATTGTGGGATTGTATGCAAGATTGCAATTCAGTTATTAATTGTCTACAAGATGTCTAGTTACAGCCTTAAGAAATTATATAAAATGTCGATATGTTTGAATGTCAGGATTATCAATCAATGGATTCAAATACATGCAGCAAATATTAATTGAAAAATATTGTATAAACTATGTCTTTTTCGTGTCTTCCTCGTTTGCATTTCAGCATATATATATATATATATATATATATATATATATATATATATATATATAATAATAATAATAATAATAATAATAAATAATAATAATAATAAACAAACAAATAGAATTAATGGACATATTGAAAATTGTTGCATATATTTATATTATCACATTGAGCATATATACATGTCTTCTTGACATATCGAAATGTCCAAATTATTAAGTAATTACAAACGGATATTTTTGTTAACTTTCTCATTTCATTATTGAATTCTTAAAGATTTATCATTGTGAAGTAATATTAAACAGCAATAAGCTACCAGATGATATTTATTTTAATGGAAAGAATTTCAGGGAAGAGATAATGTTATGTTGTTCGAAACAACAATAGTAACGTTCTTCACATATACGAGCTGGTTACAGACTTTAGGATCTAGAAAATTTCAAGGTATTTTTAATGAAATTGATTATTATGAATTTGATCATGCTGCATCAGTGATTGTATTCATTGTTTGTAATGTAGTGGCCGTGAAGAGATACAGCTTTACATATGTTAATTCCGCGAGGAACCAGTCCATTTATAGAGTAGCCATCGGCAGGTAAAGAAAGACACGAAAATATGTTGAGACCGAGATCTTCTCTGAGCCAGTTTCCTAAACCTAAATTGTTGAAACTAGCAGTAGAGGTTGAGATAATTTTATGGATATTGCAGAGAATGTTTATATAAATTGTTGACCATTGCAGTGAATGTTAAGGTAAATTGTTCATCATTGCAGTGAATGTTTAGATAAATTGTTTATCATTACAGTGAATGTTTAGATTCATTTTTGATCATTGCAGTGAATGTTAAGATAAATTATTGAATATTGTTGTGAATGTTAAGATAAACTGTTGAATATTACAGAGAATGTTAAGATAAATTGTTGAATATTGTTGTGAATGTTAAGATAAACTGTTGAATATTGCAGTGAATGTTAAGATAATTTGTTGAATATTACAGTGAACGTTAAGATAAATTGTTGAATATTACAGTGAATGTTAAGATAAATTGTTGAATATTGTTATGAATGTTAAGATAAACTGTTGAATATTGCAGTGAATGTTAAGATAATTTGTTTATCATTGCAGTGAATGTTAAGATAAATTGTTGAATATTGCTGTGAATGTTTAGATTAATTGTTGAATATTGCTGTGAATGTTTAAATTAATTGTTGAATATTGCTGTGAATGTTTAGATTAATTGTTGAATATTGCAGTGAATGTTAACATAATTTGTTGAATATTGCAGTGAATGTTAAGATAAATTGTTGAATATTGCTGTGAATGTTAAATAAATTGTTGAATATTTATGTGAATGTTAAGATAAACTGTTGAATATTACAGTGAATGTTAAGATAAATTGTTGAATATTGTTGTGAATGTTAAGATAAACTGTTGAATATTGCAGTGAATGTTAAGATAATTTGTTGAATATTACAGTGAACGTTAAGATAAATTGTTGAATATTACAGTGAATGTTAAGATAAATTGTTGAATATTGTTATGAATGTTAAGATAAACTGTTGAATATTGCAGTGAATGTTAAGATAATTTGTTTATCATTGCAGTGAATGTTAAGATAAATTGTTGAATATTGCTGTGAATGTTTAGATTAATTGTTGAATATTGCTGTGAATGTTTAAATTAATTGTTGAATATTGCTGTGAATGTTTAGATTAATTGTTGAATATTGCAGTGAATGTTAACATAATTTGTTGAATATTGCAGTGAATGTTAAGATAAATTGTTGAATATTGCTGTGAATGTTAAATAAATTGTTGAATATTTATGTGAATGTTAAGATAAATTGTTGAATATTGCAGAGAATATTAAGATTAATTGAATATTGCAGTGAATATTTGTCAATAACTATTGACGCCAACAGCAACAAAATGATTGATGGTTGATATATTTATAACGAAAACAAGTAGTTGGTGCGTTCAAAGAACATGTTTATTAAAAACGTGCTTACTATTTGTACGTGCTCGTGTTATCTCTATTTTTATTTTTTCTCTTATGTTACCTACATGTCTGTTTTAGCTTCATCTGTTATGTTTTTTTTTTTCATAAATGTCTAGTCTTTTCTTGTCTGCGTGTTGAAATAACTCCTCCCTGTGTCTCGATAACTCCAATAAATTGTAAACATTTACACAAATGAAGTTGATTACTTAGCTTTCTGACAGAGAGATCAGTAAAGTAAAATCATGTATTTAATTTAATGAATAATTTCTATATTTATTATAAATTATTTAGCAAAATATCAGAAAATGCTTAGGTTATCATTGGCAGAAAACATTTTACGTTTTCATTCAATTTTCCGATCCCGCGCGAATTTGAAAAATTACATTACTTATTTTATTATCCTTTTAGGGGAACAAAAAATTCAAAATTATTTATCTTCTCTCCTTGGGTATTTTAAAAACTCCGGCAAGATATATCTCTTTCTGTATTTTTATCATAATATTGCTATCATTACGTATTTAATTTAAAAGTTAGCCAGGGCATGGTGTTGTAAGTGAAAAATTTGTGGAAGTTTTCAGATCAGTTTTGCTCTTGGTTGCCATTCGTGCTGTTAAAGAATTGACGCGGTATTCCATCTAGCAACAACTAATGAATGGCAGTTGCGTATTGAGGCAGATTGCAGGATAACTACAAGTTCAAAACGTGTCTTTCAGGTAAATATTCTTTTTCAAGGTGTCCATATTTGTTTACCTCTTGATACTACAGTTCCTTTGATTCGCGTGCCTGATACTTATTTTGTAATTATGATCTCAATGACCTTTCCAGGTATTGATATATGCCTAAAAACGCCGGGTTCACACAGCTCAATGACAACAACAAAAAAACAAACACTAGAGAATAATGACATCAAGCATGACATTTAGTCCAATTTGTAATCGTACACTAGAGTTAAATTTCATAATTTTGTTGTCAATAATATGCTCTGAGAACACGCGTATAATTTCATATAATTATTGGAATAGTTGCTCCTGATAAAGGAACACATTTATCCAGTTCGAGGCCACAAGCGCGATTGTTTGTTTTGTAAATGATAACATATGTCTGCACCTGGTTGTGTTGTGTCAGTTCTGTGTTCTCGTAATAGGCATCAGTAGGTGTCTCTATTTAAAATTTATGTTTCGTTTATAGTTCTTTTATTTTTTATGTTCATGTGTATGTGATTTTCTGCTGTTTCCATTCCTATTCTCAATTATAACGCATCAACCACGCAAAGCATTACTGTGGGTTTTAGTCTATACTTTATAATAGGAGTTTGTAAATATGATAGCACGGGCATCTATAGATGAATGTCTTAATCGAGTCTTGGTCTTTACACTAGTTCGAGGCAATGCGCCTACAGAGGGTTATAAACTGAACCCTGGTCTCTGTTGTTTATTTTTGTATATTCTATGTTGTTGTTTATGTAAATTTCCGAGTGCTAACTCAAACACCTGTGTACATCAGTCGACATTTACTTACCAAAGCTTAGGTTCCCCCCCACCCCTTCCCCAGAACGCTGAATAGTGATTACGCACATGAGCTCCTCAAAGACATGTTGAATTCAAATGAATAAAGTTTTCTCTGCATAAGATGCCGCATTTGGAAATCTGATAGAACAAATTTCTCTAAAATTTCCAACATTAGTGACTTTATTTTTGAAGCTTCTTTACAAACCCGGAGAACAGCTTCCTGTTCTGCTGACCCGTAATATGTTTATCTCGATTGACCGGTGGTTCCTTTTCGACCGACTCTCGATGAATATTCCTGTAGGTTTAATTTCGAAATTTCCCCAATAACACATATTCGCTTCTATTGTCGGCAGTTTTAGAGATTTTATCATGTTTATCTATTGCTACAATAGTCTCAACCTCGTGTACAAAAAGACTTGTCTATTTTTATTGTTCAGCTATTGGCACCGGTTGAATATACTAATATGGAAACTTGGTTATGTCGTTGTATTTGTGCAGTAGCAGGTGATCTACTTCTTCTGAGTGATTATTGCAATGCCTCCAAGATGGCTGCTGCAAGGGATTGAGTCTATGTTAGAATTAACTGGCAGGGACATGTCACAGTTGTGGTGAAGATTGTACACGAAGGTTTTATAGGAAAGTGAATGAATAGGTTGACATAGGTTTCGATCGATCGCCATGCTGCAGATACAAATCGGAGAAGAAATAGATGAGAAGACTGATTAATTGATAAAAGATAGAAGAAAATATATTTAAATGTCAATAGAAAAGTGGCTTAAAAAATAGTACAGCGAACAGGTGAACAGCAATGGAAAACTCTTTAAACAAATTTTCACAGCAGCCGGCAATCTGATCATCAGAAGTTGCCCCGTATTTCGGCCCTTTAGCCTCTTGACACTCTAGAGAAGGGGTGAAAGTCAAGCTTGGGTCATGACTTCCAGGCGTCGGCTTCTTGGTGCAATGACCTTGAAGGCTCACACCTTTATTCGGCATGTAATAAATAAACTTATTCTAGCAAAGAGAACTACTAAACGCAATTCAAACAAGACAAATGAGATTTTTGAGTCATGGTAAAAGACACAGTAACCTGCTCAAAGTAATCTCGGAAGGGAAAATACAAGGTAAGAAGGCAGAGGCAGACCAAGACTAACATCGATGAATAACATCAAAAGATGGACAAGTCTGCCTATGACAACCTGCACTATCAAAGCAAGAACGGAATGGCGCTCCATGGGAGGCAACCGTCGATGCGGAAGCAGCACTCAATGATGATGATTCTGGTAAAAACTTCAGATCGAGTCAGCTCTCCATACTTGGTAGCACACGACTGCCTTAGCTTTAACCTAACACATTGATATCCTCTTCTTGGTGGCGGCAGTCTATATTGCTTACTACTCTGCGCGACGTTCTTATATACTCTTTTTACCAATAGGTTATTAACTGTTTTACAGTTGGTATGGGTAAAAATACGGCTGTTTTTAGCTTCATGATGGTTTGATGGATTGACTCATTATTTCAATGATTCAATGACGAACAATAAATCGATCAAGTTCTTTATTATTTATCTTTATTGATTGACTATTTTTTTTTATTCGGCTGGTTTATATGTTGGTTTATTCTTTTGCTGGTATGTTGATTGGTTGGTCGGTTGACTAATTATTTTGTTAGCTAGTTTCTTGGTTTAGTGGGTTGCAAACTTACGACAGATCTTAGCTACAACAAAATTTACAAATTTGAAAATCTAATCCCCTAAATGATTTTAGAAGAATCCCTCATGAAAGACCTAATCAATGACTAAAATGGTAGACAGGCATAGAATGTCTATTTGGAAAGACTGACATGCAAACAGAAAAAATAACAGACAAAAAGACACCGGGCGGGCTGTCGGTAAACAGACGCACCAAATGAAGGGCGTACATTGTTACAGAAGGATGAGCAGACAGACAAAACCCCATAAATATGATTGTTCAACTCGCAAACAGACAGACATAGAAACGGAAAGACGGAGCAGGCAGACAGACAGACAAAGGATGCGACATACAGGTAGAAGTTGACGGAGATACAAATAAAATGACAGAGAATGAGAGAGATTGAGATCGACAAAAAGAGACGCAATGATAGGTCACTGACAGGCATGCAAAACAGCAAGGAGATTGACTTCCGTGTAGAAATATAGAGAAATGCTGGCAAGCACAAAAACATATCCATAAACAAAGAAAAACTAATAGAGAGACAGGGAGAACGTGACAGAAAAAGAAACAGAAAGAGAGATAGACAAACAGGTTCATTGACAGACGCAACAGGCATTCAAGATGATATACAATCAGACAGACAGACAAACGGACAGAGAGAGACGGACAGCCAGACCGAAAAGTATCTCCATGTTACGTTTTATTTTATTTGTCTGTCTGTGGCAAGTGTCACGCTAATTCGTTATCATCATCATCATAATCAAGTACCATGCCTGCTGGTGTAGGTGATCATGTCTCTCCACAACTCTCGATCACGACAGCTACTATTTATCATTTCTGTTTTTGACTTTCTGCCAAAGCCATTCTCTTAAGCTGTCTGATATATTTCCTCTTTTCCCCTTTATCTCTCCGTCCTCCATTTGTGGGCCATGTAATGAGAAGAGAACAGCTTGAATATATTGTGAAAACTTGGAAAATTACTTTTTCTTCTTAATATTGGAAATTAGCTCTCTTTTTGCTTTGGTCTCTTTCAGAACGTTTTAATTACTCTTCTTAGCTGTCATGGTATTCTCAACATTCTTCTCTAAAACCAAATTTCTACAACCTCCAGTGATTTTCTTGTCGTCCAAAATTGCTCTACATTTCATTAAAACAAATCTCTCTGGTACCCACTTCCGGAGGCTAGGTGAACTACGAAGCTATATCGGTTTTTAGTCAAATTCGCAACACCTGAGAAATGTAGAAAATAACATAAAATGGTATTGAGCAGTTAAATTAACAGAGAGACAAGACAAATTACAACATTTCGGAAAAATTCTTCATCGAGTGTAACAAATAAACGTTACACATTAAACACAAAATTCAGAGTCATATTACACAACAAAGATCTAAAACATTGCGGAAAACAGGATGGCCAGCATTTTCGTAGTCTCTTTAAAACATTAACAATAGAGCAGGTAGGATTTAGTTAAACCAATGGAACCAAACAATGACATTTTGGAAAGATGAAAGGAGGTGTCCTATAGATTGCGAAGTAAACTGGAAAAATAGTAAAAGAAAGAGAAGATAAAGGTAGCAATGGGAAAGAAGAGCAAGAGAGGTAATAAAAGATAACGCAGTGAGGAATAGGGATAGGACACAGGAAAGGCATGGAGAGGAGACAAAAGATTAAAGAAAAGAAATAAAAGAGTTTGATCTTTCGGTTGGAGAGTACTAAAGTGGGCTATGAGTTGGTTCTCCAGCGTGAAACAGCTACGGGTATTAGAGCAACAAGAGATGTCAGTAAGAGGAAAGTCATCAAGGGTAGTATGTCATGGCAGTCTAAAATAGGAGGAGACAGGAGTGCCAGTATCATGGTTGACGTTATATAAGTGTTCACAGATTCTGTCATCCCCTTCCCCCCACCCCCAAGCTTCTACCTGTTTGGCCAATATATATTTTGAGACAACGTTGACAGGTGATGGTGTATATCAGATTCCGGGAAATACCCGTAAAGCCTTCCTGGATATCAAATGGGCCATTTGGGAACAAGACTCGGTGAGTCTGTAGTACGAGAGGGCACGTACTGCATGATCTGTTGCAGCGTTTCGTACCCACCATGTTCTGGCCAGGGTTGCGGAGGCGGCTCTTAGCCAAATTGTCCTAAAGGTTCCTATCGCGTTTAAAAGCCACCAATGCTAGGTCGGAGAATAGAAGGCGAATAATAAGGTCAGAGTGGAGGATAGGAATGAGTCGTTTCAGGATTTGGAGTGCAGCCAGAGTGTGAGGGTGATGGGTAAGAGAGAGAAAAGTTCTGTTAGGAAGAGGGCGAGCAGTGGGGTAAAGAGCTTGGATGTGGGTAATAGGGAGAACTTTTTTGAGAACAGATTGCAGGACAGATTCAGGGTAATGATGGCAAAGAAAGAATTCCAACATAAGGCAGGCTTGGTGGAGAATTTCCTCTTGGTCACATTGGCGTCTGAGTTAAGAAAAAATGTGTAGAATCATGACAGGTGGGAGGGTGCGAAAAGGAATAGAGAAGGCAGGAGTGGACATCAGTCGGTTTATAAAATACGGAGATATATAAACTTGTTGTTAGAGAGAGACCCAAATATCTACAAATGTAACCGAAGTGGTAGAGCTAGAGTAAGAAATCAGAACGGAGGAGTGAAATGAGCCCACAAAATCTAAAAACGTGGTGTTTCAGGTTCTGAATGATCAGATACCTTAAGACCATCATCAATGTACCGGTAATACGTTAGAGGAAGGTGACCACTGACGGAGGAAGAATTTTGTGTTCAGGACAGATCACGAATAGGCAGGAACATCTAGGGCCTATCCATGTGGCCGTGGCACCTGATAAGTTAACCAAGACTTTTCTGGTTGCCTTTGTATATTTCTGTTTATCATTTTTACAGTTAATTCAATTGTTTGTCTGCATGTTTGCTCGTCTTGGTGACTATTTTTATTCTCCTTTTAAAATTGCTTCTTTGTTGATCTGCCGGTTTGTCTGTCTGCTTTTAAGGCTGTTTATCTGACTTACTATTTTCTTTTTGCGGCCTCTCTGCTGATATCCGTTTATTCAAATCGTGTCATCAGATATCGATGTCATTAAAATATGCCTATACGTCTCTAATCTATTGTAAGATCGATAATGCCTATTCTAAGATGTCTAATGTCTATCTTAAGATCTTTAATCTCTATCATAACATTTCTAATATATATCGTAACATCTCTAGTCTCTTTGGAATATCTCTAATCTATATAGAAACATTTCTAATCTCTTATCTATATTGTAAAATCTCTTATTTATATGGTAAAGTCTCTAATCTATATCGTAATATCACTAATCTCTATGGAAATTTCTCCAATCTATATCGTAACGTCTGTAATTTCTATTGTAATATCTCTAATCCATACGGTAATATCTTCAATCTATATTGTAACATCTCTAATCTCTATAGTAATATCTCCAAACTTTATCGTCATCATTATCATCATCATCAAGTACTGTCTCCGCAACGAAGGTTGGCTACCATGGATCGCCATTCCTCTCTGTTTCTTGCTTTGATGGGGCAGGTTATTATAGGTTGACTTGTCCATCTTTTGATGTTACTCGTCCATGTTATTCTTGGTCTGCCCCTGCCTCTTTTACCTTGTATATTCCCTTCCAATATTACTTTTAGTAGGCACTTGTGTCTTTTAACGTGCCCCAAAAATTAATTTCTCTTGTCTTAATGGTATTTAGTAGTTCTTTTTTAAATTTTAGTTGTTTTAAAACTTCATCGTTTGTTTTCTTTTCTTTCCATTCAATTCTTCATTTTCTTCTAGAAATCCACATTTCAAAGGCTTTAATTTTCTGTTCTGTTTTCTTGTCTAATGTCCATGTTTCTGCACCATACAGGAATAATGAGAAGATGCAACATTTTGCTATTCTTAGTTTCAGCCCAGCTATTATTTGTTTTGTTGTTAGTATATTTTTCACGGCATTAAAATTACTTTTTGCCATACCTATTCTTTTGTTTATTTCAATTTTACATTTTCCATCATTGGTTATAGTATGTCCAAGGATTGATTGTATGTCCTTTAGGATTTTCTGCTAGTAGAACAGTATCATAAGCATATCTTAGGTTATTGATTATCTTTCCATTTATGTTTAGGCCTGGAATCTCTGAGATGTTTTTAAAGATTTGCTCTGTGTATAGATTGAACAATCTTGGTGATAGGATGCACCCTTGTCTTACTCCTCTTGTTATATCCTTGGGTGCAGAGTTCTCCTTGCTATATTTTATTATTGCTGTTTGCTCCCAGTACAAATTACATATTAGTCGTATGCCTGTGTCATCTAGATTTATATCCTTTAGGCAGTCTATAAGTTGATTATGGTGTATTCTATCGAAAGCTTTGGTGTAGTCTATGAAGTAGGCATATATTGGTTTGTTTACTTCTATGTACTTTTCAATCAATGTTCTCATGCTAAATATGGCTTCTTTTCGTAACATCTCTAATCTGTATGGTGATATATATAATCTATATGGTAATATCACTGATATTTATCGTAACATCTCTAATCTGTATGGTAATATCTCTAATCTCATCATCATCATCGAGTGCCATCTCCGCAACGAAGGTTGGCTACCACGGATCGCCATTATGCTCTGTCTCTTACTTTGATGGTGCAGGTTGTCATAGGCTGGTTTGCCCATCTATTGATGTTACTCGTCCATGTTAGTCTTGGTCTGCCTCTGCCTCTTCTTTTTCCTTGTATTTTCCCCTTCAGGAATACTTTTAGTAGGCTGTTGTGTCTTTTAACGTGGCCCAAAATCGCATTTGTCTTGTTTGAATTGTGTTTAGCACTTCTCTTTTCATTTTTAGTTGTTTTAAGACTTCGTCGTTTTGTTTCTTTTCCTTCCATCCAATTCTACCTATTCTTCTATACATCCACATTTCAAATGCTTCAATTCTCTGTTCTGTTTTCTTGTCTAATGTCCATGTTTCTGCACCATATAGGAATGTTGAGATGACATAACATTTTGCTATTCTTAGTTTTAGCCTTGGTTTTATTAGTTTTGATGTTAGTATGTTCTTCATGACATTAAAATTACTTTTTGCCATTTCTATTCTTTTGTTTATTTCAGTTTTACATTTTCCATCACTGGTTAAAGTATTTCCAAGGTAGTTGTAGTTCTGAACTGTCTCAAGGTCTATTCCTTCAATTTTGATATCCACTTGTGGGTTTTGAGTATTTTCTTTGTTTATGATCATAGTTTTAGTCTTTTTGATATTCATATCAAGTCCATATTTTTTGCTTGTCAAGTTTATTACATTAAGTAATTGTTGTAGAACGTTAGGATTTCCTGCTAGTAGTACAGTATCGTCAGCATATCTTAGGTTATTGATTATCTTATTTAATGTTTAGGCCTGTCATCTCTGTGATGTTTTTAAAGATTTGCCCAGTGTATAGATTGAACAAGCTTGGTGATAGGATGCATCCCTGTCCTACTCCTCTTTTTATATCAATGGGTGTAGAGTTCTTTTTGTTATATCTTATTATTGCTGTTTGCTCCCAGTATAGATTACATATAAGTCGTATGTCTATGTCATCTAGATGTATCATCTCTTTTAGGCATTCTATAAGTTGTTTGTGGTGTACTCTATCAAAATCTTTGGTGTAGTCTATGAAGCACGCATATATTGGTTTGTTTATTTCTGTGTACTTTTCAATTAATGTTCTCATGTAGAATATGGCTTCTTTTGTCCCGCTATTTTTCCTAAATCCAAATTACTGCTCATCTAATTAAATATTGATTTTATTCTGAATCCTTCCTTGTATAACAGTTAGCAAGATTTTTGTAACATGGCTCATTGGACTTATTGTTCTAAAGTCACTGCATTCAACTGCACCATTCGTTTTAGGTAATTCAATGAAGGTTGATGTTTTTAGTTCATTTGGTATGTGTCCTGTATGGTATATGTCGTTGCATATGTCTGTAATCACTTCAATGACAAAATCTTCTAGTGCCTGTATCATCTCTATCTGTATATTGTCAGCTCCTGCTGTTTTTCACTTTTTCATTTTTTTATAGCTTTTTCCACCTCAGATTTTAAGATTTGATAGCCCGATGTACATTATATAATTGTTTTCTTGTCTCTCTAATCTATATGGTGATATCTCCAATTTATATCGTAACATCTCTAATCTCTATTGTAATATCTGTAATCTATATGGTAATATCTCCACTCTATACCGTAATACCTCTAATCTCTATGTTAATATCTCCAGTCTATAACGTAACGACAGAAAGCCATTATGTTTTATTCACAATTTCTATCCACATCAATGTTATTCTTTACTAAATCATCACACCGGTTTGTCCTCTTCTCAAAGTTGTTTGGCTCTTGTAAAGTAACATTTGATCTCTCTCTCTCTCTCTCTCTCTCTCTCTCTCTCTCTCTGTCTGTCTGTCTTGACATCACCCTATTTCATTCACTCTTCGGTCCACCTTTTCATGTAATAACTTCAGTGTTTACCACCCTCAGCTTCTTTTGCCTTGCGGTTTCTGTCTTTGATAATTCTCCTGATAAATGCCTGCTTCAAACGCTCCAAACTTCGAACCATACAGAGTTAGAGTTGGAACTCCAAATTCTAGAGAAAATTTGTATCCAGAGATGGAACTCTAAATTCTAGAAAATTTGTATCCAGAGTTGGAACTCTAAATTCTATAGAATTTGTATCCCGAGTTGGAACTCTAAATTCTAGAAAATTTGTATCCAGAGTTGGAACTCTAAATTCTAGAAAATTTGTATCCAGAGTTGGAACTCTAAATTCTAGAGAATTTGTATCCAGAGTTCTTTTGTTGCTTTTAATTTCAAATCGCGCTTGGATAAGTTCAGCAAAAATAGTGTCCTCATAAACGCATTCCGTTTCGAGCCCAAGTCATCTCTTGCGTTAAGCTTGTCACGTTTGGTTTCATTGCTTTCATGTTTAGTGCTTGGTTATATATAACCACTACCTATTAACTACAGCATTCAAAATAGAGGGTGGAAGGAAATGTGGAAGTTGTAGTATCGACAACTGCAGTGAAAAAGGAACTTATCATGAAGCACGAAAGTGGTACATGTGTGACGGATCTAGAGAAAAGGGACATTAAACAAAACCCGCGACAATATCGGAGAGAGATAGAGAGCGAGAGAGAACATTAACAGTACAGTTATTTGCTGTGTTTATGTAGGGAGAAATCACCGTTGATACAGTAACCTTTCTCTTTCTTTTCATCATCCACACAAGACATTATCCCACTTTACTAATTCGCAGTAAAAATAATGTTCATGTTATTATATTGTATTTGTGTATTTTATATTTACTGCTTTCATGGTTTAATTCATTATTTAGGGAATTCAGTTGTATTAGAGTTCCCATAAACTATATGTATTTATTGTTTAAGTTTATAAGATTATTTGTTAAAGTCTGCGAAATATTAATTCACTTTACATGAATTCCAAATGGGAAAACTGATTCTAATTTCTAACAATTCAGAGTTTAAAAATGAATTAAATTGGAAGTACAGATCGTCTGGTGTGTGTGAAAGCTAGACCAGGGGCAGATTGCAATAGTGTTCATGTACCAGTTATGGGAAAGCTTAGAGTAAAATTAAAAACAACAAAACGAGCTTCAGTTAACATCAAGTTAAATTTACATTTACTCAAATCAGACAAGAAGCTGCAAGACAAATATAAAATCACAATTCAGAACCGGTACAATGCAATAGAGAATATACAAAGCATTGATGAACAGTGAAATTTCCTAAAAGAATCAATGCAACAAACATCAAAAGAGTACATACCACCAGTGAGGACAAATTCAAGAAAGAAATGGATGACAGATGACATTTTGTAGCTAATGGATACAAGAAGAAGAAATAAAGAAAATAAAGATGAGTATAAGAGATTAAATAAAGAAATTGTAATAAAATGCAATGAAGCAAAAAAGAAGCATGGCTTCTTTCATGAGAGATGCAAAGAGATTGAAATGCAACAAAAAGGATATGCTAAAGCTATATACAAACAAATTGAAAAATTAACCGGAAGAAAAACGCAATCAAAAACTGAATGTTTAAGATCAAAGGAAGGAGAACTGTTGATTGAACAAGAAAGCATAAGGGAACAATGGACAGAATACATTAAAGATCTTTATAATGATGAACGAACAGAAGTAAATATTAAGGATAATGGAGAAGGACCAGAAATACTGAGAGAAGAAGTGGACGACGTCTTGCGCAATATGAAAGCAGGCAAAGCTCCTGGACCAGATAATATAACTAAAGAAGAGATTGAAGGCATGGGTAATTTTGGAATAGAAATAATAACAAAAACATTGAATGATATCTACAACAGCGGATATATACCAGACGACCTGCTCAAATCAATATTCATAGCCCTACCAAAGAAATCTGGTGCGATTGAATGCGATGATCATCGCACAGTAAGCATTATGAGTCATATGACTAAGATATTACTAAGAATCATCATGCGAAGAGTGCGAAACAAAATCAGTCCAGAAATTAGCGATGAACAGTGTGGTTTTGTTAGAGATAAAGGAATAAGCAATGCAATTTATATCATAAGATCTTTAGTAGAAAGAACCATAGAGGTGAAAACAGATTTATACCTATGTTTCATAGATTACACCAAGGCATTTGACAAAGTAAAGCACCAAGAAATAATCAAAATTTTAGAAAGCATAAACGTAGACAGCAAAGATCTAAGATTAATAAAGAACATGTACTGGAAACAAACAGCGGCCATAAGAACTGGAAACCATTTGGGAATGTTTCAACAAATAAAACAGGGTGTTAGATAAGGTTGTGTGCTGTCACCAGATTTGTTTAATATTTATAGTGAGATTATTTTAAGATCCATAAGGGGCATGCCTGGAATAACAATTGGAGGTCATAATATAAATAATCTAAGGTATGCTGATGATACAGTCTTAATTGCTAAGAGTGAACATGAGTTACAAGAAATGTTGGACATTATAGTGAAAGAAAGCAAAAATGAAGGAATCAGCCTTAATAGCAAAAAGACAGAGGTAATGGTAACAACAAAGAAAAAAACATCACCTGAGTGCAAAATAAAGACAAGTGGAACAATATTAAAACAGGTAAATGAAGTTAAATATTTGGGAACTTTGTTAACCACAGACGAAAGATGTACAAAAGAGGTGAGATGCAGAATGGCTCAGGCAAAAGCAGCTTTCCAAAAAATGAATAAGATACTATGCAATCCATTTTTGACAATAGAAACAAGAAAAAGAGTTCTTAAATGTTAAGTGGAGCCAGTATTAACATATGGATGCGAATCATGGACAATAGGACAACAGACAAGAAAATCATTGGAGTCTGTAGAAATGTGGTTTTACAGAGAATGTTGAGAATATCATGGATAGCTAAGAAGAGTGATGAAAATGTTCTGAAAGAGGTCAACGCAAAAAGAGAGCTAATTTCCAATATTAGGAAGAAACAATAATAATTTTTGGCCATGTAATGAGAAGAGAACAACTGGAATATATTGTAACAACTGGAAAAATTGAAGGACGAAAAGACAGAGGAAAGCAAAGAGAGAAATTACCAGACAGCTTAAGAGAATGGCTTGGCAGAAGGTCAACAACAGAAATGATAAAGAACTGTCGAGATCGAAAGTTGTGGAGAGACATGATCACCTACGCTAGTAGGCCTGGTACTTGATGATGATGATGATGTCAGAGCATCATTGTATAAATATTAATTATTCCAAAACGTTTCTTTTGTTTTGCTAGAATCATATATAAGATACCTGTGTGTTTAGCTTTTCTCATGGTTCACGACATTATTATTTGTTTTCCTCCCCATCAACTAAAAGCTTCCTACTTGTCAATAAACACACTCTTTCAGATCTCATATATTAAATACAATTATCATTATCACAAAAGGGAATATTCAGAATGATACAGAAGTTAAACGCTTGAAGATGCTCAACAATATTATTTCTTCTTCTCTTCCTCTTCTCCCTTCCTACAACATTTGCCTTTCACTGTGGATGGGACAAGTAATTGCTGTCCTTGGCTCTTCTGTTTCCTTCTTCTGCTATTGCTTCCTATTGTCTCTAAAATTCAATAAATCCATTTTGACCGAGGTCGGTCTATCGATCTAGTATTCTCATAACGTTTGTTGCTGACTCGTTATAACACATTTTATTCTTTCTGTCTATTATGTGGCCATATTTTATGTGTTTTTTCTTTATTTATTACATACCAGGCGTTATTCCCAGCGACTGTATTTTGCAATTCGATATGGCTTTCGGTGAGAAATTAACCTTAATTCTGCACAGTTCAAATTTAACGCTGAATTTGCAGGAATGATGATGCACAAAGGCGAGCTAGGTGTGTATATAACCATCTAGATATTGGAGTCATCAGGGCACACACTCGTTACATATCGGATGTGACAGTTTCTTTGCCAAAAGAGCTGTGCTGGTGTTATTTCTAGCATAAATAACGCTCTTAAAACTCTTTCAATCTACTAAAGCTTTTCTCCACACAAATATTAATTATTTTTCTTCTACAATCATAATACAGTGGTAGCCTCTGTCAGTCAAAGTTGACTATTGATTTTTCAGCGCCCCTAGGAATTGTTTTTTTTCTTTTCTTTCTCCGTGTATTCTCCTTTTCTATGAATCTGTCTGCTTCTTGTTTGAGTTGGAGCTTTAGAGTGTGTTTCCAAAGATTGGGGTCTGCAGCTATTTCTTCACAGGCTGCAGGGTTTATGTTCAGAGTCTTTATGTCGCTTTTACACACGTCTACAAATCGAAGTCTCGGCGTCCCCTAGTCCTTTTGCAAATCTACTTCTTGTCTATAGGGTACATCTTTTAGTACGCTGCTATCTTTTATACGGTGTACGTGGCCAAGCCAGTGTTAGCGACGTTGCTTGAGCAGTGTGTAGATGTTCGGTAGGCCTGTGCGAGTCATGACCTCCACGTTTGTTACTTTATCCTTCCAGGTGATACCTGAAGAATACAGCGCAGACATCGCATATGGAATGCATTTAGCCTTCTCTCCTGCTTTGCATAAGTTGTCATTATAATATAGTTCACTATAAACTCACTCCTCGTTCAGCGTTACACTCTATTGGCAATGTAATTAATAGTAACACGAGAAGTTAATGGTCGTCTCGGCAAGTCAACCCCTTTGTTTTACTGCGCATCTGCCGTAGTCAGTTCGCTTTATATAAAAAAATGTGTTACGTTTTTTCTTCTTCAAACGGATACATTTATCTGTGTATACTTCAACATTAGATTTATTACACATAGTCTAGTTGTGAAACATCATTAACTATCACGTTACAAACACAGGACACTGAATTATTCGATGGAAACAACGATGTGTTGGCGTTAGTAGCCATCAACGTGTTGGAGTTGATAGTGGAAGTGTCCTTGTAGAATATATATTCCAGTACGATGACTCCTCTTGAAAGCTGATGTCTCAGGTTATTTCAGCTTCTGTCTCATTTGGTGAGAAAGGTCACGTTAATAACACATATATATTCTCTCTGGCTCTTCTATTTTCAAGCTTTCCAGCTTTTACATATTCCAGCTATCGCTATCTCATCAGAGTTTCAATAACAATGATATTTGTATCCTACTAATGTTAGTAAAACATATTCCAGCTATCTCTATCTCATCAGAGTTTCAATAACAATGATATTGGTATCCTACTAATGTTAGTAAAACTGTTTGTTAACTCTTTGTGGTCATTCTGTATAGTCCCAGGAGTGGCAACCTTTTATTTTGTGAGGGGCAGATTTGAAAACTAAGAAGAAGCTGAGGTCAGATACCATACCCTAATTAAGCCATTATATAATTAAATTACCTAAATTGTATTCATTAGCGATTGTAATGCAAAAATCGTATTGGTGAAGGTGAGTAGAAGACAGAAAAGAGAGTGGAATGAAAGGGAGAGGGGTTAGACAGAACAGAAATGAGAGGTGGGTTAGACAATTATATAATAAAATATAATTAGAAAGCCTACCGGTTAGGATTCAGGTTTGCGTATTTATGTGTCACTTTTTGTTTACTTTTTTTAAAACTCAGGGCATGTAGTATATAGTAATTTTCAAATCATCGCAATGGCCGCTCAAAGTAGCTTGGCGAGCCGGATCTGGCCAGCGGGCGGTAGATTGCCCGTCTCTGATATAGCATTATCATCATCATGTGCCATACCGGTTGGTGTAGACGATCGTGTACTTCCACAATTTTCCACCCACCGCGAATCTTATCAATTCTGTTGTTGACTGTTTTCCATGCCCTGCCACCAAGCTATCTAGTATCTTTTCCCTTTGTCGGCGGCGATCTCTCTTTCCCTGTATTTTGCCTGTTGTAACCAAGTATTCCAACTTTCCTCTTCTCATGATGTGCCCTAAAAATGTTGATTGTTTCTTTCTTATGTTTCTAGGAGCTTCATTTTTGCGTTGGCTTCTTTGAGAATTTCCTTGTTGGTCTTTGTAGCTGTCCAGGGAACTTTCAACATTTTTCTGAGAAATTCCATCTCTGTGGCCTCCAATCATCTTTTTATTTGTTTGTTTACTGTCCATGATTTGCTTCCATATGTCAGAATTGGCTCTATATAGCACCGATGAACTCTATTTCTCACTTCTATTGACATAGATTTGTTTGACATAGTCAATGAATTAGAATTATGTAAAGAATCATACGTATTCCAATACGCTTGTCACGTGATCACTTCGTTAATGTGCGTGTCTCCTGACCACTGTACAAAGACTTCATTTATTAAATTGTTTATGCACCAATGCCTGTTGTGTTTTTTTCCGTGAATATGGCCAGCCATCTTTAAAAGAATCAAATTTTAAAAACGTAAAATTTTTATGGATAAAGAATCAGAACAAAATATAATGTTTAGGCCGCATGCTTCCATCAGAAACAGGACAACAAATAAACACGGAATGCTCATTATTAAACACGAAGAACGAGGAAAAAGGTCCCTTTTCCAGCTTTAGTCGCGGCCCCTCAGGATGTTTTTATAATCTCCTATCCCTATAATAGAACATGGCTGATATATTGCTAATCTCTTGGTCTCTCTTTCAGATACCAGCGACACTTTGATTGGTTCCCACGTGCGGATACTCTGTAACCAAAATTTAAACTAAAGGCTTCATCAAGGTCAATCAATACAGAACATTTGGTATGTAAATTAGCAATAGATTTTGTATTTTGAATTACTCTTTTATCTAGTTCCTCTCGATTATTATACAGTCTCTATTACTTTATATCCTTCCTGCCTGTATGATCGCTCTCAAAAATGTGAGTTAATCTGATGTCATATTTTGTGTTGTGTTTCACGTGACCTTGAGAATTATTTGAAATAAAAGAATAAATCGATGGAGGAATGTAAAAAGTCAAAACAAGAAAGGGAGCCCTAACGAATGCAAGATTCTGTGACAGTTTCTATATTTGCGTGTCACTAATGACCTCTCAAATACCTCCTTTTATCCACATCTGTCTCTCCTCCTGTCATGATGTAATTAATACTCCGAGAATCTCTCATTATTTATTTCCACCCCTTGTCGCTTTATCATCCACGTGTCCGGGAGCTTTCTGTGATTTCAGTGAACGGCGTCTCGTCAATGCTGCTGCGCACACGCCCTCGCCGGTTCTCGTTGCCTTCACGCTTTTATCGATTACGATTATGGAGTTCGGGAGTACGAGAGAAAGAATAATTTGGGGTGTTGTATGAGCTATAGAATCGAAATTTGAAGCAATTTTTAAAAAGAATCGATTGTGGGCACCCAGAGATGTGGAAAGCAACATCAGAGTTGTGGAGGTGGAAATGACAGTGAAAAATGAGAGTCGAATTGGTGGAGTTGGGAAGCTGGAATCGATAGTAAAATTAACAACAGTCGGAGTTGTGAAGTTCGAATCAATAGCGGAAAAAAATAAAACCTATAGTCGGAGTTTTTAAGTTAAAATCCAAGACAGAAATATAACAAATTAGCATATGTGGGGGTAGAATTGAGACAATGTATTTACGAACTAATATGGTGGAGGTAGAATTGGAGGTAAAATATTTAAGATTTACTTTTGTGATGTTGAAAAGTAATATATTACAGATTCAATCTTGGGAAGTTGGAGGTAATATATTAAAGATTAAATCTTGGGAAGTTGGAGGTAATGTATTAAAGATTCAATCTTGGGAAGTTGGAGGTAATGTATTAAAGATTAAATCTTGGGAAGTTGGAGGTAATATATTAAAGATTAAATCTTGGGAGGTTGGAGGTAATATATTAAAGATTAAATCTTGGGAAGTTGGAGGTAATATATTAAAGATTAAATCTTGGGAAGTTGGAGGTAATATATTGAAGATTCAATCTTGAGAAGTTGAAAGGTAATATATTAAAGATTAAATCTTGGGAAGTTGGAGGTAATATATTAAAGATTCAATTTTGGGAAGTGGAAAGGTAATATATTAAAATTCAATCTTGGGAAGTTGGAGGTAATATATTAAAGATTCAATCTTGGGAAGTTGAAAGGTAATATATTGAAGATTCAATCTTGGGAATTTGGAGGTAATATAATACAGATTCACTCCTGTGGAGTTGGGATTGGAGTCAAAATATTAGAGTTTCATAAGTGTGGAGTTGTATACTACATCGTAGTCAAATTATTTTCGTCCAAATCATCTTTCATTAGAGCTTCAGTGGAAGTCGAGCTGTCGAGAAATAAAGAAGTCGCCCTAGGTCTGATGAATCGACTGCACGCGTCCTGTATGTGTTTCCATAACAATCAAAGTGCTATTGTATACATTTGTAAAACTTCAGTCAATTCACTGATTGCACCATCACGGCAGATCAATACTTGTCGCTCAACAGATTACACAAAGTTTTCAAATTGATGGCAAAATTAGCTCTGTATTTACACACAAAAGTTAGTCTCGTTACGTCATTACTCAGCTGAACCTTAGTTACCTTTTCTAACCACGTGTGCATGAAGAGTTGTCTGCACGAAGTTGCAGCTTCCTTTCCCGGAACAGAGTGTCTCACACCAGGAATTATTATTCCATTCTAATGCAGGATTTCTCAAATATTGATATCCCCCTGACCTCGGGCATTCCTGAATCTTGAAACCTTTTCTTCTGCTCCTGTATGCTCTTAAAGTTATCTGATCCTGAGATGACCTACTCACTTTATATTCACCTTCTCTACACGTTGTGTTTAGAGTGCCGTTCAAATAATCTGATATGATTCTTTTCCATATTAAAAAAAAAATAAGTAATGTACCACCGTCACGCCAAGTGGCGTATAGGGAATATGGTGTTAGTGACTATACATTTTACAGACCTTCGGCACATGATTTTTTTGGGGTAATGTGGTCGGTATTACGCCCGTGCTACTTTACTTTCCAAGAAAAAAATATGGTACCCGTTAAAAGCTGGGTGAACTGGAAGCCGTCGGTTGGGATCGAACTCTACCTCTTGTCCTTTGTATTGCTGTTCACTAACCACTGAGCTATCGCGGCTCCCTCATTTCCATATACTTACAAATATAATCTCGTCTCTGTGTCAGATAATGACCTAATGTCGTTTAACAGTTCTATGTCTAATTTCGAAGGTAAAAATACAATTACGTGACAATGACCGTTTTCTTTGTTAATATTTTTGTTGAGGTGATTTTCTAGCCGAGTTGGAGAAACTTCGATTCCATTCTCTTGACTTATCAGGATTGGTCTCTACTCTCAGGCTATTGTTGACTGTGTCATGTAGAATTACCGATTAATTCCTTTTGCAACAATCTTCATCGCCGGAGTACTTTAAACACTTTTCGATGTTTTAATTACTTTATAATATGGTCAAGATTGTTGCTGTATGCCTTTGTTTATCATGTTCTCAATCTTTTCTATTGTTTTCATCTTTCATAAATGTCCATAATTATATGGCGTTGCTGTCAATCAGACAGTGTGATTTTATCTGCTGATATTTGTTAATTTCATTACTTTACTTATGACCGGTTAAGCGACCAACATGAATGCAGGATAATGGTTAGTTCACGGATGTAGAGTCATTGTGTAAAGTCAAACATGCAACAAACAACTTGCTGTAAATGAGTTCGTGATTTACTAAAAGCACGAAGGAGATAAGGGAGGATAAATCGTCTTCAGATTCAGAATGTTGACACAGAAAGATCTGAAACAAATCACATATTTGATAATGTTCCAGATATTAAATATTATACGAGTTTGACGTTATCAGCTTCATTCTCAGAATTGATATGGTCAGTACTTTCCCTCGCTGTTACACCTACATCTGGATCTACGAGTAAACCAGTAATCATCATAAAAAAAACCTGAATCATCCAATCATAAAGTCTGTTCTATATGGCTACCTTTGACACATTATCAAATGTTTACATTTCGGCATCATTACTACCATCAAGCTGCCTATTCTTGTCTTGTTGTCTAAATGTCTTGTTGTCTAAATGCCTTGTTGTCTAAATGTCTTGTTGTCTAAATGCCTTGTTGTCTAAATGTCTTGCATGTAGGTGTAAAGAGTCGTTAGTGGGTTTTTAGGGCCGACGTCTTGTAGGTCACGCTCTTCTGCGTCTTGGAGGAACTATACCCTCCATTATTAATTTTTAAAGAACATTATAGTGTGTTCTTTTACCATATTTTTTTTTAATTTGCATTCAGTGGGGACAGTATTTTGCAACGAGCTCGATTTACTGTCACTAAAACTAACAACCACATCTATATTTTTGCAATATAGATATTTTAAATCTGTTTGTCAAATTCCAACAAACAGTAGAGAACAGGAACCATATACTTAAATAGACAATGTGAAGACAGTAACAATGGTAACATTTCTATAAGATTGCTCTCTATATTCGTTTTGTTATAAGTTAGAGCGACTGCTAATACAAAAAAGGCCGTATATTTTGTCTCAGCATTGTTTACTACCATACATGCTATCATATTTAGACAGTTAAATATCTTAATAGATAATCATATTCACGGTTTTAAATAATAAAAATAAACCAAAGGGCTGTATTAACTGCAACGCCCATAAATATACCAGGAACAAATCTTCAGGCTATATTCTTCATATATTAAAGAGTTACGGATATTCCTTGTATTTATATTTATTTATTTATGACAATCTCGTGAATACAAAAATTTGTGAATGTGAAGCGGCCGCAAGTAAGAAAAGTATTGCTTGCTTCAAGTTGTAAGATTTATGTTTTATATATTATGGTGCAGTAAGTGTGTAAGATTTTGTTTTATATATTATAGTGCAGTAAGTGTGTAAGATTTATGTTTTATATATTATGGTGCAGTAAGTGTGTAAGATTTATGTTTTATATATTATGGTGCAGTAAGTGTATAAGATTTGTTTTATATATTATGGTGCAGTAAGTGTGTAAGATTTATGTTTTATATATTATGGTGCAGTAAGTGTGTAAGATTTATGTTTTATATATTATGGTGCAGTAAGTGTGTAAGATTTATGTTTTATATATTATGGTGCAGTAAGTGTGTAGATTTATGTTTTATATATTATGGTGCAGTAAGTGTGTAAGATTTATGTTTTATATATTATGGTGCAGTAAGTGTGTAAGATTTATGTTTTATATATTATGGTGCAGTAAGTGTGTAAGATTTATGTTTTATATATTATGGTGCAGTAAGTGTGTAAGATTTATGTTTTATATATTATGGTGCAGTAAGTGTGTAAGATTTATATTTTATATATTATGGTGCAGTAAGTGTGTAAGATTTATGTTTTATATATTATGGTGCAGTAAGTGTGTAAGATTTATGTTTTATATATTATGGTGCAGTAAGTGTGTAAGATTTATGTTTTATATATTATGGTGCAGTAAGTGTGTAAGATTTATGTTTTATATATTATGGTGCAGTAAGTGTGTAAGATTTATGTTTTATATATTATGGTGCAGTAAGTGTGTAAGATTTATGTTTTATATATTATGGTGCAGTAAGTGTGTAAGATTTATGTTTTATATATTATGGTGCAGTAAGTGTGTAAGATTTATTTTTTATATATTATGGTGCAGTAAGTGTGTAAGATTTATGATTTATATATTATGGTGCAGTAAGTGTGTAAGATTTATGTTTTATAAATTATGGTGCAGTAAGTGTGTAAGATTTATGTTTTATATATTATGGTGCAGTAAGTGTGTACGATTTATGTTTTATATATTATGGTGCAGTAAGTGTGTAAGATTTATGATTTATATATTATGGTGCAGTAAGTGTGTAAGATTTATGATTTATATATTATAGTGCAGTAAGTGTGTAAGATTTATGTTTTATATATTATGGTGCAGTAAGTGTGTAAGATTTATGTTTTATATATTATGGTGCAGTAAGTGTGTAAGATTTATGATTTATATATTATAGTGCAGTAAGTGTGTAAGATTTATGATTTATATATTATAGTGCAGTAAGTGTGTAAGATTTATGATTTATATATTATAGTGTAGTAAGTGCCTATACTCCCAGTACGGAGACACATTTACTATTTCGCAATTCACTAATTCAATGCACTTCTGTTTGAAATGCGTAAATCGAACCAGCCAGATTGCCTACAATGTTATTAGAAAATACCTTATCAAGCTTAATTTTTGTTTTCAAAATCACAGATATGAAGGCGGTGTACAGGCAGCATGTATTCCTTAAACACATCGTTAACACAGACTGTAATGAAAGACACAAGTAGAAAATGTCAATTAGCAGACACAAATAGCAAATGCTAACTAAATATCATCATAAACATAAAATGGTAAACAAAACATGCAAAAACAAGAAATGTTAAAGGGAAATGTGTTACTGTGTATGGCAAAGAATCAAATCATATCTTATGACCTTGTTAGACAAAGGGAACTTCGATAGCTCAGTGGTTAGTGAACTGGACTACAAAGGACAAGGGGTAGGGTTCGATCCCAACCGACGGCTTCCGGGTTCACCCAGCCTTAAATTGTTACCGGATTTTTGTTCTGGGAAAGTAAAGCGGCACGGGCGTAATACCGATCACATTAACGCAATTAACAATAATATCGTTAATACGACCACACCGGTAGTACGAATGGGAGCTGATGAGGTGACCAGGGACAAATTGATGACTTACCTCGAGTTAAGTTTGATCGCAGCCTGTGTTTGCGGGACCACGACGACCATGTGATAACAAAATCCCGCAAAGGATTAGCCGCCTTGAAGGTCATGGCAGCTGCTAACATCGAGCAGAGGCTACTTACTCTTCTGTTCAAGGAATTAGACCTCGCACCAATCGAGTATGCCCTGGCAATTCTTACTGTCAGTACAACTCAAATTGATAGGCTGGAGAAAATACAAAATGAATCCATGCGCATTATCTTGGGATGTACCAATTCTCTCGAGGGAGATATTGGAGCACCTCTGGATACGTCCGGTGTGCAGTAATGATGAACCTAGCAACCAACAAACAAGTGTGATAATGCTTGGTTACTTTTAAAACACACATAACCAGACCAAGTTTTAATTCATGAAATAATTCTGTCTTTAATGTTACATCTTCTCAATATTCATGTGTGGTGCAGAGACATGGACATTAGACAAAAGAACAGAATAGAAAATTTAAGCCTTTGACATGTGGATTTACAGAAGAATAGGTAGAATTGGGTGGAAAGAAAATAAAACAAACGATGAAGTTTTAAAACAACTAAAAATAAAAAGAGAACTACTAAGTACAATTAACATGGACGAGTAACATCAAAAGATGGACAAGTCAATCTATGACAACCTGCACCATCAAAGCAAAAAACAGAGTGGAATGGCGATCCATAGTATCCAACCTTCGTTGCGGAGACGGCACTCGATGGTGATGATGAATTCAGTCTTTATTACACAATGGCTCATATAATGTCACATGGTTGACGACAGTAACAGGTCTTATATGATTCGAACTTGCCCTTTTCATACGTGAATTCAGTGTCTGACGGATATAACTGTTTTGGATGATTACTGTCTACTACATTAGTTCCGCTCCAGAAATATCACCATCATCATGTACCATACCACATGCCTCAGGCGACCATGTCTTCCCATAACCTTCTATTCACAGTGCATCGTATCAATTCTGTTGGTGACTGTTTACCATGCCAGGACACCAAGCTATCCAGTATTTTCTCTCTTTGTTGTTGACGATCTTTCCTTAACTAAAGTTTGCCAGTTGTGACCAAGTATTCCAACTTTTCTCTCCTCATGGTATGTCTGAAAAATGTTGATTGTTTCATGCTGATGTTTTTTAAGAGCTCACTTTTTGTGTTGGCTTCTTTGAGAATTTTCTCGTTGCTCTTTTTAGCTGTCCAGAGAACTTTCAACATTCTTCTGAGAAATCTCATCTTTTTGGCCTCCAATCGTCTTTTCATTTGTTAATTTACTGTCCATGATTCGCATACATAGATCAAAATTGGCTCTATATAGCACCAATGAATTCTGTGTCCAGAAATATGCCTAGTTATACAGCTGTCGTGTCTCCATCACCGGCGTTAGAGGTGTCTAAACACTGGCTTACTATTATAGGACTTCACTCGTCTATCTATTATTATCTATGACTGCAGTGATCAAGTTTCTTTCACTTAGAAAACACTAGATCCCGATAGTATCACCACAGGTCTACTCTCCACGAAATCTGCACCCTGGCTGCTTAATTAATTGAAATTCTGAATGTCAGTTCTCAAGCTAGTTTATTCGTATATCGTCTCTTTCCATGTGCTCCGCAATTTTAACTTTCACTTACTTGTCAATGTCCTATATCTTAATGGGTTCTCATTCCGCTGACAAAGACCCCAGCACTATTGAAGTCAGACACAAACATAAAATACTAAATAATAGCAAATCGTAACCACTAATTACAAACCTTCATCTATAGTTCTGGTTGACAGGCGTTGAATATCATGTCCCTCCATAACCCTTGATTATGTGCGTTGTTTAACTGTTCAACTGTTGATCTTTACTCTTGCTACTTCGTCAAACCATCCAGCATCTTTTCCCTTGTACATTCCTTCAGGCCATCCAGCATCTTTTCTCTTACAACTCCGTCAAACCATCCAGCATCTTTTACCTTGCCACTCCGTCAAACCATCCAGCATATGTTACCTTGCCACTCCGTCAAACCATCCAGCATCTTTTCCCTTGCCACTCCGTTAAACCATCCAGCATCTTTTACCTTGCCACTCCGTCAAACCATCCAGCATCTTTTCCCTTGCCACTCCGTTAAACCATCCAGCATCTTTTACCTTGCCACTCCGTCAAACCATCCAGCATCTTTTCCCTTGCCACTCCGTTAAACCATCCAGCATCTTTTCCGTTGCCACTCCGTCAAACCATCCAGCATCTTTTCCCTTGCCACTCCGTTAAACCATCCAGCATCTTTCCCTTGCCACTCCGTCAAACCATCCAGCATATGTTACCTTTCCACTCCGTCAAACCATCCAGCATCTTTTACCTTGCCACTCCGTCAAACCATCCAGCATCTTTTCCCTTGCCACTCCGTTAAACCATCCAGCATCTTTTACCTTGCCACTCCGTCAAACCATCCAGCATCTTTTCCCTTGCCACTCCGTTAAACCATCCAGCATCTTTTCCCGTTGCCACTCCGTCAAACCATCCAGCATCTTTTCCCTTGCCACTCCGTTAAACCATCCAGCATCTTTTACCTTGCCACTCCGTCAAACCATCCAGCATCTTTTACCTTGCCACTCCGTCAAACCATCCAGCATCTTTTACCTTGCCACTCCGTCAAACCATCCAGCATCTTTTACCTTGCCACTCCGTTAAACCATCCAGCATATGTTACCTTGCCACTCCGTCAAACCATCCAGCATCTTTTACCTTGCCACTCCGTTAAACCATCCAGCATATGTTACCTTGCCACTCCGTCAAACCATCCAGCATCTTTTACCTTGCCACTCCGTCAAACCATCCAGCATCTTTTACCTTGCCACTCCGTTAAACCATCCAGCATCTTTTACCTTGCCACTCCGTCAAACCATCCAGCATCTTTTACCTTGCCACTCCGTCAAACTCTTCAGCCTCTTCTCCTTTGTGTAGCTCTATCTCTCCGACATTCTATTTTCCCGATTGTTATTAAGTACTCCATCCTGTCTCTATCTAGACATTGTCTCATTTATTTTATAAACTTCCTCCCTTCATCTCCTTCCTATAGTACTTTTTTTTTTGTTAGCGTCCATTTACATTGATCGGGAAGGGGATACAAGAAATTAGAATCAGAAAAGCCAAAGCAGCAATGTCTTTCAGAAGCCTTGAAAAGTTGTGGACATCAAAACTCATCAGCACAAACTCAAAACTTTTTTTCTATTTTACTTTTTGACTATTCAAATCAAACGTTACTATCAACCCTTATGTATGCATTTAAGAGCTGGAAAACAACAAGACATAGTAACAAAGTTTACCACATTCGAAAATAAATGTCTAAGGAAAATACTTGGTATAGCTTGGAACGAATTCAAAACAAACGAGGAAATTAGAGAAATCGCCAATCAACCACTTTTAACATCTTCAGTAATCAAGAAAAGACGATGGTCATATGTTGGACATGTGATGAGAAGAGATAATAACCGAATAACAAAGCAAACCCTAATGTGGGAAACAACAGGTAAAAGGAAAAGAGACTGACCCTGAGAGACACTGAGAAGAACATTGATCAGAGAGGCAAGAGCAGCAGGAATCGGCTCCCTCAATGAGATAGAGTTGCTTGCACAGAACAGAGACAAATGGCGAGATTTAATAAAGATCTTTACAAGGATTAAAAACTGCTAGGATAAAAATTTAGATAAGAGAAAGAGTATCTGAGTCTATGGACCGGCTACGGCTCGAAAGATCAATAGATAGTTAGTTTACCTTCAGCATCCTTAGAACTGATTCTACCCGGTGTTGTTTAGCTTAGTTTATTTTCCAAGACTTACTACCATAACGCAGCACTGGTCTGATTTATCACTTGAAAACTTTACTTCTAAAACTTATATTGACTTGTTGCAAAATATTTGTAATGTTACTAAAACTATTCGTGGCCTGTGTGATTTTGCTCTTTATCTCAATAAAACACCTTTCATCCGATGTTAATTAACACTTTCCAAGTGTTTAAAACAATCTACTTGTCTCAGCTTTTTTTAAAATAAAAACATACGCGAAAATAAAATGTTAAACATAAGCAAAAATAAAAACGTCAAACATATTGCTAAATATAAACATACAACGTAGAATTGAAGTTCTAAATTCAAGCAGATAAAAACGTAATTGCTAAATACAGAGAGATAGCTAATTGCTTAAGAGAGGTCGGTGCAAGTTAAAATCCAGGCACTGTAATATTGTCGTACTGCTTGCTGAATTTGACCTATTACAGGGAGGACATTTACAGCATCGGTATTGTTCGTGGTTGTAGTGCTGCTGTTCGTTCCCATGATTGCTCATCGCATTCGCTCTGAAGGTATTTTGGGCGTAAATTACGCTGCGTCATGATTAGCATGCAACCACATTTACTCCTTGGCCCTGCACATCCAATTTAAACAAAACATTTTTTGGTGCCGGGTTAGCCATCCACTTTCACTCGTAACACAACTTCATGGTTGACTACTTCTAGGACATCCACAATCGATCTTGGTCTTCTATCGTTCACAACCCAAACGTCGACAGTACATCGGTATGCTATATTACACATATCGTTCACAACCCAAACGTCGACAGTACATCGGTATGCTATATTACACATATCGTTCACAACCCAAACGTCGACAGTACATCGGTATGCTATATTACACATATCGTTCACAACCCAAACGTCGACAGTACATCGGTATGCTATATTACACATATCGTTCACAACCCAAACGTCGACAGTACATCGGTATGCTATATTACACATATCGTTCACAACCCAAACGTCGACAGTACACTATGAGTAATTGACTGTAGGGTAGCATCTCTTGGTTCTCAACATTGCTTTAATTGGTATATTATATTACACTTTCGTTTGCAATTTTTTTTACTGAAGTACGTTATGAATTATACAGCACCAATGTTACATTTTTGCCTACATTATCACAGCCAGAATGAAAGTGAATTTTGAACAAATGAGAAAATTGAAAGTACAGTATTGTGTTATGTGAGGTTAAAAAGATAGGCTAGGTAACGTAGATTGGCGTTTTGATATTAGCTATCTCTCTTTTGATTTTCTTGTTTCCAAATTGTTTAAATTCGAATATCTATTTTCTTTGTACAGAGAATTTTTTTAAAAGAACAATTGCGAATGAGCCTGGCATTAAAGTAGGGAGCTACGTTAGCTCAGTGATTAGTGAACTGGACTACAAAGGACAAGAGACATAAGGCATAGTAGTACCGATAGTGAACGCAACTGAACTGTTCTTCGTCAAATGATATTATCATTTATCGTAAAAATCTGAATTTAGAAACACCATCCGCTGAAACACACAGCTCGCGGTGTACACAGAACACTAAACTCAGTAGTTCATGCAGCAAACCGGACTTGGAATATGAGGAAACTGCAACAATGAAGCTTTTCAGACAGCGCCTAAATTGTTCATTGGCGCCTTTCCGCCATATTGACCGGAAGCGTTTAATGAACTGAACTACTAAGGACAAGAGGTCGGGTTCGATCCTGATCGACCGCTTCCAGGTTCACCCAGCCTTTAATGGGTACCGGATTTTTTTTCTGGGAAAGTAAAGCGGCACGGGCGTAATACCGACTATATTACCCCAACAAATCATGTTCCAAAGGTCTATAAAAATTATGGTCACTAACACCATATTCCCTATACGCCACTTGGCGTGACTAGGCTATTTACTTTTTACTGGCATTAAAGTGGGTGGGGTGAGGGTGGCAGCATAAGCGTCCACCGGTATGCAGATAGCATTGTATTGATTGCAGAAAACCAACAAGATCTACACAATCTATATGATGGAACTGTGATAACAAATGAACATCAACATAAACAAGACAAAGACTATCATAATATCAGAGAAAACGAACACACAAAAATGTAGAGTAATCCTGAAAATGTAATCGTAAATGGAGCAACCCTGAAACATGTAGATGGATTCAACTACCTGGGAACAGTACTAACGTCAGATGGCACTTACACTGCAGAAACTGGATGCAGATGGGACAAGTAAGGCAGTATTGCATCGAATGAGATCCTTTGTAAAAAAATCATTGTCAATTAATGTTAGAATGCGTGTATGCTAGGTAGAACATGTTGTACTATATGGAAGTGAGTCATGGACGATCAGCAAGGCAACACAGAACATTAGAGGAAGCTGAAAAATGGTTTATAAGAAAAATGTTACAAATTCCATGGCTAGCAAAAATATCTAATGAATAATGATTTTAAAAAAAGGTTGGGAGAGAAATAGAAATATCAGAATCATAAGAAAAGACAATTTTACATTTATCACAAATGTAATAGGGAAAGGGCATTGAGAATACCACAACAACTGGCAGAATGAATGTGAAGAGGAGCGAAGGAAAACCAAGAAAAAAAATTGAACAGCTTATCGTAATGGCATAATAACAGATCTCCGACATAAATTATGGCATGCGTGAAGGGCCGGAAGATGTGAAAAGAAATGAACGTCAACGCCAACAGACATGACGCCTTATGATGATATTCAAGGTTTCCTAAATTGATTGCCGCCTTTGCTAATCTGATTCTAGTTTCTTTACTCGTGTCTTCTTGATCTCTGAATATACAGAGCGATCTACTTCTTCCTCTAGACATTATATGGAGAATAAGGGCGCTGTGATTTCTGAGTTACTGAGGGAAACTGATAGTTTCACATGACGATCTAAACATGAGAGGTTTTAGCAATAAGAAACTGATAGTTTCACATGACGATCTAAACATGAGAGGTTTTAGCAATAAGAAACTGATAGTTTCACATGACGATCTAAACATGAGAGGTTTTAGCAATAAGAAACTGATAGTTTCACATGACGATCTAAACATGAGAGGTTTTAGCAATAAGAAACTGATAGTTTCACATGACGATCTAAACATGAGAGGTTTTAGCAATAAGAAACTGATAGTTTCACATGACGATCTAAACATGAGAGGTTTTAGCAATAAGAAACTGATAGTTTCACATGACGATCTAAACATGAGAGGTTTTAGCAATAAGAAACTGATAGTTTCACATGACGATCTAAACATGAGAGGTTTAGCAATAAGAAACTGATAGTTTCACATGACGATCTAAACATGAGAGGTTTTAGCAATAAGAAACTGATAGTTTCACATGACGATCTAAACATGAGAGGTTTTAGCAATAAGAAACTGATAGTTTCACATGACGATCTAAACATGACAGGTTTTAGCAATAAGAAACTGATAGTTTCACATGACGATCTAAACATGAGAGGTTTTAGCAATAAGAAACTGATAGTTTCACATGACGATCTAAACATGAGAGGTTTTAGCAATAAGAAACTGATAGTTTCACATGACGATCTAAACATGAGAGGTTTTAGCAATAAGAAACTGATAGTTTCACATGACGATCTAAACATGAGAGGTTTTAGCAATAAGAAACTGATAGTTTCACATGACGATCTAAACATGAGAGGTTTTAGCAATAAGAAACTGATAGTTTCACATGACGATCTAAACATGAGAGGTTTTAGCAATAAGAAACTGATAGTTTCACATGACGATCTAAACATGAGAGGTTTTAGCAATAAGAAACTGATAGTTTCACATGACGATCTAAACATGACAGGTTTTAGCAATAAGAAACTGATAGTTTCACATGACGATCTAAACATGATAGGTTTTAGCATTAAGAAACTGATAGTTTCACATGACGATCTAAACATGATAGGTTTTAGCAATAAGAAACTGATAGTTTCACATGACGATCTAAACATGATAGGTTTTAGCAATAAGAAACTGATAATTTCACATGACGATCTAAACATGATAGGTTTTAGCAATAAGAAACTGATAATTTCACATGACGATCTAAACATGATAGGTTTTAGCAATAAAAAACTTGATCTGCTTCATTCCAAGCTACGACGTCATGAAATCACTTCAAGAAGCTTTGTCTCATTATTTGCTTCATAAAATGTGTGCGTGAACATATGTGCTAAACATATAACTGAACGTGAACATATGTACTAAACATATAACTGAACGTGAACATATGTACTAAACATATAACTGAACGTGAACATATGTACTAAATATATAACTGAACGTGAACGTATGTGCTAAACATATAACTGAACGTGAACGTATGTACTAAACATATAACTGAACGTGAACATATGTACTAAACATATAACTGAACGTGAACATATGTACTAAACATATAACTGAACGTGAACATATGTACTAAACATATAACTGACCGTGAACATATTTTCGATCTCGTTTGAACTAAACTTTAATTTATGGGACTAGAATCGGCGCTTTCCAGCTAAAATACCATCATCAAACAGCTGAGTATAATCACATTTATGAAGAAAATAAATGATTTATTATAACCCAGATTGGCTTAATAACTTTAAAGCGAACGTGAAGAAAATAGTAAGAAACCTGTTTTTCACAAAGTGAATATTTATACTTTTGTGAAGTATTTATCATTTCAAATATATTACTATAATTCATCATATTAAACAAAACTAACCAAGAGTTTGACAATCATATGTGACTTTTTAAAATACATATACCACATACGTAAATTACAAATGTATATAAAAGACACATTGTGCTGTTCAACAAAGAAATAACACAAGAGGCAAAACTGGTGTTCTATAACATAATCTTCATCCTAACTTTGTGCTACCAATGCAAGGCCGGGACTCTATCTAGACTCAAGAACTAGACGACAAATACCCGCTATTGAGATGAAAATCAACATTTTTCGGGCACATCATGAGAAGAGGAAAGTTAGAATACTTGGTTACAACTGGCAAAATGAAAGGAAAGAGAGATCGCGGACGACAAAGAGAGAAAATACTGGATAGCTTGGTGTCATGGCATGGAAAACAGTCAGCAACAGAACTGATACGATGCACTGTAGATAGAAGATTGTGGAGGGACATGATCGCCTACGCCAACCGGTATGGCACATAATGATGATTGAGATGAAATGTGTTAGACGAATGACACGAAACAACATGAGAAATAAGATCAGAAATTAAGAACTTTTTAAAAAAAGCTAGAAATAGCTCCAGATTTGAAAACATAAAGAAACAGACAAAATCTCTGGCCACGTGATAAGACAGGAAGATCAATACACAACACAACGTTGCGAGAACACCAAACTCAAGGGCCGACCATAATAAAAGTCGCATTGATGGAATATTACAAATACTGCAAACATAACAGCTACAGAGATAAAGATAAAGCAAAAAACCTTAAACTATATCTCAGTCATTCACGCAGGACTAATGAGGAAGGCAAGAACAAGATATAGGGCATGCAAATGTGACGTCTATTGAAAACAGTTTAAGTATAAATGAGAAATAGATTGGTCAAGCATTCTGCAGGCAGTGAACTAAGCACTTATTGTTCATTGTCCACTACTGTTGGCGTTGACATTACATCGGTTCAGGTCAACTCGCAATTGTTCACTTGTTTGAGACACATGACGAATTATGTGCTAGTTGATGATTCCAGCAGCCCGTCATTTTAATGAAGGTTGGTTTTTTTTCGTTCGCTCTGACGAAGTCCCTAGAGACTAGGAACTGAATTTTGCGCAATAATCCATTTTGCCCTGGCAGCCGTGTGCACAGAGGTCCCTCGTCGCACAGGCAGATAACTCCGACTTTGGAGGTACTCATATTTTTTCCTTTGATGAATAATTGACGTTTCATGCTGGACCTTGCCGCTGAGACTAGTGGTGGTTGCCGCAGAGAGAAATCGTAAATAAAAATCCCAACTGGTGGAGCCGGGATTTGAACCCATAACCTCTCTGTCTCGAGACCGGCGTCTTGCCTCGAGACAATCAGTTCCCCTAATGAAGATTTAAAAAGAACACCTGAACACTCTTGCCTGTTATATTTTTGTTTTATTGTGGAGGTAACTAATAGCTTCTGTAACTTGCTATTGTATGTTATCATCCCTCCTTGACCTTGTAATCTAGAAGAGGAGAAGTACAGTGTTGTATAGATCAATGTCTCTCAATACTTTTTTTTTTAATAACAGAAAAGTAATCGTTGGTTTTACCTTTTATAATACTTCATATACCGGTAACCTTTGTCTTTATAATAGTCCAGATACCGGTAACCTTTGTCTTTATAATAGTCCAGATACCGGTAACATTTGTCTTTATAATAGTCCAGATACCGGTAACATTTGTCTTTATAATAGTCCAGATACCGGTAACCTTTGTCTTTATAATAGTCCAGATACCGGTAACCTTTGTCTTTATAATAGTCCACATACCGGTAACATTTGTCTTTATAATAGTCCAGATACCGGTAACCTTTGTCTTTATAATAGTCCAGATACCGGTAACCTTTGTCTTTATAATAGTCCAGATACCGGTAACATTTGTCTTTATAATAGTCCAGATACCGGTAACCTTTGTCTTTATAATAGTCCAGATACCGGTAACCTTTGTCTTTATAATAGTCCAGTCATCTGTAAAACGGTGTCTTTATAATAAATAGTCAAGATACTGGTAACATTTGTCTTTATAATAGCCCAGATACCGGTAACCTTTGTCTTTATAATAGTCCAGATACCGGTAACCTTTGTCTTTATAATAGTCCAGATACCGGTAACATTTGTCTTTATAATAGTCCAGTCATCTGTAAAACGGTGTCTTTATAATAAATAGTCAAGATACTGGTAACCTTTGTCTTTATAATAGTCCAGATACCGATAACTTGTGTCTTTATAATATTCAGGATTCTAATTCAGGATATTAAGATTCAGGAAAAGACTTTTTTGGAGTGGAGAATTCAGGAGCACGATCCAGGAAGAGGCTTTTCAGGGACAGTTTTTTTTAAAGAGACCTCTTAGAGTGATCAGAATAGCTTGAAACTTGAGGAGGACAGGACGTGGGACCGAACTTTTAGGTTGATCGTTAACCTGATAATTTGCGACAAAAACATTGCTGCAATTTCCGCTGTGTAACCGTTCGTTCAATTATTGTCCTTAATTAACATAATTATAATTACGGAAGCCGCGATAGCGCAGTCGTAGTGAACTGGACTACAAAGGATTCTCATAGACATTGCGAGGGCTATAGATGCCTTTGTATGGTTGTTGTAGGTTTGACCTTCATGGACATTGAAGTCTATTTATTAGTAACGGCTTGAGTTATTTGAACTATATCATCAAAACTAGGGAATAGGGTGGCTGGTTGTACACTGACCTTTAACTCACACTGCTCTGGAATGTGATTGTTGATATCTTGTGAGAAAATATGAGAGAAGTCGTGGTATCCCGTTGCCATCCTCGGAATATCCGCAGCTGGCTGCAGTATACATATTTCATTAGAGAAAGAGTTGTTAATTGCAGGTTATGTACCTAAATTTTGTTTTTAATCTTTTCGTGTTAGCCAAACAAAGGAATTGTGTTGATTTTCTAACAGAAACTGGATAGTTTCTTACCACCGACAGTTGCTTTAACACAAATACAATTGTCCATCATCATCATGTGCCATACCGGTTGGCGTAGGCGATCATGTCCTTCTACAATCTTCTATCTACAATGCATCGTATCAGTTCTGTTGTTGGCCGTTTTCCATGCCATGACACCAAGATATATAGTATTTTCTCTCTTTGTCGTCCGCGATCTCTCTTTCCTTTTATTTTGCCAGTTGTAACCAAGTATGTTAAAAATTGTCTACTAACGGTAAATAGAGTTGACATATTAATCGACTGCTATAACAAGTATTTTTTTGTAATGAGACACTTTTATATGCAATCAAGAAATTTATCTCCATGAATTTGAGATGTGTCGCTAGAGAGCTTTATAATTATTTAAACATTTAAACGCAATCAAGATTACGTTTTCGAGTTATCACGTGAAATATTGAGCACAAGTGCCCGGGCTTTGAGAGTTGCAGTTTCTGTTTTGTGTTAATTATTCACGCGTGTTTCCATCACTGGCACAACCTCTCATGAAAAGGAGATGTGAATTAAAAGAGATGTGAATTAAAAGAGATGCGAAATTATTCACCCGATAATATATAATCTGGCAATACATATGTCCTTCTATTAACATATATGTATATAACAGGTTTTGGCTGTTTGAATACTCTAACAACATAATAAATTCAGCTTGAGAAAAGTGTTTATTTTATATACCTTTACATTATTATATTTTATAATCTCACTCTCTCTCTCTCTTTCTTTCCTTCTTTCCTATACGTTATCTTTATTGTTTTAAAACATGCTCTTGGCTTAATATGCCATGTACACAGGCATAAATGCTTTCTATTTAGCAGATTAGTAGATTAGCAGATTAGAAGATTAGTAGATAGCAAGCCAAAGGAAAACATGCCAGACTCAACAAGATACACAATAGTCAATTTACAGAGAAAATGTTATCAAAGAAAATCACTGGAGTCTGTAGAAATGTGGTTTTACAGAAGAATGTTGAGAGTACCGAGTGGACAGATAAGAAGAGTAATGAAGATGTTCTGAGAGAGGTCAAAGCAAAAATAAATCTAATTTCCAATATTAGGAAGAAACAATCACCATTTTTTGGCCATGTAATGAGAAGAGAACAACTGGAATTTATTGTAACAACTGGAAAAATTGAGGGACGAAGAGATAGAGGGAAGCAAAGAGAAAAAATACAAGACAGCTTAAGAGAATGGCTTGGCAGAAGGTCAACAACAGAAATGATAAATAGCTGCCGAGATCGAAAGTTGTGGAGAGACATGATCACCTACCCCAGCAGGCCCGGTACTTGATGATGATGCTGATGATGAAGTGTTACAATTATATTAGTTGTCAGAACCAGAAAAAGAAATAAGAATTTATTGCTGCCCCAGAACGCACCAGACAACGATTGTGCTTTCATAAAAATAAATTAGTAATAAACAATATACATTACCGTCATTCGATTCATGGACATGTGTTTCTTTCTTTAGCTGTGGGTAATTGTTCACATCTTCATTATTATCTCGCTTGTCCCTTTTTAGAACTTGTCTCCCATGACAGCTACACATTGACTGTGTTCTGCATGGCATCCGCAGCAGTCAATCCCCTTTAGTCTCTAGTATCGTGCACTAACAATATCTAGGTCCTCCTCTTTCATAATGACCTGAAACTATGCCCTCCATAATTATCTTCTCCAGACATTATATAATTTTACATGATAAAAATATATACAAGATCACTATAAAATATGGTGTGTGTATTTTTTTGTTGGTGTTCTTTATAAACCAATTTTCTGTGATATTTAAACTCTAGCAAAAATGACATATTATTTATTCTTTTCTCTTCATAGTTTTCTTTGTATTATTTTCACATACTCGTCTAATTTTAAACAAGAAAGCAACTTTACAAAAAAAAATTTAAGTTCTGAAATGACGTGATCATCTACCCCTCGTAGGTCAGGCAATCACTAGAAAAAATGGAGTGCACTTGTTTCTCTATTTCTTTCTCGTTGGGCGTGCCCAGCATAATTAATCCTAGTGTTGTACGTTTGTAATCATATAACCTTTGACATCAGACGCCTGAATAAATAAATAAAAACTAACCTCGTAACTACAGCTTCTTTCTTTCTTCATAACGCTCTCCTCGTCAGCCTCATTCTATCTGCTCTCAACTTCTGTTGCAAACTTGTGTATTTGTTTAAGCTTTGCGGTTTTCTATCACTGACCTGTATCTATCTATCCGGGTGTCTTAATGCGCCTGATTACGTCGTGTATGTTTGAGAAAGACGGAAAGAGGAGAGAGAGAGAGAGAGAGAGAGAGAGAGAGAGAGAGTGAGAGAGAGAGAGAGAGAGAGAGAGAAAGAGCGTGGAACAGAGAGAAAAAAAAAGACATTTCTCTGTTTGTGGATAAAGATTATGTTTGAACCGGATGGCAACAAACACGTGAATTAACTTCAATTTTGAACCGGATGGCAACAAACACGTGAATTAACTTCAATTTTTGAACCGGATGGCAACAAACCGTGAATTAACTTCAATTTTTGAACCGGATGGCAAAAAACACGTGAATTAACTTCAATTTTTGAACCTGATGGCAACAAACACGTGAATTAACTTCAATTTTTGAACCGGATGGCACAAAACACGTGAATTAACTTCAATTTTTTAACCGGATGGCAACAAACACGTGAATTAACTTCAATTTTTGAACCGGATGGAAAAAAATACGTGAATTAACTTCAATTTTTGAACTGGATGGCAAAAAACACGTGAATTAACTTCAATTTTTGAACCTGATGGCAAAAAAAACACGTGAATTAACTTCAATGTTTGAACCTGATGACGACAAACAGGTGAATTAATTTCAATGTTTGAGCCGGCATGTAATGGCTCGTTAACAGGTAAAAGTTATACAGTGAAGACTTGCAAGGCGAAGAAGATACGGGAGGACATCGGTCAGTGAAGTGGAGACCTCAAGAGTTCAATTTTGTCATCATAAGTTGATAGGAAAATTGTCATTCGTTTTTATTTTTTTTCTTTAATTTCTCACTTCATCTTTCTTCAATTTCTCAATTCGTCTTTCTTTAATTTCTCACTTCGTCTTTCTTTAATTTCTCACTTCGTCTTTCTTCAATTTCTCACTTCGTCTTTCTATAATTCCTCACTTCGTCTTTCTATAACTCCTAACTTCGTCTTTCTATAATTCCTCACTTCGTCTTTCTTCAATTTCTCACTTCGTTTTTCTATAATTCCTCACTTCGTCTTTCTATAACTCCTCACTTCGTCTTTCTATAATTCCTCACTTCGTCTTTCTTCAATTTCTCACTTCGTTTTTCTATAATTCCTCACTTCGTCTTTCTTTAATTTCTCACTTCGTCTTTCTTTAATTTCTCACTTCGTCTTTCTTCAATTTCTCACTTCGTCTTTCTATAATTCTACACTTCGTCTTTCTATAACTCCTCACTTCGTCTTTCTATAATTCCTCACTTCGTCTTTCTATAATTCCTCACTTCGTCTTTCTTCAATTTCTCACTTCGGTTTTCTATAATTCCTCACTTCGTCTTTCTTTAATTTCTCACTTCGTCTTTCTTCAATTTCTCACTTCGTCTTTCTATAATTTCTCACTTCGTCTTTCTATAATTTCTCACTTCGTCTTTCTATAATACCTCACTTCGTCTTTCTTTAATTTCTTACTTCGTCTTTCTATAATTCCTCACTTCGTCTTTCTTTAATTCCTCACTTCTTCTTTCTGTAATTCCTCACTTCGTCTTTCTTCAATTTCTCACTTCGTCTTTCTATCATTTCTCACTTCGTCTTTCATCAATTTCTCACTTCGTCTTTCTATAATTCCTCACTTCGTCTTTCTTCAATTTCTCACTTCGTCTTTCTTTAATTCCTCACTTCGTCTTTCTTTAATTTCTCACTTCGTCTTTCTATAATTCCTCACTTCGTCTTTCTTTAATTTCTCACTTCGTCTTTCTATAATTCCTCACTTCGTCTTTCTATAATTCCTCACTTCGTCTTTCTATAATTCCTCACTTCGTCTTTCTATAATTCCTCACTTCGTCTTTCTATAATTCCTCACTTCGTCTTTCTATAATAACTCACTTCGTCTATCTATAATTCCTCACTTCGTCATTATTTAATTTGTCACTTCGTCGTTCTTTAATTTCTCACTTCGTCTTTCTTTAATTTCCCACCTGGGGTAAAAGGGGAGAGGGAAGGAAGGAAGGATTGATGAATGGAAGAATGGTAGGATGGAAAGAAGGATGGAAGACATGAAATGCGGAAGAACGTTATGTTAATGTCTAGACAATCATAATTTTGTACACAAAATTCAAGTGTATTATTATTATTATTATTATTGTTGTTGTTATTATTATTATTTTTAATATTGTTATTATTATTATTATTATTCATGTTACTAAAACTAACCCAAAATGACCTTAACGACGGAAATGTAAAACATAAATGTTATGTTTGGGTTGATTCACTCATAATGTACATGCATCATTCATATGTGTTTTGTTCATTCAATAAAAACCATACTACGCTTTTACTCAGCAGCACTGTACAAAACATCACATATACTTTGCGTATATTCGTCCATAATGGGCGACTAATCACTTGCAGTAAATCTATTTAGCCGTAAAATGCAACTATCTACTTACAAAGAGGCATTTCTTGCCTAGTAAAGCTCAACTATTTATTTATTAACAGACTGCATATATTCAAGCGTAAAGGTAAACTCTTCATACGTTCACTGAATATATTTACACGTAAAGTTAAGCTAATCACACGTAAAGTTAAGCTAATCACACGTAAAGTTAAACTATTCCTCAGTTACAAATTTAACTATTTAATCCTTAACTAACGTACTCTCTCTCTCTGTCTCCCTCTCTCCTTTCACCATCTTTCTATCTAGCTCTCTCTCTCTCTCTCTCTCTATTTCTCTCTAACACACACTAACGAGCGGTCTCTCTTTTCTGTCCCAACCATCTCAATCTACCTTCCTCCCCCACTTTTTCTCCTTCCTTCCTTCTCTCTCTCTATATATATATATATATATATATATATATATATATATATATATATATATATATCGGACCTATGTGCTCAGCACAATGTTATATAGATTGAAACTTGGACAACATATTCAAATCATTAAAAAGTCAAAATAGCTTCCACCTGTTATGACTCGCAGAATACTGCACGTCAAGTGGCATGACAAACTAACCAACTTAACTGTCCTGCAACGTGCTAAAATCCTAACAATCATGTCAATGCTCAGAAGTCGAAGGTTAAGAAGGCTGGGTCACGTCCAGAAAATTGAAGAGAACTGCATTCCTAAGAAAATACTAAATGGCGAATTAACACACGGAAAAAGACAAATCAGCAAATCCAAGCTACGATATAGAGATATTTGTTAATCATCTCCGAATGACTTTTCCATCTGTGAAAATGACTGGGAACATCTTGCAAGAGATCGCACAACATGGAGAGTCTGTATAAATAATGGAATTTGAGGCTGCACTATGGCAAACCATGGAAAAGAAAAAATACTCTTTACACAAGGTGGAAAACCCTGTGGATCAGTGAGCCTGACTTGCTCATTCTGTGGCTGGATGCTTTTGTGAAACAAACATTGGTGGAATCAGCCATGAGAGAAGATTTTCGACAAAAAAAAACCCTCCAAAATTATATAAAATAACCTCCACTAAACCGTCTGAAAAGTATATATACATATATATTGGGTTGTTGTTGTTGACGGATTGCCACGAGTTGATGCGAGCATGTTGCCTTTTGACTCATAAGATGTGGCGGGTCGTAATGGCTTTCTTGACATTCCCGGCTCTTACTGGAGAGGTTGGATTTCGTCTGTCCCAGGCTATGCTGGGAAACTACTAGTCCAGCCCAGAGGTACTGCAATACTGGGTCCTCTATATCAGTAACAGCCACCACTACAGGGAACACTGTTAGCTCTGTTAGCCAGTCTGGTCTGACGCAGACTGTTTCCAGGGGAGACAACGAGGAGGTTGAACTGCTAGGTCATGGTCGGCTGATGGTGCGCCGACCAGGCGCTTCTGCTCCCCCATATATATTGGGAATATGATGTTAGTGACCATATATTTTTACAGACCTTCGGCTCATGATTTTTGGGGTAATGTGGTCGGTATTACGCCCGTGCTGATTTACTTTCCCAGGAAAAAATCCGGTACTTATTGAAGGTTGGGTGAACCCGAAGCCGTCGGTTGAGATCTAACCCTACCTTTTGTCCTTTTTAGTCCAGTTCACTAACCACAGAGCTATCGCGGTTATATATATATATATATATATATATATATATATATATATATATATATATATATATATATATCGCGGTGGTTAATTTGTCCATGCCTTGTTAAAAAAGACAACAGAAAAACATGTTAATGTTTACTTCTTCATTTCATGTCACATTTCTATTTTCATAAATTACTCGTGAAACCCTAATACCGGTATGCATAACATGTTTGTTTAAATATTTTTACCAACGAAATAAAAAATGTTTATAATTAAACTGATGAAATATTTATCTCAAATCGATCTATCTGTCTGTCTGATCTACTTGCCTATTTGTATGTCTGTCTGTCACTAATTTTATGCCAAATACACATAGGACAGAGATTCTAGACTCTCTATGTTCGACGATGTTCGTTATCTAGTGTCAGATCTTGCACAGAACACGCATTGTATCCCACAACACGTCTCTGTTGTGGGGTCGCTGCTCAATCTCGGCAAGAATGATGATTCCTGCCGCTGTTACCTCTCGTCTCGATGTTGTTTTAGAGTTTGTTTGTTTTTTCCTAGGTTGTCCTCCTTTTCTTTTACCATTTGATTCAAATTTGAGGGTTTGCTTTGAGATTCTCTTGGTGTCTCTTCTCATAATATGAGAATTAATAAATAATTAATTAATTAATTTCTCTTATTTCTGCACTAATCTTTTGTCCTGCATGAGAAATACTTCCTGAGGCATTTATTGTCAAATGATGATAGATCAGATGATGATAGGTCTCTTTTTATTGGCAAATTATTAAACGTCATTAGCTAGATCCGTACAACGTAAATATGAAAGTTAGATATTTCTTGAATTAGCTGTGATAATGGTTATCTCTTTCTGTATACTTTATTTTTAAACTTTATGTTTACAATCATTCATTTACTCAATTCCATTGCGGTTTTGGATGGTACATGGGACGGATGTCTTAGTTCTCCACAATTGACTTGTCATTACTAATATAAGAATTTAGAGTCATAAATAACAATCACTTGTCATTACTAATATAAGAATTTAGTCATAAATAACAATCACTTGTCATTACTAATATCAGAATTTAGAGTCATAAATAACAATCACTTGTCATTACTAATATAAGAATTTAGTCATAAATAACAATCACTTGTCATTACTAATATAAGAATTTAGAATCATAAATAACAATCTCTTGTCATTATTAATATAAGTATTTAGAATCATAAATAACAATCTCTTGTCATTACTAATATAAGTATTTAGAATCATAAATAACAATCTCTTGTCATTACTAATATAAGTATTTAGAGTCATAAATAACAATCTCTTGTCATTACTAATATAAGTATTTAGAAACATAAATAGCAATCTCTTGTCATTACTAATATAAGTATTTAGAATCATAAATAACAATCTCTTGTCATTACTAATATAAGAATTTAGAGTCATAAATAATAATCACTTGTCATTACTAATATAAGTATTTAGAGTCATAAATAACAATCTCTTGTCATTACTAATATAAGTATTTAGAGTCATAAATAACAATCTCTTGTCATTACTAATATAAGTATTTAGAAACATAAATAGCAATCTCTTGTCATTACTAATATAAGTATTTAGAATCATAAATAACAATCTCTTGTCATTACTAATATAAGAATTTAGAGTCATAAATAATAAATCACTTGTCATTACTAATATAAGTATTTAGAGTCATAAATAACAATCTCTTGTCATTACTAATATAAGTATTTAGAATCATAAATAACAATTCATTAGAATAAATTGAACTTTGTGACTATTTGTCATTATATAGAAAAATATATATGTTTTTCTTTCAGTAAATAAGGATTTTTATTCCAAAATTATCACATATTTATGAGTAGTTAATATCGAGTAAATTGTCCGAATATAAAGGGATTATATGTTTCGTCTTTACATTCGGTGAGCATAATAACCCTTTGCAGTTTTAAGCCGAAAAAAAAGCGCACAGGTCGTTTATTCTGTCCGGTCTGATATTTCAAAATTGATTAACAAGAAAACTTGACCTAAATACAAGTTAATCCCATCAATCTTCTGTGGCAGAACATGCAATCTAGAATCTGTCATCAATATAATGCAGTACTTTAAGTCCAGAAGATTACAAACCGCCAACATACCACAAGCTCTAAAACAAAGACACTATTGAAGAGACCAGCGAACCATTGTAACTTCATGTCTAGAGTATAGTGAAGTCCATTGTGATACTAAATAATTTACAACTCAGTTGCTATGAATTCATTCTTTTAAAATTCTAATATGTGTATATTTTCCGCGGTTTTGTGGTGTTCACTTAAAAGTGCATGTTTTATGTGTAAATATAGTCAATTGTGTATAATGTAAATACGCATATACCACCACGAATACATCTTGTTTCAATATTGGCAGATTCAGCCATGGGTGAAGCTGTTAGGCAATGCAGCATCCAGCATAAGGCACTAGCATTTTTTTTTTTACCAAACTACTAAAAGGATTCAGAATAAAATCAATATGGAATTAGAAAAAAATTTGGATTGAAGAAAAACAGTAGGACAAAAGAAGCTATATTCTGCATCTTCTTCTTCTTTCCTTCCTTATGTGCCTTTCAGCGTCGAGGGGAGATATAATTTGCGGTCTTTTGCTCTTCTGTTCGCCTCTACTGCTGTTATGTTTCCTAGTGCTTCTAATATTCAATCGATTCATCTTTTTCGTGGTCGACTCTTGTGTCTGGTATTCTCACAACGTTTATTGAAGGCTCGTTGTGTTGTGTTTTGATCTTTCTGCCTTGTCACGTGGCTAGACCCTTTTATCTGTTGGTTCTTTAAATATTCTATGGCGGGGGCCTATTCCTAGCTTTTTTCTCAGTTCTTCATTTCAGATCTTATCTCTCAGACTGTTTTCTGTCTTTCGTCTAACACATTTCATCTCAGTAGAGGTTATTTTTCTTATTGTTCTTGCATCTAGGGTCCATGTCTGGCATTGGCAGCACAACGTTGGGATGAAGATTGTATTGTAGAGTGCTCGTTTTGCCGCTAGAGTTATTTCCTTGTTGGACAATAGTGCTGATAACTGTCCAATGATTTGACAAGCTTTGTTGCATCTTGATTCTATCTCTCTTGTTTGTGAATTATCGTTTGTCATTAGACTTCCCAGGTATTTAAATTTCTCTTCTTGTTTTAGTTGTCTGCCTTCTATAGTTATGTTGATGTTCTGTTTATTTTTGACGACATTCATGACTTTTGTTTTGTTGATGTTGATTTTCATGTTGTATTTTATGCCTGTGCTGTTGAGTTTGTTTAAGTGTTCTTGTAGGTCTTCAATTGTTTCATGTATTAGTGCATGATCGTCTGCAAATAAAAGCTCGTTGATCTCCTCTGTCTCTGATGGGATGGCTAACTTGCATATAAAGTCCATGTATTTAAAAAAACAGTAGGGGGGATAGTACGCACCCCTGTCTTACACCTGATCTAACTTCGAAGTGATCTGTGTAACCTGCTGCTGTTCTGACTGTGCAGCTGCTGTTGCTGTAGAGACTTTTAATTAGGTTGGTTAGATGTTGGTTTACTCCGTATATTGCTAGTATCTCCCACAGTTTTTTCTCTATTTACTTTGTCGAATGCTTTTTCCTGGTCAATGAAAGCTAGGTATAAATTGTGATTGTGTTCTGTCGTTTTTTTCTGCAAGCTGTTTTAATGTGAATAGTGCGTCAGTACATCCTCTGTTTTTTTCTGAACCCCATTTGAGAATCGCTTAACTGTAGTTCTGTTATTGCTATCAGCCTTTTTTGCACGATTTTGGCGTATAGCTTTCCTACATGGATGAGAAGAGATACCTCTATATTGATTGCAGTCTCTTTTGCTACCTTTCTTTTTCCATATTGGTACGATGGTTGCCAGTCTTCTGGGGTTTGTTGATGGTGCCATGCTACATTAAATATTCTGTGCAGTCATGTCACTCCTGTTTCTCCTTCTGCTGCTGTTATTATTTCTATTGAAGGGTTAAGGCATAAAAATGCGAAGCTGTAGTAAAGCTGAATGTGAGGAAAAATAAAAAAATATAAAAAAATGGTATGTAAGAAGCTTTACGTGATATGTGGACGACACAGACTAAACAACGTTTCGGTCCAATAGGCCTTCATCAGGAACAAACAAAAAACACACACACAAAACTAATAACGAAACAACCAAAACAAAAACAATCGAAATGTGTTAAAGAAAACAAAATTAACTATCCTGTCAAAACAAAAGGAAATAGCAACCAAGTGCGGCTGTCGTGCTATTTCCTTTTGTTTTGACAGGATAGTTAATTTTGTTTTCTGTAACACATTTCGAGTGTTTTTGTTTTGGTTGTTTCGTTATTAGTTTTGTGTGTGTGTTTTTTTGTTTGTTCCTAATGAAGGCCTATTGGGCCGAATCGTTTTTTTGTCTGTGTCGTCCACTTATCACGTAAAGCTTCTTACATACCATTTTTTTTTCCTCCTATTATTTCTATTGGTATGTTATTTATCCCCGGTGCTTTATTTCTTGGTGCATATTTGATTTCTTCGATTTCTTCTTTCATAATGTTGGGTTCAGTATTTTTCTGCTCTTGCGTGGTTTTTTGTTGTTATTGGGTGTTGGTGCTATGTTTAATAGGTCTTCAAAATATTCTTTCCATCTCTGTTGCATATGTTGGTTATTTGGTATTGGTTGTCCGTCTTTTCATTTATGGGCTCATTTGGATCGCAGTTTTTTTTTTCCTCGGTCTTGTTGCTTTTACTGCTTTGTAGAAATCCATTGTGGCTGTATTGAAGTCCCTGCTCTTATTTTGTCCGAATTCTGTCCAATTCTTTTGCTTAGCTTCTTTGATAAAAAATTTAACTCTTTTTCGAACTAAGGCATATTTTTCATACTTTTTTTTTGTTCTTATTCTTTCTCCAATTTTTAAACAGTTTATTCTTTTGTTTAATTGCTTCTCTATTTGTTTCGTTCCACCACGGGATGCTCTTTTTCCCTTCTTGTGTCCTTAGCTTCGTTCCACATGCTGTTTTAGAGATGTTGGTTACTATTTCCTTAAACTGTTTCCACTCTTCTTCTACTGTGCTTACTTCGTTAGGGAGTTTCTTGAATTCCTCTGTTAGTTTTTCTTCTAGAGTTTTCCTTGGTTCTTGATCTTTTAGGAATAACGTGGATTTGTGGAAGGAAAGGGCACCAATAATGCAATATTCATCTTAAGAACATTGATAGAAAGATCTATAGAGGTAAAGAAAGATCTATATATGTGCTTTATAGACTGCACGAAAGCATTTGACAAAGTAAAGTATGTGGAAATAATCAATATGCTGGAGAAATTAAACATTAATGGCAAGGATCTGCGAATCATAAAAAACATGTACTGGCAACAAACAGCAGCTATACGAATTAACAACAAAACAGGACAATTCCAATTTATAAAACAAGGAGTCAGACAAGGCTGTGTTCTGTCACCGGATTTGTTTTCACTTTACAGCGAATATATTATGAGATCAATAGTAGACAAAAAAGGAATTGAAGTCAACGGTCACAACATAAATAATTTGAGATATGCGGATGACACAGTCTTAATAACAGAGACAGAGAACGAACTACAAGAAATGATAAACATAATAGTAAAAGAAAACAACAAGAAAGGTCTCAGTCTGAATAGTAAGAAAACAAAAGTAATGGTTATATCGAAGAAACAATCATCACTATCAATCAGCATAAAAATAAACGAGACAAATCTGAAACAAGTACAACGTTTCAAATACTTGGGCACAATAATAACATCAGATGGGAGATGCACCACAGAAATAAAAAGCAGAATAGCTCAGGCCAAAATAGCATTTCAGAAAATGAAAAATATCTTATGCAACAAATATATGTCAATAAAAATGAGAAAGAGAGTTCATCGGTGCTATATAGAACCAATTCTGACCTATGGAAGCGAATCATGGACAGTAGACAAACAAATTAAAAAACGATTGGAGGCCACAGAGATGGGATTTCTCAGAAGACTGTTGAAAGTTCCCTGGACAGATAAAAAGACCAATGAGGAATTTCTCAAAGAGGCCAACACAAAAAGGGCGCTCTTAAAAAACATCAGAAAGAAACAATCAGCATTTTTCGGGCACATCATGAGAAGAGGAAAGTTGGAATACTTGGTTACAACTGACAAAATAAAAGGAAAGAGAGATCGCGGACGACAAAGAGAGAAAATACTGGATAGCTTGGTGTCATGGCATGGAAAATAGTCAACAACAGAACTGATACGATGCGCTGTAGATAGACGATTGTGGAGGGACATGATAGCCTACGCCAACCGGTATGGCACATGATGATGATGATAGATCTTTCTATCAATGTTCTTAAGATGTATATTGCATTATTGGTGCCCTTTCCTTCCACAAATCCACATTGTTCCTCACTTATTTCTAGTTTTATTTTGGTCTTTACACGTCTCATGATGATTCTTAATAATATTTTAGTCATATGGCTCATGAGACTAATAGTGCGATGGTCTTCACAAACAGTGGCGCCAGACTTCTTCGGTATGGCTACAAAGATAGATTTTAGTAGATCTTCGGGTATGTGTCCAGTGTTATATATGTCATTGAGTAGTTTTGTTATGACTTGTACTCCCAGCTCTCCTAATGCATTTATCTCTTCGATTGTTATATTGTCGGGAACTGGAGCTTTGCCTCTTTTCATGTGTTGAATTGCGTCCTCCAATTCACTCTGCATTATTGGTGGTCCTGTGTCTTCATTTGAATTGTTTAATTCTGGTCTTTTATCATCATAGAATTGACTGATATATTCTGCCCATCTATCCATTGTCTTCTCCTGTCCTATTATTATATTTCCTTCCTTTGATTTCACACATCCTGAAACTTTGACTTCTTTTCTACCTGTTAATTAATTTAACTGATTGTGCATAAATTTTGAATCTCTTTCTTTTGTTGTTTTTCCATTTCTTCACATTTCTGTTTTAACCATCCTTCCTTTGCTTCTCTGCATTTGTTTTAGGTCTCTTTGTGCAATATTTTGTATGTCCGTTCTTCTTTCTTATGTTTTCTTCTTTCGTCCATTAGTTGTAATATTTCTTCTGTCATCCATTTCTTTTTTGTTGATTCTTTTAGTCACTGGTATTACTTCTTTTGATGTTTGTTGAATCGATTGTTTGAGCATTTCCACTGTTCCTGGATGCCCTGTATTTTCTCAATAGCATTATATCTATTTTGTACTATCGTGCTGCACTTATCACTCATCTGTTTATCTACTCTTAGCATATCTAGTTCTAATTTTATATTTCTTGTTGATTTCTGTGCCTTCCGTAGTTTTATTTTTATCTTTCCAACTACTGGTACATGGTCACTATTGCAATCTGCTCCTGGCCTTGTTTTTAAGAGTAATTAGAATACCGTTCACTTTCATTGGTTCCTGTCCGTGTTCAGACCTCTTCAGAGAACCAGACACACTCGATCCCGCTATAAGGACTAGAACAGAATAAGGCAATGTTTAAGAATAACAATATTTAATTTCAACAATTTCTTGCACAATCCTTTCTCCGCAGAGCTGCTCTCTCTCTCTCTCTCTCTCTCTCTCTCTCTCTCTCATAACTGTTTTCTCGCACATTCTCGTTTCTAAACAATCGTTGCTTCCTACACCACATGTGTTTTCCATACAGTCATTTCTTGACACAGTTACTTATCTCTTCTGTCGTTTCTTTACACAGTCACGTATATCTACCTACAGTCGTTGCTTTACATAGTCACTTATCTCTACAGTCTTTTCTTCCTATAGTCACTTATCTCCACCGTTGTTTCTTTATAAGTCACTTATCTCTACTGTTGTTTCTTTACACAGTCACTTATCTCTACAATCGTTTCTTTACACAGTCACGTATATCTACCTACAGTCGTTGCTTTACATAGTCACTTATCTCTACTGTTGTTTCTTTATAAGTCACTTATCTCTACTGTTGTTTCTTTATAAGTCACTTATCTCTACTGTTGTTTCTTTACGCAGTCACTTATATCTACCGTCGTTTCTTTCTATAATCACTTATCTTCAGAGTCGTTTTTCTATATAATCACTTATCTCTACAATCGTTTCATTTCACAATCACTTATCTCTACCGTGGTTTCTGTACAGTCACATATGTGTCTACCGTCGTTTCTTTCTATATTCACTTATCTCTACCGTCGTTTCTTTCTATAGTCACTTATTTCTACCGTCGTTTCTTTACACAGTCACGTATCTCTACCGTCGTTTCTTTCTACAGTCACTTATTTCTACCGTCGTTTCTTTACACAGTCACGTATCTCTACCGTCGTTTCTTTCTACAGTCACGTATCTCTACCGTCGTTTCTTTCTACAGTCACGTATCTCTACCGTCGTTTCTTTCTACAGTCACGTATCTCTACCGTCGTTTCTTTCTACAGTCCTTATCTCTACTATCGTTTCTTTACACAGTCACTTATCTCTACTATCGTTTCTTTACAAAGTCACTTGTCTCGACTGTTGTTTCTTTACACAGTCACTTATCTCTACTGTTGTTTCTTTACACAGTCACTTGTCTCTACTGTTGTTTCTTTACACAGTCACTTGTCTCTACTGTTGTTTCTTTACACAGTCACTTATCTCTACTGTTGTTTCTTTACACAGTCACTTATCTCTACTATCGTTTCTTTACACAGTCACTTGTCTCTACTGTTGTTTCTTTACACAGTCACTTGTCTCTACTGTTGTTTCTTTACACAGTCACTTGTCTCTACTGTTGTTTCTTTACACAGTCACTTATCTCTACTGTTGTTTCTTTACACAGTCACTTATCTCTACTATCGTTTCTTTACACAGTCACTTGTCTCTACTGTTGTTTCTTTACACAGTCACTTATCTCTACTATCGTTTCTTTACACAGTCATTTATCTCTCTTTCGTTTCTTTACACAGTCACTTGCCTCTAATGTCGTTTCTCCCATTTCTCTCTGTACACGTTTTATCCCACCTTTATTTCTTTACTAAGCTGCTTCTATTATTAGTTTTGTTGTTGGTTTCTACTTAAAAAAACTATCTTTACGACACATAGAATCATTGCTGGTGTATGTCGGGGGGCAACGATAGAACCAGAGGGATAAAGGCCGCTTGGTCAAGCAGTCGCCACGACGTGTGAGACTCAGGATTTTTATTTCACCCTCGATAGAAAATATCCTTTCTGTCTACCGCTGGCTTCGAACACCGTACATCAGCTTTTCAGCCAGCGGAAAAGTCGTTTTAGCCACACGGCCACGCGCACCTCTACCTCTGTTTTCTACTTGTTGTCTTGAAATAGATGTCGGTCCTAGCAACCTTCCATGTCGAGGATGCTTACACGTGGGTGGACTGTAGAACTCTTGTATCTCTGCTTCTTGAGTCAGGCTTTGACTAACGGCTCGTGCGTTCTGTAGCATCAGATATGATGCGAAAGAGAGTGGCGCAACTCTTCGGTGCCTGGACATTCGAGCCTCGTTATATCCCAGCGGCTTATCTGAAGGATCACCATTATCACCAGCTATGTTTAACGCTGCTATGGTAGCCCAATTGAAGAGGAGACAAATAATAATAAATTAATATTATTATAGAGGGAAACTTCCGAGGCGATAAGTAAAGTAAGACGCTTTGCCACTGAGTGCGGGTTCGATCCTGCTTCGGTCCATATATTGTTCTTTGTTTTTTTTTCTGTTGTTGATTATTTGTCATTTTTCCGAGTGCTGTAAACATACCTCTTCCTCTGAATTGATTCCCCAATTAAAGAGGCAGGGCCGGGTCGCACTGTCGCTTTTGCAGATGTCATTATGACGTATGTACACGGTCGTGATAGAGTAAACATAGCAAGGCAACTGCAAGGAAATATGGATCAGATAACCACCTAGTGCAGTAACATTCGTACACTCTTTGACATAAACAAGGCTTATGTTGTGTGCTGTTGGATGAATAACAGAATAGTTAAGATCTCACTCGTAGTCATAGACTGCAGTAGTGTGAACATGGTGAAGAATCTCACGGACAATGCAGCGGTTGGAGTTTTGTGGCATGATATAGAAGTGGCTAGGGAATCTGGCTATTGTAGCATGACGGTGTCTAATATGAGTATGGAGATAGAAGCAGCAACGACGACGATAGCATGGCTGATTGCACAAAACGTGGTTTTAATTGTTATTGTTAATTGTTATTGTTACTTGTTATTGTTAATTGTTATTGTTAATTGTTATTGTTAATTGTTATTGTTAATTGTTATTGTTAATTGTTATTGTTAATTGTTATTATCGTTTTTTTTCTTATTTTGGTTGGTACATACCATAGTATACATAATACAAATTCTAAAATTCTATTTTGAACAATCTCAAACATGGACACTTGTAAGACAGACAGCTGTATCTTTGGACAGATATAATTTTACAAAAGAATGTTGGCAATATCTTAGTTTGCTAGAAGAGTTATAATTAATGTTTTTGAAAAAAAAAAACCCAAGGCAAAATGAAAACTTGTGGCATGTCTAATTCAAGTCAAGTTTTTTAATAATTCAATTTCACTTTCAGCGATTAAGATGGTGTCACCAGCATCATGAAATATTGATGGATTAAAATATAGAGGGAAAGAGAGAGAGAGAGAGAGAGAGAGAGAGAGAGAGAGAGAGAGAGAGAATCATTCTAGCCAGTTAAAGAGAATTGCATGATGGGAGATTACCAGTAGAGATAATGAGTAACTGTAAAGACAGAAAATGCAGAAAGATTCTAGACACTCTCTATCACTTACACAAACATTCCACCCCACGCATATACACACTCATTCCACACACTCACGCACACAAACAGCCACATACACACCTACCCCCACACACTCACACGCAGATACACGCCCACCTCACCCACCCACACACACACAATCACATACACAACCAGCCCACACTCACAAACACAAACACACACCACCCCCATCCACACATACAAATCCACACGCATACAAATACATACACATTTCCACCCGTCTCCCATACACCTGACTCACACCACACACCGGTTTGGCAAATACATGGCATCCAGAACAAACCGAAGAAAGAGACAGAAAATGGAGCTGTCTACCATTAATGTAGAGGCTGCTTCTCTCATTGTATCAGCGCCATGTTCTATTTCTTCTTTTCAGCTCCCTGTGGAGCATGCTAACACTTTTCAAGCCGTTCTATTTCTTGTCATTCTTTTAACATCATCCCATATCTTCCCCATCATCTTCAACTCTGTTCCCATCTGTCTTCTCCAAGAATATTTTGATCTTCTCCTTTATCTTTTCACAATCTGTGAAAATAGAAATCACCGAAATCAAATGTCTCATAAAACTCGTTAATCTAACACAACATTCAGATTCTGAAAAGTCTAATTCCTTAAACCAAATTAGACTTACCACAGACCTAGTTCCTCATCACATGAATCTTCCTAGGGAACTAGTCATTCAGGCTAAAATAACTTTCTTTTAAAGATAATACTGGTAACTATTCCACATTTTCCAAAGAGCCAATTCCTTGTGTTTGTTCTATTCGCACTGTACACTTTTGCACTTCGACCTGATGTGCTTGAAACAGTGCTTGAGGCCACACCCACTGAAGAAAACAGGATAAGGTAATGAATATAACAGCAGTCCCCGAAGCTACATCGTTAAGAAAAAAAAAAAGAATCACGCCCCTACATTCCAAAAACATTTTCTAGTCGATTCTTCATTGTCCCACGTTTATCTTCTCAGATATAATTGTATTGTGTCTAGCTATAGTGTTTGGAAGAAATCAATTTTCCTTTTTTGTATTTTTGTCCAGTCATTAAAATTGATTTTCTTTTAATTACTTCTTACTTTTAATTACTTCTTACTTTTAATTATTTCTTACTTTTAATTATTTCTTAAGCTGAAAAAGCATAAACAAATAAGGGACATATTACGTGCACGTTCTGCCCGCCTCAATGACTCTAATTCTGTATTGTTCTGTCCACAGAACTAGTATCATTGCAGTCAGAAATTTTCCATATCCGCTCCACCACTTGTCACATCATTTCCCAAGAATTCATCGATAAATTCAATTGACAAGGTTGCTCCGTACACGTCCTACTCGACTGTACAGACGATTCCAAACCTCTTTTGTCGTCTCATACAACATGCGTGGTAGGTAACAGTAGTTCTATTATTTTCTCCCCTCACCTCGGGGGTCCCGGTAGCCATATGATAGATTCGTAAATGAAAAACATTAAACCTACATGGATGTCCTTGTATGATTTATAGCCGAGTTAATTTACGCTATATCAGCACTAGTAATTTGTCAAAATCCGGGGGCGGTCCTGGGAGCTGCAGCACACACTATGGGAACCAGTGACCTAAAGTACAGCCAACACAAAACATAAATTAGACTAGAGGCGTTGTGTGCGGAAACCAGGTCTATCAGATCATTGAAATATGGCCGATTCAGGACTCTTAACGTTTAGTATTAAGCAATAATTAGCAGTAGCCAAGTAAACAAATACTGTTATTTCCATCATTAATCTCTTTAATCTACTAGTCGTGTTAAGCTAAAGTTATGAATATATCAACAGAACATTACTATAACGATTGACGGTAGACAAATAAACAAGTGGAGGAATTTAAATATCTAGGAAGTCTAGTGACAAACGACAATTCACAAACAGCAGAAACGGACTCAAGATGCAAGAAAGCTTGTCAAATCATCGGACAACTATCACCACTATAGTCCAATAAGGAAATAACTCTGCAGGCAAACGGGTACTCTACAATATAATCTTCATCCCAACGTTGTGCTACCAATGTCAGACTTGGACCCTTGATGCAAGAACAGTACGAAAAATACCTGCTATCGAGTTGAAATGTGTTAAACGAATGGCAGTAATCAGCCTGGTAGAGAAGGTCGAAAATGAAGAACTGAGAAAAAAGCTAGGAATAACACCCGCCATAGAGTGCACGCCGTGTAGGCACGTCGTGTAGGCATGCCGAGTAGGCACGTCGTGTAGGCATGCCGAGTAGGCACGTCGTGTAGGCATGCCGAGTAGGCACGTCGTGAAATGCTGAAAGAGTAAACTGAACAGTAGCACATACAAATAATGCTATAGCTATAATTTACATCTCATTATTAGAGGAACGGAGAAATCTACTTGTGAAAAGTGTCACCACTGGTGCTAATTACTTGCTCATAATTATGTATGTATATATATATATATATATATAGAGAGAGAGAGAGAGAGAGTGAGAGAGAGGCAGACAGGAAGTGAGAGAGGGACAGAGGGAAAGGAGGACAGAGAGAGATTGAGACAGGGGGGGGGGGGGAGACAGGGAGAGATAGAGTGACAAGGAGAGAAAGAGAAATCGAGAATCGAAAGAGAGAGGACAAAACTAGAAAGTGAGAGAAAGAGAAGACGGTGGAGAAAATAAAAGAAGCAAAAATAAATAAAAATAAAAATGGTTAAATTCAATGAGCATGTATGAATGAATCGATATTTAAATAAATGAGGGAAATATTGACGTCAAAATAAAAAAAGCAAGAGTCACTCCGTACAAGTGGTGCTTGTGTATAGTTCCCACATAAATGTGTGCACATAACAACCGAGATACAATCTACAATATGTTTGTAGTGTAAAGGTAAGGTAAAGTACGAGACTTGAACCGGCGTCTTAGCACGCGAGTTTCCACCCATATGTGCTCTGCCGCCCATCCAGAAATTTTCGGATATTTCTGTATAGTGTCGCCTCAAGCATCGAAACTCAGATGCGAGGCGACATTTCTCACCTTCCCAGGGTAATACCCTGGTACCCATTTCTGCCAACGGCTGGGTCGACCGTGGGGGTATTTTTTTTCCAACCACAAGTACAATTCACACTGCTCCCGGCGGGAATTGAACAAGGGTTGTCCGAACGTCGGTAGTCCAGTCCAGTTGAGTGGTTTTCCCAACTATTGTACCGAGGCCCCCACGTTTATAGTGTCTCATTCCTTACACAGCATATACATTCTACAAGATTACTTGTGAGAATTGTCCTTCTTCATTTAGTCCGGTCGTGGTAAAAGTAATACTTGAAGAAGAAAGTTCACATATACGTAGATGTGATGTATATAACCTCTACAGTGGATGGGAAATCGAGCACTGTTGGAAGCTTCAAGCTAGTGGCATGTTAATCCTGATTAATTACATGACAAATAATAGAATTCTTGATTATTACTTTATTGAATTTTATTTCATTGTTTGGTTTATGAGAATAAGCAAGAAAATAATTTAGGCTTAAATAATAACATCTCTAAAACTGAGAGGTCTAAAACTTAATAGATACACTTTTCAACTTAAAAATGTTAGCAAGGCTGATTCACCTATTCAAATGACAGTTGTCAGCACGAATATTTCGGACCCCAGTGTCAGTACTTGGATCTTGTTCACAAATATGCCCAAAAATCTGAACCTACTTTCCTGTTTGATAACAACGGCACCACATGTAATCCGGACACAGATTCTATATCAGTTGAGGCAACTCTCAATCAATCTTTGCCGTTCTCCTGGTTTAAGAATTATGTGAATGACTTCACACATCCGGACAGTTTCACGGTAAAACTAAATGGTTCTGTCTCATGTAACAATAAATCATGGTTTGTAGTTAGTTCGCACGAGATTGGTGTCTTTTGCTATGGGGCTGGTCTGATCAACAAGTTACGGATTGAAGGGACGATAGTTGCAAATATCTGCTCCATCTACAGTGGCGGGGGTCGGAATGTGGCTCTCAAACAAAACACAAACCAGACCGACACATTTAATGCTTGTTATACAGGAGACGGATGTGGACCAGAGGCCGCAGTTAATGGCAAAACAAAGACCAATCTCTATGACAATGACTGCACACACACACAAATGAGAAGTGGAACCAATTCTGTTTACTGGTATCTGAACTTTGCCACGCCCCAGAAGACTCACACCATTCGAATTTATCATCGAGCTAGCACTATGATTCGGGTAAAGAATGTCACTCTAAAGGCTTTCTCTGACAGTGGCGGTGTAGTGTTCCAGTATAATGATATATCATACCCAAACATTTCTATGAACACTATTGGTGTTCTATGGTGACTACCACCACACAAGCGACAATGGCACACATTAAGATTGAGTTCTCATCGACCATTTCGCAGACCGACAGTGCACTGACGGTGTGTGAGGTGCAAACATTTACAGACACCTATTGTCTGGACGGACATTCTTGGTCGTTTTGTGCAGTGTGTAGTGGGTGCTGCAAAGGCTACAACGTCATCATCGGTACGTGTCACAGCAACTGTTCACATGGGATCTATGGACACGACTGCTCCGGGTCTTGTCTTAGTGTCTGTCCTTAATGTGAGGAAAAATCCGGAAAATGTCTACAATGTAAACGTCCTGGCTACACCTGTAGTGAAACTTGTCCCGATGGTAATTTTGGGCTACAGTGCAAACAGACGTGTTCTGATGGCTGTGACATCATATGTGACCCGGAACGTACAGACTGTACGTGCAAGGAAGCGTACTACGAATCAGACTGCACTCTCAAATGTCCGGACAACTGTTTGAACGAAACCTGTGAACAGTTAATCGGTCGTGATTCCCACGTTAAGAAGAGTCTGCCGACTACAACAAACCCAAACATATGGATACCTTAATGTGTTTCTGTGCTGGACATGGTTCATTTCTTGGTGTTTTTCCGTGAAGCCATTGCTCATATCTTGGTGTGTTTCTGTGCTAGCCATGGCTCATATCTTGATGTGTTTCTGTGCTAGCCATGGCTCATATCTTAGTTTGTGTGTGTGTGTGTGTTCTGGTCATGGCTCATATCTTGGTGTGTGTCATGTTAGTCATATCTTATATCTTGGTGTGTCCGTGTTAATCATGTCTTATATCTTTATGTGTGTATGTGTTTAGTCATATCTTAGTGTGTATCTGTATTAGTCATGTGTCATATCTTTGTGTGTGCATGTTTGGGTTAGTGATATCTCATATCTTCGTGTGCATGTTTATGTTGGTCATATCTCATATCTTTGTGTGTGCATGTCTGTGTATGTCACATCTCATATCCCTGTGTGTGCATGTCTATGTTAGTCACATCTCATATCATTGTGTGCGTGTATATGTTAGGCATGTGCCATATCTTTGTGTGTGCATGTCTATGTCAGTCGTATCTCATATCTTTATGTGCATGTTTATGTTAGTCATGTGTCATATATCTTGATGTGTGTTAGTGTTAGTCATGCCTCGTATCGCTGTGTGCATGTCTGTATTAGTCACCTCTAGTGACTCAGGCAGACGGTGCTCGTTAACCTGGGAGGGCAAACCATCTAAGGGCAGAATCCCTCTACAGAAAAGATCATCTGCTGCCTTGCAGGAAGATTGGGAACAATCAAAGGTTAAGGAATGCAAACCTGAATAAAATTGCTGGCTGAAATCGGATGCACTGGGACACTGGCGCAGAACACAGTGCAACGTTTTAACGGGTGTTCAATCAGAGAGGATCTGGCAGGCTCCAATTGTGATGTTCTGTCTGTGGGGGCGCTCAACACATTTAGTCTGACAGCTGACTTCATGTGAGAGTCTGGAATCATACTCTGATTGAGTCCTGATCGCAGAGAGAGAGAGAGAGAGAGAGAGAGAGAGAGAGAGAGAGAGAGAGAGAGAAATGAGAGCGAGGTAATGTAAAACATAATGTACATTTTGCCTATTTTACATTTCTTCAAATCTGTCTCAAAATATTTACTTTTTGTAATTGTACATTTTGTAATTTTACGTTTTGTAATTGTATCTTTTGTACAATTGACAAAGAGTGAAGCGGATATTATTAGATATAAACCTATGGACAACAAGGCGAGATGTTATTAAATATAAACCTAGTGGACAACAAGGCGAGATGTCATTAAATATAAACCTAGTGGACAACAAAGCGTGATGTCATTTAAATATAAACCTAGTGGACAACAAGATCATATGCCATTAAGTATACACATAGTGGACAACAAGGCGAGATGTAATTAAATATAAACCTAGTGGACAACAAGGCGAGATGTCATTAAATATAAACCTAGTGGACAACAAAGCGAGATGTCATTAAATATAAACATAGTGGACAACAAAGCGTGATGTCATTAAATATAAACCTAGTGGACAACAAGGCGAGATGTCATTAAATATAAACCTAGTGGACAACAAAGCGAGATGTCATTAAATATAAACATAGTGGACAACAAAGCGAGATGTCATTAAATATAAACCTAGTGGACAACAAGGCGAGATGTCATTAAATATAAACCTAGTGGACAACAAAGCGAGATGTCATTAAATATAAACCTAGTGGACAACAAGGCGAGATGTCATTAAATATAAACCTAGTGGACAACAAGGCGAGATTGAGAGTGAGTAATAATCAATTCTTGGCGAACAGAGAAAATCCAAATATGGCGAACAAGGAATTTTCATATATGGCGAACAATGGATGGCCTGACATCGCTAACAGTCAAACGCTAAACATGGCGAATAGTGAATAGACTGACTTAGCTAATAGTGAATAGACTGACGTGGCGAATATTGAATAGCTTGACGTGGCGAATAGTGAATAGACTGAAATGGCGAACAGAGAATAAACCGACATGGCGAATTGTGAATAGACTGTCATGCCGAATAGTGAATAGATTGACTTGGCGAATAGTGAATAGACTGATTTGGCGAATAATGAATAGACTGTCATGGCTAATAGTGAATAGATTGACCTGGCGAATAGTGAATAACTTGTCATGGATTGCGAATTGACAAGGCGAATAGTGAATAGATTGACCTGGCGAATAGTGAACACACTGTCATGACGAATAGTGAATAGATTAACCTGGCGAATAGTGAACACACTGTCATGACGAATAGTGAATAGATTGACCTGGCGAATAGTGAACACACTGTCATGGCGAATAGTGAATAACTTGTCACGGATTGCGAATTGACAAGGCAAATAGTGAATAGATTGACCTGGCGAATAGTGAACACACTGTCATGGCGAATAGTGAATAACTTGTCATGGATTGCGAATTGACAAGGCGAATAGTGAATAGATTAACGTACAAAACATTGGTTAACTTGACGTGGCCAAAAGTGAACAACATGTTGTTACGTGAACAAATGAGGACTAGGAACCTCTTTCCACGTAACAGCCGGTAAAAAAACAATAACTGAAGAAGAGCAGAGTTATAACAAGTTATAAACACAAATAAACGCAAGATAATGACCAACGAAACACGCGGAATTAAGGTCTAACTTCTCAAGGCCAACCAATAATTCCATCGCCGGTAATTGTTGGGCACATCATTTTGTTGCGTTGTTGCCTCAAACACCCTATTATAATATAGTGGGTCACACGGCAGCCAGCTCACATAATTTATATAAACATGTACATTGACATATAAACATTACGTATGCAGCAAATACAAATATTCTGTATTGGGTGAGTAAATGTTTTTTTCTCTCTTTACTTAGACGGCAACTTGAAACAATTATATGCAACATTGCGGGGTGTTGCATTAATGAAAAGAGCGAATAACAATATCCATTTTTGTAATACCAGTCGTAGAGAGAACAAAGTAACATATTCATGTTGTAAGAATAGTTGAGTCCAATAATATTTAAGAACATAATAAGTAAATTATAATGATAATGCATAGTGCAAATGCAGTAATATTATTGATAATTGTTAATAGCAGAATGTACCTATAATGTTATTACAGGATTTAAACGGCTAAATGTAATATTATTGTCTAGTAAAAATAGCCGTACAGTGTAAAAATGGAGAATATAAATAGCTAAATGTAATGAAGCGTAATGAAATAAATATAGGAACGTAACGAAGGAAAGAAGCAAACATAAAGAACGAAAGAAAGAAAGAATGAAAGAAAGAAAGAAAGAAAGAAAGAAAGAAAGAAAGAACGAAAGAAAGAAAGAAAGAAAGAAAGAAAGAAAGAAAGAAAGAAAGAAAGAAAGAAAGAAAGAAAAAAAGAAAGAAAGAAAGAAAGAAAGAAAGAAAGAAAGAAAGAAAACACGCAAAGGAAAAAAAAGAAAGAAAGTAACATAAGAGACTTAAAAAAGAAAGAAAGAAAATAAAAAGAATGAAACAAAGCTTTTTCAGCTACGACTTATCTCAGAGTTGTTCTAAAACCTCTACACTTCGACTTTTTCAGCTGCAGCTTCTCTCAGAGCTGTTCTAAAACATCTACACTTCGACTTTTTCAGCTGCTACTTCTCTCAGAGCTGTTGTAAAACCTCTACACTTCGACCTTTTCAGCTGCAACTTCTCTCAGCGCTGTTCTAAAACATCTACACTTCGACTTTTTCAGCTGCAACTTCTCTCAGAGCTGTTGTAAAACCTCTACACTTCGACCTTTTCAGCTGCAACTTCTCTCAGAGTTGTTCTAAAACCTCTACACTTCGACTTTTTCAGCTACAACTTCTCTGGGAGTTGTTCTAAAACCTCTACACTTCGACTTTTTCAGCTACAACTTCTCTCGGAGTTTTTCTAAAACCTCTACACTTTGACTTTTTCAGCTACAACTTCTCTCAGAGTTGTTCTAAAACCTCTACACTTCGACTTTCTCAACTGCAACTTCTCTCAGAGTTATTCTAAAACCTCTACACTTCGACTTTTTTCAGCTGCAACTTCTCTCAGAACTGTTCTAAAACCTCTACACTTCGACTTTTTCAGCTGCAACTTCTCTCAGAGTTGTTCTAAAACCTCTATACTTCGACTTTTTCAGCTACAACTTCTCTCAGAGTTGTTCTAAAACCTCTACACTTCGACTTTTTCGGCTGCAACTTCTCTCAGAGTTGTTCTAAAACCTCTACACTTCGCCTTTTTCAGCTGCAACTTCTCTCAGAGTTGTTCTAAAACCTCTAAACTTCGACTTTTTCGGCTGCCACTTCTCTCAGAGTTGTTCTAAAACCTCTACATGTTTATTTCTCCAAATACTACTTTTTAAAAACAAATACTGAAATATCATCACTGCCTCCACTCATCAAATTTCATCTTTGACTCCATCAAAAATTTTCATTTGTAACCAAATTGATTGTTCTGCTAATTCCCTTGATATCTGTTTCTTACTTTCATTTCTCAAGTACCGTGTTTCATTTCCCAAATGTAACTTTTCTCAAGTTCCGTTTCTTTTTGGTTTTAAGTTCCACCTTTCTCATTTTAATTTTCACTTTCACCTTTCTCCGTTTAATTTTCAAAATTCCGCTTCTCAGACTATTTTATAAATCTTATTTCTACTGTCACACTTTGCATAGTTTATTTACCCTATTTTCACTTTCTTTTCTCAGTCATTTTCCTACGTCCAAAAGTTTTGGTCTCGAAATTCCTTGTTCTCAGTTTTCTCCCAAAATATATTTTAATGAATTATTCTCAAATTACATAATTCTCAGTTTTCTACTCAAATTTATTTGTTTGTGTATTCTTCTCAAATTCCATTGTTCTGTTTTCTTCCCACATGTATTTTTTGTTCTCTTCCCTTCTAAAATTCCATTGTTCTCAGTTTTCTTCCCAAATTTATTTGTTTCTGTATTCTTCTCAAATTCCATTGTTCTGTTTTCTTCCCACATGTATTTTTTGTTCTCTTCTCTTCTCAAAGTCCATTGTTCTCAGTTTTCTACTCAAATTTATTTGTTTCTGTATTTTCCTCAAATTCCATTGTTCTGTTTTCTTCCCACATTTATTTTTTGTTCTCTTCTCTTCTCAAATTCCATTCTCCATAGTTTTCCTCCCAAATCTCACTTCCTCAAACCCTACTACAAAGCTTATCCATGGACCTCCTATTAACCTCTTCTTCTATTAAATCCTCACGTTACCACGGCATTTATATCTAACTAGTCCTGTCTTTCTCTCCTTTGCCAGCAAAATATTTTTACCCTATCTCCGTCATTACTCCTCCATTTATTTTCTTCGTCTATTCCTAATTTAACTTCGCCTTGATTCCCACTCCTTACTTTCCTCCCGATAATTCCCTCTCAGGGAGGGCAATTCTTCAGGCCTCTTCATCTCACTCTTTAAACAAAATGTTCAATTAAGGTTGCCTCCATTCCCCGCCACTCAACCACGGCTTCAGCTCTGCTCGAGTTGACATCCGCTAGTTTTATTCCTTTTGAAGTTCTTCACTCACTCCTTAACCCGATCGTTCCTCATTCCTACCCTGTCCTTATCATTTAAAGATTTTCTCTCTTTTTTTTTCTTCTCCCATTTTCCCCCCTCCCACTCTTATTCCACTCAGTTTACTCCCACAAATTATGCGTCTCCCATCTGATTCAGGAGCTTTCATTCTCTCTTATCGTTTACATTATTATGTTATGCCTCTAAATGTGTTCTGTCACTTCTATTTCCGCGCCTTGTATTACCCACATTTTAATTCCTCGTTCTCATTCGCTTATATCTTCATCATACTCTTATTAGCTGATTGCATTGCACTGTCCTTGCCCCTTTGCGGTTGAGGACATCGATCTTCATCATCATCATCATCGAGTGCCATCTCCGCATCGAAGGTTGGCTACCATGGAGCGCCATTCTGCTCTGTCTCTTGCTTTGATGGTGCAAGTTGTAATGGGCTGGTTTGTCCATCTTTTGGTGTTACTTGTCCATGTTAGTCTTGGTCTGCCTCTGCCTCTTTTACCTTGTATTTTCCCTTCCAATATTACTTTTATTAGACCGTTGTGTCTTTTAACATGCCCCAGAAATATTTCATTTGTCTTGTTCTAATTGTGTTTAGTAGTTCTCTTTTCATTTTTAGTTGTTTTAAGACTTCATCGTTTGTTTTCTTTTCCTTCCGTCCAATTCTACCTATTCTTCTATATATCCACATTTCAAGAAGACATCGGTCTTCACCATACACCGGTCTTCACCATTCACCGGTCTTCACCATACTCGGTCTTCACCATACATCGGTCTTCACCATACATCGGTCTTCACCATACATCGGTCTTCACCATACACCGGTCTTCACCATACACCGGTCTTCACCATACACCGGTCTTCACCATACATCGGTCTTCACCATACACCGGTCTTCACCATACACCGGTCTTCACCATACACCGGTCTTCACAATACATCGGTCTTCACCATACACCGGTCTTCACCATACACCGGTCTTCACCATACACCGGTCTTCACCATACATCGGTCTTCACCATACACCGGTCTTCACCATACATCGGTCTTCACCATACACCGGTCTTCACCATACACCGGTCTTCACCATACACCGGTCTTCACCATACACCAATCTTCACCATACACCGGTCTTCACAATACATCGGTCTTCACCATACACCGGTCTTCACCATACACCGGTCTTCACCATACACCGGTCTTCACCATACATCGGTCTTCGCCATACATCGGTCTTCACCATACATCGGTCTTCACCATACACCGGTCTTCACCATACACCGGTCTTCACCATACACCGGTCTTCACCATACATCGGTCTCCACCATACACCGGTCTTCACCATACACCGGTCTTCACCATACACCGGTCTCCACCATACACTTATTCGTGAATGTTTCCAACACTTCCTTTTCATTGCCATTCCTGCAAGGCATCAATCAGTTATAGCCAGAGACATATATAATCGTACATTTAATGACAATGATAAAAATTCCTCTTCTTCTGCTGCTGCGAGTATAGCTCATTCAGACTAGGATTCCGCCCTGTCTTATAGTGGCTGTTGTCTTCTTCAGTGATTCAGGTGTACCGAAAAGTTTCTTTTCCAGAGTGGTGGGGTTGGCGCCACACTTCCATCTTCAGACCTGTGTGCTGGTGGTAACCCTGATAATAATTTAATTTATCCTAAAGTCCGAAGGAACTTTAACCGTTTTTAGGACTTATATATTTATCCCTGACGACACAGAATAGTTTCACCATAGTGCTCGTGTATAGTAACATAGAAGACGAATAGAGGACCCAGCCACACCCTCCCTTGTACAGGAAATAGATCTTCTTTTATATCCTTCCTCCATTGCCGTTGGCGTCGAGGTGAGAAATAATCTGCAATTCTTTGCTTTTCTGTTGGCTTCTTCTGGCGTTATACCACCTAGTGTGGGCTTCGGTAGCCCAGTTGGGAAAATCACCCGACTGGACTACCGACGTTCGGACAACCCGTGTTCGATTCCCGCTGGGAGCAGTGTGAATTGTACTCGTGGTTGGAAAAAAAAATACCCCCTTTGCCCTTTTTGCTTCCGTAGTTATTACTTTGTTTTTCAATAGTGTGGATACTTGGCCTATAACTTGGCATGCTTTGTTACACCTTATATCTATCTCGGTCTCTTGGTTATTGTATTGTGTTAACGTGCTACCCAGATATTTAAAATTGTCTTCTTGTTTCAGAGTCGTATTATCTATTATGATGTTTAGTTTTTCTTTCTTTCTCGCTATTGCCATTACTTCGGTTTTGTTTATGTTGATCTTCAGGTTGTATTGTTTACAAGTGTTGTTTAGCCTGTTGATATGCTCTTGCAGGAAATAAATGCCCCACTATATTTCTATCATTATCTTTGTTTACCATCGGCACAAGTTTGGGGTATGCGGGCTAGGCCAGTAGGTTCAAGAAAAATCCGGTACACATTTGAAGTAAACTTTGAATTCGTCGATCGGGATCGAACCTGGCCTCTTTACCTTAATACAATGTTCACTAAACACCAGCTTTACCACCGGTTCCCTAACCTTGTAGGTATTCATGTTAATTTCAGAAAGCTTGTTCATGAACTATGATCATAAACAAAGAAAATTCTCAAGACCTACAATTAAATATCACAGTTGAGGGAATACATCTGGAGACAGTCCAGAGTTACAACTACCTGGGACATACTATAACCAATGATGGAAAATGTAAAATTGAAATAAACAAAAGAATAGGTATGACAAAAAGTAATTTTAATGCCATGAAAAATATACTAACAACAAAACAAATAACAGCAGGGCTGAAACTAAGAATGGCAAAATGTTACCTCTTCTCAATATTCCTGTATGGTGCAGAAACATGGACATTAGACAAGAAAACAGAACAGAAAATTGAAGCCTCTGAAATGTGGATTTATAGAAGAATAGGTAGAATTGAATGGAAACAAAAGAAAAAGTTTTAAAACAACTGAAGATAAAAAGAGAACTACTAAATACAATTAAGACAAGACAAATGAAATTTTTGGGGCATGTTAAAAGACACAACAGCCTACTAAAAGTAATATTGGAAGGAAAAATACAAGGTAAAAGAGGCAGAGGCAGACCAAGACTAACATGGACGAGTAACATTAAAAGATGGACAAGTCAATCTATGACAGCCTGCACCATCAAAGCAAGAAATAGAGTAGAATGGCGATCCATGGTAGCCAACCTTCGTTGCGGATAAGGCACACGATGATGATGATGATGATGTTCATAAACATTTTGATTAATTTTACTTTTTTCATCTATCTTTGGCAGTGGAATACAAATTATTGCTTTTTTTTTTAATCTCCCGTGTAAATGCACATCCATATGCTCACCTATCGCATGGATCCAATAATTTATCTTTTGTTTTAGTGAAGATAAAGCACTAGAATCCCTTACATTTGAAAAGGATGTTGTTTTCAGAGAGATTTTAAACGTTTAATCATTTTGTACTGCTTACGCTCAGTAAAGCTGACACATACGATACGTTTATACATTTATTTTTCCACGTTTCATCCAGCTTTACAACGGCCCCAATGATATCATATATATGTGCTATATTACCTTCATTTTGAAATTTAAATTTATAATAACAGTTTGTACTTATTTTATTGTCGCTTTTAATACATCTCATTTCTCTTTTGTTTTCGCTACTTTTCTCTCATCAAATTACCACCTTTAACATAATGCACTAAGTATCGTTTACCTTTTAGAATCCTGTATCTTTCTAGTACTTTTATTAAGTCTAAAATAAATATTCCTGGAGAAGTCAGGTGGAAGCAGAGATGAAGATAATTGGGAAGACATGGAATGATCTTAAAAGAATAGCAAGAAACAGAACGACTTGGAAAGTGTTTATTGAAGACCTATGCTCCACAGGGAGCTGAAAGTGTTTGTTGAAGACCTATGCTCCACAGGGAGCTGAAAGTGTTTGTTGAAGACTTATACTCCACAGGGAGCTGAAAGTGTTTGTTGAAGACTTATACTCCACAGGGAGTTGAAAGCGTTTATTGAAGACATATGTACCACAGGGTGTTGAAAGTGTTTGTTGAAGACCTACGCACTACAGGGGGTTGAAAGCGTTTATTGAAGACCTATGCACCACAGGGTGTTGAAAGTGTTTGTTGAAGACCTATGCACCACAGGGAGCTGAAAGTGCTTGTTGAAGACCTATGCTCCACAGGGAGCTGAAAGTGTTTGTTGAAGACTTATACTCCACAGGGAGCTGAAAGTGTTTGTTGAAGACTTATGCTCTACAGGGTGTTGAAAGTGTTTGTTGAAGACCTATGCACCACAGGGAACTGAAAGTGTTTGTTGAAGACCTACGCACCACAGGGAGTTGAAAGCGTTTATTGAAGACCTATGTACCACAGGGAACTGAAAGTGTTTGTTGAAGACCTATGCACCACAGGGAACTGAAAGTGTTTGTTGGAGACCTACGCACCACAGGGAGTTGAAAGCGTTTATTGAAGACCTATGCACCACAGGGTGTTGAAAGTGTTTGTTGAAGACGTATGCTCTACAGGGAACTGAAAGTGTTTGTGTTGAAGACCTACGCACCACATGGAGTTGAAAGCGTTTATTGAAGACCTATGCACCACAGGGTGTTGAAAGTGTATGTTGAAGACTTATGCTCTACAGGGAACTGAAAGTGTTTGTTGAAGACCTACGCACCACAGGGAGTTGAAAGTGTTTGTTGAAGACCTAGGCACCACAGGAAGTTGAAAGCGTTTATTGAAGACCTATGCACCACAGGGTGTTGAAAGCGTTTATTGAAGACCTATGCACCACAGGGTGTTGAAAGCGTTTATTGAAGACCTATGCACCACAGGGTGTTAAAAGCGTTTATTGAAGACCTATGCTCCACAGGGAGCTGAAAATAATACGAAAAATAAAAATAAAGTTGTGACATTTCCAACCATTTCTTCAAACCTACGTACATCCTCTACCTGCCTAATCATTCTTCCACTGAAATATAAATCATCATGACGTATTTTCATCAGCACCCTTCTCATCTTTCTCTCCATATTTTCTTTACTGCTTCACCTGTTGGTCATATCTCGACTTACCTACTTTATTCACCAAACAGTCCGGGTTGCTTTAAAGCTGTGCTTCTTTTTCTCTCTCTAAAATAACGTTTCCTCATTCATTCCATCTTACAAAACGAGGAAAATGTATAACAGGTATCTGCAGCTCTGGTGTACTAAAACTTCTGGAAATATATTTATAGTAACAAAAAAAAAGTAAAGAGCCCCCGTCACGCCAAGTAGCGTAAAAAAAATCCGGTACCCATTTAAGGCTGGGTGAATCCGGAAGTCGTCGGTTGGGATCGAACCCTATCCCTTGTCCCCTTGTCCTTGTAGTCCAGTTCACTAACCACTGAGTTATCGCAGCTCCTTTAATATATTTATACTGATTATATATATATTATTTGTTAAAGTAACGAATAGTGACACTGTGACCTTCCAGGCATGTCGTAAGAGGCGATTAAGGAGGTTATACGATGGCTCGACAAGCTGTCATTGTAAAAAGTGTTGTTATGGAAACAGAGCCATAGATTTTAGAATCAGTGATCTCCGCAATATGTGACATTTTGGCACGCAAGGTTTCTGTTTTTGAGATTGTGGTTCTGCCCTATGTGCCGTCTTCGGCTCGAAAGTAGATTAGAATAGAATAGAATAGAATAGAGTAGAATAGAATAGAATAGAATAGAATAGAATAGAATAGAATAGAATAGAATAGAATATATTTTTACTAACTATATATGTATCTTCTTCATCTTCTGCCTTTCAGCTCCCTGTGGAGCATAGGTCTTCAACATACACATTCCAAGCCATTCTGTTTCTTGCCATTCTTTTAAGATCTTTCCATGTCTTCCCCATCATCTTCGTCTCTGCTTCCATTTGTCTTCTCCAAGAATTCATTGGTTTTCCTCTTTGTCTTTTTCCCTGGAGATTTAAAAAAAAAGACATGTTCTGTAACACTCTCAGTTGGCTTCCGCCGTCAGTTGGCTTCCCATCGCCATCTTCTTCGCTGTATCTCTTTCTCCATTGTTATTTGACTGGGACATTTCCATAATTCTATGTTAGTAACTTTGTCCTGCAATTTACATCCTTTTATTCTGCGTGAGCATCCATTAATGAAGGTCTGTATATTCATGATTGTCATTTTTGTTGTTCTCCATATTTCACGGCCCTATAATAAGACTAACTAACATTGGAGTTGAACATTTCTAACTATATACGTATACTGATTATATGTGTATACTGACTATATATTTGTAAAGACAATATACGTATATTGACTATATCAGTATTTAAAAAAAAATGTTAAGTACCCCAGTCACGCCAAGTGGCGTATAGGAAAATATGGTGTTAGTGACCCTATATTTTACAGACCTTCAGCACATAATTTTTGGGGTAATGTGGTCGGTATTACGCCCGAGCTGCTTTACTTTCCCAGAAAAAAAAATCCGGTACCCATTTAAGGCTGGGTGAACCCGAAGCCGTCGGTTGGGATCCCTTGTCTTTTGTAGTCCAGTTCACTAACCACTGAGCTATCGCGGCTCCCTATATACGTATACTGACTATATATGTATACTGACAATATATGTATACTCACTATATATGTATACTGACTATATATGTATACTGACTATATATGTATACTCACTATATATGTATACTGACTATATATGTATACGCTAGCAGCGATAGCTCAATGGTTAGGGAACTGAACTACAAAGGACAATAGGTCAGGTTCGATCCTGATCGACGACTTCCGGGTTCACCTAGCCTTAAATGGGTACCGGATTTTTTTCTGGAAAAGTAAAGCGGCACTTACGTAATGCCGACCCCATAAACCCAAATATCATTTGCCGAAGGTCTGTAAAAATTATGGCCACTAACGCTATATTGCGTATACGCCACTCGGCGTGACGGGGCTCTTTATTTTACTTTTTATATATGTATGGTACATCTTCTCAATATTCTTGTATGGTGCAGAAACATGGACATTAGACAAGAAAACAGAACAGAAAATTGAAGCCTTTGAAATGTGGATTTATAGAAGAATAGGTAGAATTGGATGGAAAGAAAATAAAACAAACGATGAAGTTTCAAAACAACTAAAAATGAAAAGAGAACTACTAAACACAATTAGAACAAGACAAATGAAATATTTCTGGGGCATGTTAAAAGACACAACGGCCTAATAAAAGTAATATTTGAAGGGAAAATACAAGGTAAAAGAGGCAGAGGCAGACCACGACTAACATGGAAAAGTAACACCAAACGATGGACAAACCCGCCCAAAAATAGTATTTTTGTGCTCCTCTAGGATTGGATTCTTTAGCAGCTCTCATGATTCCATTTGTTAACCGCTCTAGCATATTATTGACCTTCTTTTCGTGGGTGTTGATAGACGCAGAATATGCATCAGTGAGCCTTGCAAACTTTGCCCAATCTGCTCTCTTCTAGTTCCAGCGGTCAAATGAAAAATAGGCAGTAATTTAGTTGTGACGTCCAGTGACCGTTAAGTCCTAATAGTTTACCAGTTTCAGACAGTCCCGACTCAAAACAGGCCAAGTTTTAAATTATTATGTAAGTGTCCCAATATTAACCCACTTCAAACTTCCATTTTGAGAATTCACTTAGCAGACATGCTTGCAATTGCCAAGAGTTCATGTTTTTATATTTCAACTCCTTTCATTTCCTTTTTGCGTTGTAATTCTTCTTTATATAGCTATCTTAAATTATGGTTACTGTCGGAGTTTTTTGGGTGTTTTTTTTTGTTGTTGCTGAAATTGCTCTTAAACTAATTTGTATTTATTTTTAAATATTTACAAAACGTTATAACATGGCCAACTGTCAAAGAGTAAGTAATTTTTTGCGCAGTGCTACTTCACATGTTACAGGTATTTATCCGCCAAAAATGATGCAGGTAATTCGAGCATAATTCTATGGAGCAATATACAGATAACAAAACAGGAAACCAATAAATGGTAGCCATCTGGTTATAAACAGTACATATGTTATATCATTTTTGGCTTATCTGGCATTTTGTTGTGCCAGAGGAGAACGGGTTCGATCCTGCTTCGGACCATATTGTTCTTTGTTTTTTTTTTCCTGCTGTTGATTATTCATCTTTTTTTCTGAGTCCTGTAAACATACCTCGTCTTCAGAAATGATTCACAGATGTTCTCGTGTCAGTAGGTGCGGGTATCAATGACCTTTACCATTTCGTTATAATAGAGAAAAAAAGAGCAAATGTGGCGGGACACCATCAGATGAGGTGATTAAACAATAGACCGAACATTGCAAATCATTGGATATATTTATCCAGCAAATCATTGGATATATTTATCCAGTAAATCATTGGATATATTTATCCAGCAAATCATTGGATATATTTATCCAGCAAATCATTGGATATATTTATCCAGCAAATCATTGGATATATTTATCCAGCAAATCGTTGGATGTATTTATCCAGCAAATCGTTGGATGTATTTATCCAGCAAATGATTGGATGTATTTATCCAGCAAATCATTGGATATATTTATCCAGCAAATCATTGGATATATTTATCCAGCAAATCATTGGATATATTTATCCAGCAAATCATTGCATATATTTATCCAGCAAATCGTTGGATGTATTTATTCAGCAAATCGTTGGATGTATTTATCCAGCAAATGATTGGATGTATTTATCCAGCAAATCTTTGGATGTATTTATCCAGCAAATCATTGAATATATTTATAGACACAATTTTTATTCCGGCTCTGATTTCCCTATTATCGAACATAATATTTTTTTCCATTTAATATTTCGTGTATTGGTACATATGAAGAGGCATAGTAAAAAGTAAAGTACCCCCGTCACGCCAAGTGGCGTATAGGGAAATATTGTGTTAGTGACCCTATATTTTACAGACCTTCAGCACATGATTTTTTTGGGTAATGTGTTCGGTATTACGCCCGTGCTGCTTTACTTTCCCAGAAAAAAATCCGGTACCCATTTAAGGCTTGGTGAACCCGGAAGCCGTCGGTTATGAAGAGACACACAACTTAATAATTAGGATCTACTCCCTAAGCTATTAAATCTGTGAAGAAACAGCGTTGTGCTAATAAATTGTAGTTTATATTATTTGGGGAAGAATGCAGAACTTCACAGACATGGAAAGCAAAACTGGGAATTAATCGGCTTTTGATTGATAGGGAAGCGGTTGGTCAGTGGCCACGCCCACCGCTTCTTGGTAATGTTAAAGTGTTTATGTTTTATCCACAGTGAAAGAATCACCAGAGCGACTATGTTGTGTATGTGGTTTTTATTTTTTTGTGTGAGAGTTAATTTCACAGCCTACCTTCAGAAATTAGGTAACATAAACAAACTATTTGGTTTCGTTTTTTTGTGTGATTTATTTGTTGCTTTTTAGTAACAGTGTCTAAGATACGACATAATTTGATGGAAATGTCTGACGCATGCTAGACCAGGAAGTGGACGCGAGAGAGTAGTATTCCGCTGAGAGTGAATCTACTTGACACCAAAGCCTAGTATTTGAGAATGAAGATTGATGCACTTACTTCAGTGTTCTAACGTGGATTTCTTTGAACGTCTTTAATAGGTGTAATTAACTTAAGAGAATGACTTGACAGATGGTCAACAACAGAAATGGTAAATAACTGTTGAGATCGGAAGTTGTGGAAAGACATGATCACCTACGCCAGCAGGAATGGTACTTGACGATGATGATGAATAGATCTAAATTATTATGCCAGATTCTCAGTCATATCTTCTATTTATTTAAACTGAATATTATAGTTATAAGTGTACTGAATATAATAAACGAGCGTACTAGTCTGACTCTACATAGACATGTTGTGGATCTACATATTGGGATATATAGAAATACAATGGAAAGAGCTGCATTTTTTTAAAGCAACTATACGACAAAGGATGAACACACAGCCAATCTAGAAAACATACATTTGAAATCAAGCGTGGGGCAAGTATCTAACATGCAAACATATAAAAAGTAAAACAATAGTAATACTAATATAATTGAACAATTACTCAAACTATTTTCATTCAGAAAAAGTTCAAAAAAGTCAAACTGATTCCGCGGTACGATTACTGCAACACTTTAAACTCTAACATGTGTAAGCTATAGCAGAGTCGTAATCGACAGCTACAGTCGAAACAGAAAAAATAAAGCAATTGAAAAATCTGCCGTAGCGAGTAAGAAAAATAATGTAAATAGTTAATTTGTTTACCATGATTTTATTTCTTTTTTTTTAAATATTGTCTTCCCCTTCATTTTGTGTGTGTTTTGGGCTATCCTCTCACTGACATGTTTTAGACAGTCCCGACGAACGTCGCGAGTAGACTATTCATCTCCATCTTGTTTCTCTTCAGTTGTAGAAAGATCTAGTCCAATTCTTCAGTAGTAGAAAGATCTAGTCCAATTCTTCAGTAGTAGAAAGATCTAGTCCAATTCTTCAGTAGTAGAAAGAAATAGTCCAATTCTTCAGTAGTAGAAAGAAATAGTCCAATTCTTCAGTAGTAGAAAGATCTAGTCCAATTCTTCAGTAGTAGAAAGATCTAGTCCAATTCTTCTATGAATATCTTTACGGATATTTTTTATGTTGGTTATATAGGAGATGCACGAAATGCCTTTTTTTTTTTATTAACACAATCTCATCTCCATAAATTTATTCTTTTTTTTTCTTCTTCATTTTCTGTCAAATTCCACGTTTCGCAAGAACATCAAGAAAACATACATTACAAAGCATTACTCAAGTCTGATCTTAAATCCAAGAGTGCTGTTGTTATCTCTCCATGTAGGCATTAGCCTTGGTGCTGCTGTTGTCGTTTATTAACTTTATTACCACGCAAATAAGTGAAACAAAAATGTGCTGTATTAATTTGAGTGCTTCCTTGATGTATGGGTCTGGTAATGTGTGGTGGTTCAAACAGTGTGGTCGATGATGAAGATCATATGTCTAGGCATGCATGGTCGGTTACAATACTCGTCGAGTTTTATTTCCTCTCTCAAAATTAGAACCAAAAGAAGAATTACGTTTTATTTCCTCTCTCAAAATTAGAACTAAAAGGAGAATTACGTTTTATTTCCTCTCTCAAAATTAGAACTAAAAGAAGAATTACGTTTTATTTCCTCTCTCAAAATTAGAACTAAAAGAAGAATTACGTTTTATTTCCTCTCTCAAAATTAGAACTAAAAGAAGAATTACGTTTTATTTCCTCTCTCAAAATTAGAACTAAAAGAAGAATTACGTTTTATTTCCTCTCTCAAAATTAGAACTAAAAGAAGAATTACGTTTTATTTCCTCTCTCAAAATTAGAACTAAAAGAAGAATTACGCCCATATGATAACTGTTACTATGAGGTTTAATGTAATGATTTTACACTTATTCGACTCATCTTATGGAAGCGCTTTCAGTGCTCTCTCCTCGAATATCTTTCCAACCATGACGAAGCGCCAGGTATACTTCGCCTTAACCGTCTGAGTTGACTTGACGATGGGTTTCAAACCCTAGTGTTCACATGAAAAGTGCCCCCCTCCTCCCCCCCCCCCTTTTTTTAATTCCCCCTCAACGATTCGTTAATCCGTTCTTATATATTTGCCAGAATCAAGGTAATTCTTGTTGTGTTTTATAAATAATTACATCATGTTGTTATTGGTGTATTATATACATAACATTATTGATGAATTCTATAAATAATTATACCATATTGTTATGTAGACAAGTAATTATGTAGACATCTCCGTAGCGCAATATACAATCGCCGGCACACATAATCCAACAGAGAATCATGCTTTCTGGGATGTGAGGGGACAAATGTTGACATTCTTGTTTACTTGCTCTGTTGAATGGCATTTATTGATTCAGCGAACTGCCCTTAAGAAACTGAAGAAAAGTTCACAGACAGAATGGCATTTATTGATTCAGCGAACTGCCCTTAAAAAACTGAAGAAAAGTTCACAGACAGAATGGCATTTATTGATTCAGCGAACTGCCCTTAAGAAACTGAAAGAAATGTTCACAGACAGAATGGCATTTATTGATTCAGCGAACTGTCCTTAAGAAACTGAAGAAATGTTCACAGACAGAATGGCATTTATTGATTCAGCGAACTGTCCTTAAGAAACTGAAGACAATTTGACAGACAGAATGGCATTTATAGCTTCAGCGAACTGCCCTTAAGAAATTGAAGAAAAGTTCACAGACAGAATGGTATTTATTGATTCAGCGAACTGCCCTTAGGAAACTGAAGAAAAGTTCACAGACAGAATGACATTTATTGATTCAGCGAACTGTCCTTAAGAAACTGAAGAAATGTTCACAGACAGAATGGCATTTATTGATTCAGCGAACTGCCCTTAAGAAACTGAAGGAAAGCTCACAGACAGAATGGCATTTATTGATTCAGCGAATTGCCCTTAAGAAACTGAAGAAATGTTCACAGACAGAATGACATTTATTGATTCAGCGAACTGCCCTTAAGAAACTGAAGAAATGTTCACAGACAGAATGGCGTTTATTGATTCAGCGAACTGGCCTTAAGAAACTGAAGAAATGTTCACAGACAGAATGGCATTTATTGATTCAGCGAATTGCCCTTAAGAAACTGAAGAAATGTTCACAGACAGAATGGCATTTATTGATTCAGCGAACTGCCCTTAAGAAACTGAGGAAATGTTCACAGACAGAATGGCATTTATTGATTCAGCGAACTGCCCTTAAGAAACTGAAGAAAAGTTCACAGACAGAATGGCATTTATTGATTCAGCGAACTGCCCTTAAGAAACTGAGGAAATGTTCACAGACAGAATGGCATTTATTGATTCAGCGAACTGCCCTTAAGAAATTGAAGAAAATTTCACAGACATAATGGCACTTCAGTATGGCGATATGAATTGTAAAGAGCCAAGCGAAATATTTAGGAAGTCTTGATCATACACTGAGTCCTTTCTCCATCCCAGTAGTATTAATAAGTGCCATGAGGCTGGATCATGCTAACAGTGGACGTGAGAATGAGGCTGACTCTGCCTAACTCTCGTTTATCATCATCTGGTGACTCCATCTGAAACTTTGGCTAATTTTAGCATTATTTTCCCCCCACACTTGTTTTGACAGCATTTGCTCGCATTTATTCTCGTCCATTTCTTGATATTGTCAGCCCACTTCAATTTGTGTCTGCCTCTGTTTCTTTTAACTTGTATTTTCCCTTCTATGATGGTCTTCAGTAGTTTATTGTGTCTCTTTATGTGTCAGTAAATGAAATCTGTGATATCCCAAGAGTTTTTTTTATTAATTTTTCAGCTGTTTGAACAGTTCTTGATTTGTGTTTTGTTCTCTGTTAAACCAATTCTGTTAACTCTTTTATAAATTCACATGACCAGGGCTTCAGTTTTCTTTCCTCATTACGTTGTGTTCCTGCTTCTTTGCCATCAAAGAATATTTGGAGAATGTGTAATACTTGTTTTTATTCACAACACGTGCTCTGTTGGTTGACACGCGCACATCACTCAGTCATCGAATGGCATCTTTCCGGTATCATGTAAACTCCTCTAGATCAGCAGCATCGCCCACTACATGTTGAATTTCAGCACATCCATGTTCTCCCTATGTGATCCACTAAAGATCAAAGTAGAATGTTGAAGTTTGTTAAATTAGTGAGCCCAGGAAGAATTTTGAGACGCCGACCTAAATATTAGCTTTGTTTTCTACACTGTCTCTCCCCCCCCCCCCCCCCACACCCCAATATCTTTGAGCCTGCTCGCCGAGAGGGTTTTCCCGAAAACACCCCAACGCTTATGACGTCTTGAACGATGCCATGCCAGCTAAGGACAGTTGACATCATATTACCCACAACAGCCCCTGCTCGCAATGCTGAAAACATCACAAACTTTGATCGGTCGCTCTCCTCAGAGTGCAGGTTCAGAGATATCGGAGGCGACGTCTACACATCAAATGTACCCAGCAATTATATAACATCATGCTGGTGAGATAATAGGTTTGTATCTGGTTCCGTGAACTACAATTATTATCCTACACTACTCTCAGAAATGATTTTTTTTTTTTTTTTTTTGCGTTCGCCAGCTTTTACCTGTGACGAAGTCCCTAGAGACCAGGAACTGAATTGTGCGTGTTAATCCGTTTTTCCCTGGCCGCCGTGTGCACAGAGTTCCCTCGCCGCACGAGCAGATAACTCCGTCTTCGGAGGTACATGTACTCATATTTTTTTGTCCATGAGTAATTGATGTTTCAAGCCGGGCCTCGCTGCTGAGACCAGGGGTTGTTGCCGCAGAGAGAAATCGTGAATAAAAATCCCAACTGGTTCAAATTGACTTGAACCCACAACCTCTATGTCTCGAGGCCGGCGATGGAGCAAGATACTTTAATATCTACATTCTATTTTTCCCGCTAGCATGTCCTTCTTCCACTCCTGGAACAATTGGCACCTTTTGACACATCGTATTATATATATATATTTGCTTTTGCTTAATATTTTATAGCTTGGTTTTATTTCATGTATTTTCTTGTCCACACACACACAATTTTCACTAAAACTTTCCACAAGAAAGATGTAATATTAAATTACCCTGTTGGTAGACATGTGTAATTTTTTTTATTATTATTGAAATTTTGTATAAAAATTGTCCCGTTCGACCACTTGACCAACATTATGAAATATGTAAACAAACTAAACATTAAATAAACCTGACAGTTTGCCCGTTAACTTCTGAAATTCCGTTGGATTCTTATCAACTTCGGGTTTCCGTTCCAATTTTCTGCATTCCAGTCGAAATGATGTTCTACTTGTTATATCTGCGCCATTGAATTGGCGTTGCACGCACAGCAATGCTCCGTTTTGACAATTCAAGTGTTGTGAATGCGCCTTCCAACGTCTAATGTTGATCTGCGTTTTACGTCACACCAAGTGCTGTTCAGTGACCATTTGATGGAGATGGTTGACGCAAGTTATTTACAAGTTACAAATCATTAATGTGGTGGGCTCCGTCAAGTCAGTCAAGTCAGCGTCTTTGGGAAGTTTGTACCATGTTTCGTTCGTTGTAGACTGCATTCAGTAGAGTAATAATGAATACATGGGCGCAGACATATTGTGCGTGCTACGTCATCATAATGGATCATCGTGTGTCCCAAGACCGACCATGCGCTAATCTTGCGATTTTGCGTTTGGTGTGCATCGGGGATAATCTGAAGACGAACTGTGTTTTGTATGTTCGGAGTTGGAGTAAAGCACGATGTCATAACATCATCAAGCGCCATACATTTACTATGACGATCATCATTTTCAGGAGGACGTGATCTTCCGGCCAATGTGATGGATAGGCGGCAGGAACCATTGAAGGCTATGTCTGCAAAGTGTTCCTTGTTGCAGTTTCCTCATGTTCCAAGTCCGGCTTGTTGCAGGAGCTACTGAGTTAAGTGCTCTGTGCACACCGTGAGCAGTGTGTCTCATCCATTTTGATTATGTTTCGATACTCCAATTGTGTACGATGAATGATGATATCGTATGACAGGGGGCAGTTGGCTGTGTTCACTTTCTGTGCGGTTTCGCCTTATGTCTTTTGGCGTGTGCTGAGACTGCTATGATGGGGACTACAGTTACCTTTCTTTGTTTGGAAGATGAGTTATAATTCGGATGATTCCACTGGCACGGGCGGTTGAGCAATTATGGATTTTAATTCGCTTGCAGTGATACCGAGGCCTTCCATAACCAATAATAATAATAATAATGCACAACAAATTGCCTAGGTAACTTCTACATTACTTGTACACTGAACAACAACTTAAATGGTTTGGCACCCTGGTCAGAATGAATCCTTACCAATCACCATCAAGGGCGTTCTTCTCGAGAATGCATGGGAAAAGACCAAGAGGAAGACCCAGAAGAAGATGGATAGATGCAGTGACAGAGACATGTAACAACAAAGGAAAATCACTAATTCAGACAATTCGAGCAGCGCAAGAACGACAAATGATATGACCACGACACTTTTTCGGTATCAGTAAGAAAGAAAGAGAAAGAACTTCTACATTTCTTGTACACTGACCGACATTACATATTAAATTAGCGACTCCTACGCCTATGTAACTTTTACGTTATTACACGCCTTTTCTTCTTATCGTTTACCCGTTAAGTGGGCCTAGATGACTTGTGTCGCTAGTTTACGACAAGTCGCAATGTCAGCACTTTTCGACCACAAATACCTGTTTTCGACATGTGTAGATTGCTTTAGCAACTTTTGCCCGGGTAGTGGTCATTTTTGGCCTACTCTTTCCGACTTTTTAGTGTCAACGGTTCTTGAAAGTGCGCGACAGCACACGGGAATTCCTGTTTTTCGCCGTCATCCGAGGACAGACATCAGATCTTACCGGTTGACCGGTTGAGGATTAAGCCACGAAGAAAACACGGATTCAAATGTTGACAAATTCTCACCGCCTGTGGTGGGAATCGAACCCGGGACAATCTTGTCCAGAGGTCGATGTCTTACCTCTATACCACTCACCCATCCTAACCCTCCCCCCCCCCACCCCCACCCACCCTTCCTCTTTCTCACTAAATACATACAATATATAAAATTACTGGTCTTCACCGTCATTGTAGCTTATGTTACTTTATCACATACACAACAGATTAAATTAATTATCTGCAACTATCTGACTCCATATTGTAGTCTAAAAATCCCAAATCACTTTTAAACATGACAGATTAAAGGAATTGTCTGATTGGCTCGCCCCTAAAATCACATCACCAACTTCTCCCACAGACAAACATGATATTTAGAAAACGCTAGAATGGCTCGTCATACTATTCCCACACTAGCAACGATTTTGTGTGAGTCGTGTCATTATTTATTTACTTGTATTACACCAGCGATTCCTAAAATAGCTACGAATCGTACAACTTCGTTCTGGAATCGTTTTCTCGTGCATGTTTGTATCGATTTCCTTCTCGGTGCATTAGAATTTCTTTGTCCTAGAGATTCCAGAATACCCATTTGAACACAAAAATTCTCACTGCCATAACTTCTTGCAATTACTTGATGCAAACGTCGATGTGTTGTAACTAGACCTGCTTTCAATCCCCATGTGAAGTGAAATCAATTATGTTGTAAATATGTTGCTTGTTCTCTATTGTTGTAATTCGTTATGTCTTGTTTTTTAATAGCTTAGGGGACGTGAGAATTCGTTAGCGTTTCTGAATTTTGGAGGCAAATCCCTTGTGTTTGTGTGTGTGGTGAAATATATTAGCTTTTTTTGTTTATTCTTATTATTTTTATTTCTTTGCAGTGTAAGAGAGAGAAAGAGGGAAATAGAGAAATAGAGGTGAAACAGATATAACAGAGGTAAGTAAGCAGACAGAGAAAGGGTGGGTGAAAAACGTTAGATTTAAATAGTGGGGGAAAATAGAGAAGTGGAGAAATGAAATAGAAAAAGGAAATTCGAGGTACTATTAGATGGCAGCTGGAGAAGAGAATCTACGGAAGTGGACAAAATGAAGTAGAGAAACAGTGATAGTAAACACAATGGAGAAGAGAATCTAGAGAAGTGGACAAAATGAAGTAGAGAAACAGTGATAGTAAACACAATGGAGAAGAGAATCTAGCGAAGTGGACAAAATGAAGTAGAGAAACAGTGATAGTAAACACAATGGAGAAGAGAATCTAGCGAAGTGGACAAAATGAAGTAGAGAAACAGTGATAGTAAACACAATGGAGAAGAGAATCTAGAGAAGTGGACAAAATGAAGTAGAGAAACAGTGATAGTAAACACAATGGAGAAGAGAATCTAGAGAAGTGGACAAAATGAAGTAGAGAAACAGCGATAGTAAACACAATGGAGAAGAGAATCTAGAGAAGTGGACAAAATGAAGTAGAGAAACAGTGATAGTAAACACAATGGAGAAGAGAATCTAGCGAAGTGGACAAAATGAAGTAGAGAAACAGTGATAGTAAACACAATGGAGAAGAGAATCTAGAGAAGTGGACAAAATGAAGTAGAGAAACAGTGATAGTAAACACAATGGAGAAGAGAATCTAGCGAAGTGGACAAAATGAAGTAGAGAAACAGTGATAGTAAACACAATGGAGAAGAGAATCTAGCGAAGTGGACAAAATGAAGTAGAGAAACAGTGATAGTAAACACAATGGAGAAGAGAATCTAGAGAAGTGGACAAAATGAAGTAGAGAAACAGTGATAGTAAACACAGTGGAGAAGTCAATCTAGAGAAGTGGACAAAATGAAGTAGAGAAACAGTGATAGTAAACACAATGGAGAAGAGAATATCTAGCGAAGTGGACAAAATGAAGTAGAGAAACAGTGATAGTAAACACAATGGAGAAGAGAATCTAGAGAAGTGGACAAAATGAAGTAGAGAAACAGTGATAGTAAACACAATGGAGAAGAGAATCTAGAGAAGTGGACAAAATGAAGTAGAGAAACAGCGATAGTAAACACAATGGAGAAGAGAATCTAGAGAAGTGGACAAAATGAAGTAGAGAAACAGTGATAGTAAACACAGTGGAGAAGTGAATCTAGAGAAGTGGACAAAATGAAGTAGAGAAACAGTGATAGTAAACACAATGGAGAAGTGAATCGAGACTGGAAAGAAGGAAGGATTTTATAATGATGCAGAGGAAGAGAGTAAGAGAGAGGAAGCGACGATTATAATGTCTGAAACGAGTTAGGAGACGCCAGCATATTTGTTATTGATTTCAGTGAGTTGTATTTCTTTTCCTTAATCACCAAAATGAAAAGTAGTTAGTGGCTTATATGCCTTGTTGTGGCAGTGTGTGACGTGCACTCTAATTATTTCTAGAGTGTGTTGGTAACCTACCAGCAAATTGTGCAACACCTCTAATAAATGCACCTACAACGTGATATTGCACCATACTGGTAAGGATAGTAATGCGTTGTGTTACATCATGCCGACGAGATACCTATCTCTCGGCATCGCAGGCAAATTAAATGTAAACGTTTTAGACATTAACCAATTGAATAGAACAGTCAAAATTGGATTGATAAAAGTGAGATGTGAAGATAATCGGTATAAGAATTAAGCCTCATAGTTTTTGCTGTGATAGTCAATCAGTGGGTTAGTCAGTTGGTTGGAGATATCATCTAGGAGATCGTTAGAGTAGCGAGATGCATTTATTATCTTGTTTAAATGTTTTATACAGCGAATTATTAGCGAAGCTGGAAAGTGACTTTCATTAAGATATAGTCAAATCACCACAAAGTACAACAGTTACTATTCTTTGTATTAGGTCACGACAGAGTTAACTCCCTGAACCCTTGTTTAGTGAAGTTCTAATGTTAAAATAACTTCACCATTTCTAATAAATATTCAATAATTTATCCTCTTCACATTATCAAAATTTGTTCCAGCGATGCTAATAATTTTGTTTTTATTCCTAAGATGTTCCATCCGGTTAGAAACACTTTTTTTGTGGTGCCGATGCTAACACCTGGTTTTCCATATTGACCAGTGTAGGTTTTATTTTTTGTATCACAATTTCTGTCTCTTTGTGATGCTCCTTGTATATTCAGTTTGGTGACCGTTTTATGTCATCTGTGCATTCATTTCTCCTGGAGTATGTTAGTCGAAAAAGGTTAGTTGTGTGATATCATGAATATATTCCGAAGCTCCTAACACTCGTACTTAGAATTTTGCACACATCGCAAACTGATGTGTTTTATAAAATGAAAATGGTTGCAGTGCGCATTATGTAATAATAATAATAATAATAATAATAATAGGCGTCATTGCCATGTAAGACATTGAATTATAGCTCCGCTTGAGACTTGGTGTGAGCTTAGAACAGCGCTTATTGTGACTACGGAGGCTGATTTTAGACAGAAAAACACATCCGTAAATGCAGCAGGTGAAAACTGCCATCTGACCTCTTAAGTCTCAGTTGTATATACTTCATTCTAAGGAAATGGAAATAAGTAAATATAACATAATATCATCATCATTCATCATCATTGAGTGCCGTCTCCGCATCGAAGGTTGGCTACCATGGAGCGCCATTCCACTCTGTCTCTTGCTTTGATTGTGCAGATTGTCATAGGTTGACTTGTCCATCTTTTGATGTTACTCGCCCATGTTAATCTTGGTCTGCCTCTGCCTCATTTACCTTGTATTTTCCCTTCAAATATTACTTTTAGTAGGCTGTTGTGACTTTTAACATGCCCCAAAAATTTCATTTGTCTTGCTCTAATTGTGTTTAGTAGTTCTCATTTCATTTTTAGTTGTTTTAAAACTTCATCGTTTTGTTTTCTCTTCTTCCCATCTAATTCAACCTATTTTTCTATAAATCTACATTTAAAAGGCTTCAATTTTCTGTTCTGTTTTCTTGTCTAATGTTCATGTTTCTGCACCATATAGGAATATTGAGAAGATGTAACATTTTGCTATTCTTAGTTTTAGTCCTGGTATTATTTGTTTTGATGCTAGTATATTGTTCATGGCATTAATATTACTTTTTGCACTACTTATTATTTCGTTTATTTCAGTTTTACATTTTCCGTCACTGGTTATATTATGTCCCAGGTAGTTGTAGCTCTGAACTGTCTCCATATGTATTCCTTCAACTGTGATATTTATTTGTAGGTCTTGAGAATTTTCTTTGTTTATGATCATAGTTTTAGTCTTTTGATATTTATATTTAGTCCATATTTTTTGCTTGTCATGTTTATTACATTAAATAATTGTTGTAGATCTTTAGGATTTTCTCCTAGTAGAACAGTATCATCAGCATATCTTAGGTTATTGATTATCTTTCCATTAATGTTTAAGCCTGGCATCTCTGTAATGTTTTTAAAGATTTGCTCAGTGTATAAATTGAACAAGCATGGTGTTAGGATACATCCTTGTCTTACTCCTCTTTTTATATCAATGGGTGTTGAGTTCTCTTTGTTATGTTTTATTATTGCTGTTTGCTCCCAGTACAAATTACATATTAGCTGTATGTCTGTGTAGTCCAGATTTATATCTTTTAGGCAGTCTATAAGTTTATTATGGTGTATTTTATCAAAAGCTTTGGTGTAGTCTTTGAAGCAGGCACATATTGGTTTGTTTACTTCTATGTACTTTTTAATCAATGTCCTCATGCTGAATATGGCTTCCCTTGTCCCACTATTTTTCCTGAATCCAAATTGCTGCTCATCTAATTCAGTATTGATTTTATTCTGAATCCTTCCTTGTATAACTTTTAGCAAGATTTTTGTAACATGGCTCATTAGGCTTATTGTTCTAAAATCACTGCATTCAACTGCACCATTCTTTTTAGGTAATGCAATGAAAGTTGATGTTTTTAACAAAATATATAAAATAGTAAATTTTGTTCCTGGTCCCGAGTAGAGCTGCAGAAACAATGTCAAATAAACACGAAATGTGTACCAAACAGCTCAACTAATAGAGAGACAAAATTATACAATTAACAAAAATTCTTATGAAATGCTTGCCTTCTTCAATTCATTCTCTGTCTTGCTTCCAAATTGTGCACAACATTTATAAATATAATTGCAGAAAGGATTTTTTCCTATTTAAAGCGAAGTGCAGGGTGACCTTTAAGTCTTGCAGTTTTTGTTTTTGAGAGTAAAAGAAGTGGTCTCCTACCTTTCTATTTCAATTTATTTTAAATCGCGTAGACCAGCAACGCCTAATGGAATGGATTAAGCCCATCTTTGACTAATCTTGAAGATGTCTGTTCATATTTTCGGCAGAACTGATAATTTCTTTGTTAACTGTCGGCAGTAAAATCCTTGTAACCTGTACACGATGTGCCCACATTTAGTCTTTCTAAACAGTGAACACCCATCTCCCTTCTCAAGTTACTTCTACAAACTGGAAAATGACGAAATAACTATTTTGTAATTGTTCTTCATTTCTTTAAATTGCTAAACCTCTGCTGTTATGATTATATAGAGACAATATTAGTTCAAAGAACAGTAGTAAATATATTCATAAATCATGTTATGGTGAAAATTGCATTCATACATTGGGTGCCGTCTCCACACCGAAGGTTGGCTTCCATGGAGCGAAATTTTACTCTGACGCTTGTCTTGATTGTGCGCATTGTCATAGGTTCGCCTGACGACCTTTTGATGTTATATGTCCACTTTAGTCTTGGTCTGCCTCTACCTCGACTACCTTGTACCTTCCCTTCCAAGATGACTTTTAGAATGGTATTATGTCTCCTCACATGTCCACACAATTTCAGTTGTCTTTTTCTAATGACGTTATTATATAATTATTATTATCTATTTCGAGTTACGTTTAGTTCTTTTTTTCAATTTTCAGCTGATTCAGAACTTCCTCGTTTGTCTTTGTTTTTTTCTTTCCACTCAATTCTCCCTATTTTCCTATAGATCCACATTTCAAAGGTGTCGATTTTCTGCTCTGTTTTTTTTTATTTAATGTCTATGTTTCTGCACCATACAGGAATGTTGAGTAAAGATAGCATTTTGATATTCATAGTTTTAGTTCTATTATTTGCTTTGATGTGAGTAGATTTTTCATGTTCTTAAGAATGGTTTTTGCCATTCCGATTCTTTTGTTGATTTCTTTCTATCTTACATTTTCCATTGTTATAATGTGTCCAAGGTGCTGAAAAGCACTTCAACAAATCAAACAGATTAAAAACCGAATCCTAAATAACGAACTTAGACCAAAGCAGTTTTTGTTCATTCGATTAAAAATACATTTGAGACTATGTCAAACAGTAAACCAAAGTCAGATTACGGTAAAGAAACATCTGTCAGAAACATTTGTATACCGTGATCGTTTTGATAAAGTGTTCTCTGTAGTTTTTTACTACGACCAGGAAAGATGATAATAAAAATATCACCACGATTCTTGTCTTTGTCAAAATGTAGTTAAATAAAACAACAATTTTAGGTATTAAACTTTCAATAAAAAATGTTCCATTAAATGTGATCAATAATTAAAAGTGAATGCTAATCATGTTTTTGTGCATTATTTTATGTCAATCTAGTTGTTAAACGGAATTGGTTAGTAAAATAAAAAAGTAAAGAGCCCCGCCACGCCAAGTGGCGTATTGGGAGGAATGTGGTGTTTGTGACGATACTTTTTACAGACCGTCGGCACATGATTTTTGGGGTAATGTGGTCGGTATTACGCCCGTGCCGCTTTGCTTTCCCAGAAAAAATTCCGGTACCGATTGAAAAACCGGGGGAACCCGGAAGCCGTCGATCAGGATCGATTCAACCCTCTTGTGGAATTGGTTAATTTGTCTTATATTGCCACGTCACTGCCATTCTTTCTCAGTCATCTCTCTCCATCTCAGTACAAGCTTCTAATATCTGCATGTCTGAATAATGTCCTTATTTTGTTGACACATTTGTTCACGTTTTAGTTGAATTATGCTCTCCAATGTTTTCAGTGCTATGTATCCTTGTATTATACTGTGCTTGGCCACTGCAGTTCTGCTGGATCTGCTTCGTTTTGGGGTCAGGGCATTCGGGTGTTCGGGAGTCAATGAACGAGTAGACTGACTTTTTAGGTTAGCTGTTGTGAAGAATAAATTAGCAGACAGACTCTCTAGGTTAGCTGTTGTGGAGAATAAATTAGCAGACAAACTCTCTAGGTTAGTTGTTGTAGAGAGTAAATTAGCAGACAGACTCTCTAGGTTATCTGTTGTGGAGAATAAATTAGCAGACAAACTCTCTAGGTTAGTTGTTGTAGAGAGTAAATTAGCAGACAGACTCTCTAGGTTAGCTGTTGTGGAGAATAAATTAGCAGACAAACTCTCTAGGTTAGTTGTTGTAGAGAGTAAATTAGCAGACAGACTCTCTAGGTTATCTGTTGTGGAGAATAAATTAGCAGACAAACTCTCTAGGTTAGTTGTTGTAGAGAGTAAATTAGCAGACAGACTCTCTAGGTTAGCTGTTGTGGAGAATAAATTAGCAGACAAACTCTCTAGGTTAGTTGTTGTAGAGAGTAAATTAGCAGACAGACTCTCTAGGTTATCTGTTGTGGAGAATAAATTAGCAGACAAACTCTCTAGGTTAGTTGTTGTAGAGAGTAAATTAGCAGACAGACTCTCTAGGTTAGCTGTTGTGGAGAATAAATTAGCAGACAAACTCTCTAGGTTAGTTGTTGTAGAGAGTAAAATAGCAGACAGACTCTCTAGGTTAGCTGTTGTGGAGAATAAATTAGCAGACAGACTCTCTAGGTTAGCTGTTGTGGAGAATAAATTAGCAGACAGACTCTCTAGGTTAGCTGTTGTGGGGAATAAACTAGCAGACAGACTCTCTAGGTTAGCTGTTGTGGAGAATAAATTAGCAGACAGACTCTCTAGGTTAGCTGTTGTGGAGAATAAATTAGCAGACAGACTCTCTAGGTTAGCTGTTGTGGAGAATAAATTAGCAGACAGACTCTAGGTTAGCTGTTGTAGAGAATAAACTAGCATACAGACTCTCTAGGTTAGCTGTTGTGGAGATTGAACAAATAGACATACTCTCTAAGTTAGCTTTTGTGGAGAATGAACGAACAGACATACTCTCCATGTTAAGTGGGGAGAATGAACGGTCAGACAAATTCTCTTGGTTCGCTGTTGTGGGGAATGGACGGGCAGACACATTCTCTTTGTCAGCTGTTGTGGTGAATTGACGGCGAGACACATTCTCTTCGGTATATGTTGTGGTGAATGGACGCCCAGACACATTCTCTTCGTTAGCTGTTGTAGAGAATGGACGCCATTACACATTCTCTTCGTCAGCTGCTGTGGTGATTGGACGCCCAGACACATTCTCTTCGTTAGCTGTTGTGGTGAATGGACAGCCAGACACATTCTCTTCGTTAGCTGTAGTGGTGAATGGACGCCCAGACACATTCTCTTTGTCAGCTGTTGTGGTAAATGGACGGTCAGACACATTCTCTTCGTTAGCTGTTGTGGTAAATGAACGGCCAGGAAAACTCTCTTGGTTAGTTGTTGTTGGGCCCAGCTGGCATTCTCAAAGCTCTCAAGGAGGCAGGAGAGTGATTTCTGCAATGAATGCAAATCTACATCCTGAAATAGATTGTAAGTGTTTCATGTCAAAGTGGATGTTGTCAAACAAGAGAGGTATGTAGGAAGCCAAAGAAGGCTTGTATATCAATACAGGACTGAGTTGTCAGTCGCTACACGCTGAGGAAAGAATCCGAGCGTTTTAAGTGAAGTTTTTGAATGTGTAATGTCGATGATCTGTTGACTAACTTACTAGCCCCGCATTTTTAAATGATAATGATGATGATGTTTGTTTACCATTGCAATGCTAGATCTTCTACATCAACAGACATCGCTATTGCAATGCTAGATCTTCTACATCAACAGATATCGCCATTGCAATGCTAGATCTTCTACATCAACAGACCCCACAACTGCAATGCTAGATCTTCTACATTAACAGACCCCACAAATGCAATGCTAGATCTTCTACATCAACAGACCGCACAACTGCAATGCTAGATCTTCTACATCAACAAACCCCACAAATGCAATGCTAGATCTTCTACATCAACAGACCCCACAACTGCAGTGCTAGATCATCTAAATCAAACAGACCCCACAAATGCAATGCTAGATCTTCTACATCAACAGATATCGCCATTGCAATGCTAGATCTTCTACATCAACAGACCCCACAACTGCAGTGCTAGATCTTCTACATCAACAGACCCCACAAATACAATGCTAGATCTTCTACATCAACAGACCGCACAACTGCAATGCTAGATCTTCTACATCAACAGACCCCACAAATGCAATGCTAGATCTTCTACATCAACAGACCCCACAACTGCAATGCTAGATCTTCTACATCAACAGACCCCACAAATGCAATGCTAGATCTTCTACATCAACAGACCCCACAACTGCAATGCTAGATCTTCTACATCAACAAACCCCACAAATGCAATGCTAGATCTTCTACATCAACAGACCCCACAACTGCAGTGCTAGATCATCTACATCAACAGACCCCACAAATGCAATGCTAGATCTTCTACATCAACAGATATCGCCATTGCAATGCTAGATCTTCTACATCAACAGACCCCACAAATGCAATGCTAGATCTTCTACATCAACAGACCCCACAAATGCAATGCTAGATCTTCTACATCAACAGACCCCACAACTGCAATGCTAGATCTTCTACATCAACAGACCCCACAAATGCAATGCTAGATCTTCTACATCAACAGACCCCACAACTGCAGTGCTAGATCATCTACATCAACAGACCCCACAAATGCAATGCTAGATCTTCTACATCAACAGATATCGCCATTGCAATGCTAGATCTTCTACATCAACAGACCCCACAAATGCAATGCTAGATCTTCTACATCAACAGACCCCACAAATGCAATGCTAGATCTTCTACATCAACAGACCCCACAACTGCAATGCTAGATCTTCTACATCAACAGACCCCACAACTGCAATGCTAGATCTTCTACATCAACAGACCCCACAAATGCAATGCTAGATCTTCTACATTAACACACCGCACAACTGCAGTGCTAGATCTTCTACATCAACAGACCCCACAAATGCAATGCTAGATCTTCTACATCAACAGACCCCACAAATGCAATGCTAGATCTTCTACATCAACAGACCCCACAACTGCAGTGCTAGATCATCTACATCAACAGACTCGACAACTGCAATGCTAGATCTTCTACATTAACACACCGCACAACTGCAGTGCTAGATCTTCTACATCAACAGACCCCACAAATGCAATGCTAGATCTTCTACATCAACAGACCCCACAACTGCAATGCTAGATCTTCTACATCAACAGACCCCACAAATGCAATCTAGATCTTCTACATCAACAGATCCCACAACTGCAGTGCTAGATCTTCTATATCAACAGATCCCACAATTCCGGTGATTAACTTGTTAAGCAGTTCTACTTTGACAGCTTCCTGGAATGCTGGCTGGTAGGTGATCTGGGGTCTTCATTAGTTGTTGACCTCTGACCCCAAAGTGATGTCTACAGACCGACCTAGCGTGCTGGCTCTGATTTCTCGTCTATTTCTAAATGTTCTTGAACTTTAACTTCTCTTAAAATATTTTCTTCCACTCTTTCCATCTAAGAGAAATAACCACAACCGAGATTAAATGTGCTGGACGAATGAAAGGAAACTGAGATTAAAAATTAAAAATTAAGAACTGGGAAAAAAGCAAAAAATAATTTCGTCCATATAATACATAAAGAAACAGTAGATACAGTGTTTGACCACGTGATAAGACAGAAATATCAAAACACAATACAACGAGCCTCAAATATACGTTGCGAGAACACCAGTCTCAAGAGTCGACCACGAAAAAGATGGATTGATGGAATAATAAAAACACTAGGAAAGAACAGAAGTAGAAGCCAACAGAAGGGCAAAGACCGCAGATTATATCTCTCCTCGTCGTTGAAAACCAAATGAGGAAGGAAAGAATAAAAAGAAGATGATGATTCTTTCCATCCGCATTTGATGCAGTCTTTAAATCTTGCTTGCTTAAATCCTATGTTATCTGTAAAAGAGCAGTGTAATTTAACAGGCGCTGAATGAGCGCACAAATCAAATCTATCAGAAATTGGCTTGTAACCACGTCCAACCAGTCAAACTGAATGTCGGACTCAATACCGCATATAGAACCGTTCAAAGTTATTGATAATCAATTGGTAATCAGGAATGAAATAGTTTTCTTTTCTCTTCCCCATAGAAGGTTTTTTGTCCCAACGAATGATATTGTCCCGTGCTGTTGTCTTCAGCTGTTAACGCCCCCCTTTTACAATCGCTCGATGGTTATTCCTCGTTCTTCCTCTTCTTATTTCCTTCCTAATTTGCCTTTCAGGGTCGTGGAGAGATACAATTTGCTGTCGTACTGTTCTGTTTGCCATTTACTACTGTTATACTTTCTAGTGCTTATAATATTCCATCGATCCATTTTTTTCGTGGTCGACCATTGGGTCTGGTATTCTCGCAACGTTTATTGAGGGCTCGTTATTCCTTGTTGTAGCCTAAAAGAAGCTTAAATGGGTATACAAGAGTTGTATAGTGGTTTGCAGCGTGTTGCGATGTTTACATCTCACGGTCGAGCTCATCCGACTTCAGTATCAGTTGCTACCAGGTTTTGCCTTTCCTGTCGACTTCTACTATCTTGGTTAAACTGGTTAGTGTGTATCCAGAGACACTGTGTAAAGGTGGAGTAGATATTTCACTCAAATCATCTGTTGGTCTTTGATAATGGCGAAAATGTGTGTGGCTGACCGCATGCTGTGGAGGTGTTAAACGGCGTCCTGACAACAAGCCATTCATTAAATTATGTCCGTAGACACGATTACCCAAACATTTCTTAATGGGCATAGACACGATTACCCAAACATTTCTTAATGGACATAGACACGATTACCCAAACATTTCTTAATGGACATAGACACGAAAACCAAACATTTCTTAATGGACATAGACACGAAAACCAAACATTTCAAAGTGGAGATGGACATGAAAGAAAAAAAAACAACACATTTCTGATTATTTTTGTTTGTGGTATCTTTTGATTATGGTCTCACTCAGTTTAAATGTCCACAGTATTATCAACATTTTATTGTAAAGTCCAATATTAGGAAGAAACAATCATCATCTTTGGCCATGTAATGAGAAGGGAAAAACTGGAATATATTGTAACAACTGGAAAAATCGAGGGACGAAGAGATAGAGGGAAACAAACAGAAAATATACCAGACAGCTTAAGAAGTAGACAGAAAGTATACAACAGAAATGGTAAATAACTGTCCAGATCGAAAGTTATGATGAGACACGATCAACTACGCCAGCATGCACGGTACTTGATGATGATGATGATGATGATGATGATGATGATGATGAATGTAATCACATTTCCATAGCCTAAATAGAACGCTATTTTTAAAATCATTTTGCTCGTGCGTCCGATGTCTCAGTATCATTGAGCTATGGCCAGTATTTACCCAACTGCTCTTTGTTTTCAAGAGGAAAGTCTGGCGCTCAAGTCACACGGAAGTTCTGGCTATGATTAGTTTCATCAATCAGTCAAGCCAGCAATCATCAATCAGTCAGGCCAGCGACTCTCAGATTCCATCTTCTAACATTCCTCATCCCGTTGTCTCCGTCTCACGAGCTTCACGAGGGCGAGCGATACTACTCTTGGCTTCTTTTCTCTGATAGCTTTCTCCTGCCCTTTCCACTTCCTTCTTCTCGGCCCGAGAATTCGAAATCAATAGTTAATTATATCCAGAGAAAATTTAAACCGACGGTTCTCAATCTGTCAGCAAATAGCAGCTGATTCAATGAAACAGTACGGACAATGAAGATGAACACTATGTTGGTTGCTGGGCCGAGTGTGTACCAGATATGGGAATGTCCCGCTTGCAGTGACTTAAACCTGCTCTAAAATCTAAAGTCCTAGAGTCTCATTCTGTGATTCTTTATTCTTTATCTCTATGAAAAAAACCGCGAAGTTTTGCAATAATGTCCTATATATATATATAAGTAAAAGTAAAGCGCCCCGTCACGCCATATGGAGTATAGGGAATATGGTGTTAGTGACCATAATTTTTATAGACCTTCAGCACATGATTTTTAGGATAATATGGTCGGTATTAGGCCCGTGCCGCTTTACTCTCCTAGAAAAAAAATATAGTACCCATTTATGGCTGGGTGAACCCGGAAGCCGTCGAGCAAAATCGAACCTGACCTTACCCTTTGTAGTCCAGTTCACTAATCACTGAACTATCGCAGCTCCATATATATATATATATATATATATATATATATATATATATATATATATATATATATATTGTTTTTGTTTTCATTGTCCATATCATGTTGTCAGGTCGGGTAATTTTACCCGCTTTGTATGCAGTAAACAGTACAACCTGTGGCTGCCCTGCTACCTTGCAGGTAAGCTCGGGAGAGTAAAAGGCTAAGGGAGGGTACCCCGAAGTAAAACAACCCTACTGCCTTGTGGGTGAGACATTTTAGTCAAAGACTAGCGGAGCCAACCGACGGAAGGCAACAGAAAACCACTGTCGTAACTTCTTTGTAATATCATTAATCGCCACTATAGAAATAACGACAACAACGTTAAGGGGGATTCCAATAGAAAACCCTCGTTCGGTAGGGGACATCATGTGCTACAGGTGATACCCGATCGTCATCAAGCTACTGTAAGCAAAATAAAGATAAAACAAACTCTAAAGATAGGTACTTGGAATGTGAGAACCCTCATGCAGAAGAGTAAACTAGAAAACATCATACAAGAAATGAAAAGAATGGGTTTACAATTACTGGGACTTTGCCAAATGAGATACACCGGATCAGGGGAGATGTATTCTGATTAACATAAAATAATCTATTCTGGAGGCACTGAACACCAAAGAGGAGTAGGTATCATCTTGGATGCAGAAAGAGCAAGAACAGTGAAAGGCTCATACCCAATATCTGACAGAGACCTTTTAGTGAAATTGAATGGAAAGCCAATAGACATAAATCTTATACAAGTTTATGCACCAACAGCAGACAGTCTAAATGAAACAATTGATAAATTTTACAACGAGTTAAAATAGGCACTTCATAAATGCAAACCACATGAAAACACCATAGTTCTAGGGTATTTTAACGCAAAAGTAGGAAAGGAAAGAGTTGAGGAAGTAGTTGGTCATTATGGCTTAGACGAGAGGAATGAAAGAGGTGAGAAACTTATTGACTGGGCAAGAACACACAACATGATGATAGGAAACACCTGGTTTAAGCAACATCCAAGACGTCTGTGGACATGGAAAAGCCCAGGGGACAGCGCAAGTAATCAAATTGATTATATAATGATAAGCAAAAGATTTAGAAACGGTCTGGTGTGTGTGAAAACTAGACCAGGGGCAGATTGCAATAGTGATCATGTACCAGTTGTGGGAAAGCTTAGAGTAAAATTAAAAACAACAAAACGAGCATCAGTTAAGATCAAGTTAAATTTAGATTTACTAAAATCACACAAGAAGCTGCAAGACAAATATAAAATAACAATTCAGAACCGGTACAATGCAATAGAGAAGATACAAAGCAGTGATGAACAGTGGGAAATGCTAAAAGAAACAATGCAACAAACATCAAATGAGTCCCCTCAACGCTGAAAGGCAGATAAGGAAGGAAAGAAGAAGAACAAGAAGATCAAAAGAGTTCATACCACCAGTGAGGACAAATTCAAGAAAGAAATGGATGACAGATGACATTTTGCAGCTAATGGATACAAGAAGAAGAAATAAAGATGAGTATAAGAGATTAAATAAAGAAATTGTAGTAAAATGCAATGAAGCAAAAAAAGCATGGCTAAAAGAGAAATGCAAAGACATTGAAATGCAACAAAATGGAGATGCTAAGGATATATACAAAAAAATGAGGAATTAACAGGAAGAAAAACGCAATCAAAAACTTGATGTTTAAGATCAAAGGAAGGAGAACTGTTGATTGATCAAGAAAACATAAGGGAACGATGGACAGAATAGGCCTACATTAAAGATCTTTATAATGATGAACGAACAGAAGTAAATATTAAGGGTAATGGAGAAGGACCAGAAATACTCAGAGAAGTAGTGGAAGACGCCTTGAGCAATATGAAAGAAGGCAAAGCTCCTGGACCAGATAATATAACTAAAAAAGTGATTGAAGCCATGGGTGATTTTGGAACAGAATTAATAACAAAAATATTGAATGATATCTATAACAGTGGATATATACCCGACGACATGCTCAAATAAATATTCATAGCCCTACCAAAGAAATCGGGTGCGATTGAATGCGATGATCATCGCACAATGAGCCTTATGAGTCATACGACTAAGATATTACTAAGAATCATCATGCGAAGAGTGCAAAACAAAATCAGTCCAGAAATTAGCGGTGAACAGTGTGGTTTTGTTAGAGATAAAGGAACAAGCAATGTCATTTATATCATAAGATCTTTAGTAGAAAGTGCCATAGATGTGAAAACAGATTTATACCTATGTTTCATAGATTTTACCAAAGCATTTGTCAAAGTAAAGCACCAAGAAATAATCAACATTTTAGAAAGCATAAACGTAGACAGCAAAGATCTAAGAATAATAAATAACATCTACTGGCAACAAACGGAGCCGCGATAGCTCAGTGGTTAGTGAACTGGACTACAAAGGACAAGGGGTAGGGTTCGATCTGAACCGACGGCTTCCGGGTTCACCCAGCCTTAAATGGGTACCGGATTTTTTTCTGGGAAAGTAAAGCGGCACGGGCGTAATACCGACCACATTACCCCGAAAATCATGTGCCGAAGGTATGTAAAATTTATGGTCACTAACACCATATTCCCTATACGCCACTTGGCGTGACGGGGGTACTTTACTTTTTTACTGGCAACAAACAGCGGCCATAAGAACTGGAAACCAATTGGGAATGTTTCAACAAATAAAACAGGGTGTTAGACAAGGTTGTGTGGTGTCACCAGATTTGTTTAATATTTATAGGGAGATTATTTTAAGATCCATAAGGGGCTGGAATAACAATAGGAGGTCATAACATAAATAATCTAAGGTATGCTGATGATTCAGTCTTAATCGCTAAGAGTGAAAATGAGTTACAAGAAATGTTGAACATTATAATGAAAGAAAGCAAAAATAAAGGACTCAGCCTTAATAGCAAAATGACAGAGGTAATGGTAACAACAAAGAAAAAGACATCACCTCAGTGCAAAATAAAAACAAGTGGAACAATATTAAAAGAGGTAAATGAATTTAAATATTTGGGGACTTTGTTAACCTCAGACGGAAGATGTACAAAAGAGGTGAGATGCAGAATGGCTCAGGCAAAAGTAGCTTTCCAAAAATGAGGAAGATTCTATGCAATCCATTTTTGACAATAGAAACCAGAAAAATAGTTCTTAAATGTTACGTAGAGCCAGTCTTAACATATGGATGCGAATCATGGAAAATAGGACAACAGACAAGAAAATCACTGGAGCCTGTAGAAATGTGGTTTTACAGAAGAATGTTGAGAGTACCATGGACAGCTAAGAAGAGTAATGAAGATGTTCCGAGAGAGGTCAAAGCAAAAAGAGAGCTAATTTCTAATATTAGGAAGAAACAATCATCATTTTTTGGCCATGTAATGAGAAGAGAACAGCTGGAATATATTGTAACAACTGGAACAATTGAATAACAAAGAGATAGAGGAAAGCAAATAGAAAATATACCAGACAGCTTAAGAGAATGGCTTGGCAGAAGGTCAACAACAGAAATGATAAATAGCTGTCGAGATCGAAAGTTGTGAAGAGACATGATCACCTACGACAGCAGGCCCGGTACTTGACGATGATGATTCTTAGTTTTAAATAATGTTTATAAAACTTTCTTGAAATCAGAGAAATAACTGTGACTTCACGTTGTTGGAATATCTTGAAATAAAAGGACAAACAGCTTTGAGGATAGAGCAATGTAAATAATTTAACAGCGACCACAAGCCATTTCTGATAACCAACACGTCCGTTATTATAGGGAAAGATAACCAAGAATGATCAACCTGGAAAGGCTCATAGCTTAATGGCCGCTGGTACTGTAAAGGTTCCCTCCACGCCTTGCTATGCATATGGGGTTTATGGTGTTGGCGACCATATTATTCTTTGGCAACGGCACAATTTTATTTTGGGCGGAGCCGAGATAGCTCAGTGGTTAGTGAACTGGACTACAAAGGACAAGAGGTCGAGTTCGATCCTTATAGACGGCTTCCAGTTTCAGCCAGCCTATAATGGCTACCGGAATTTTTTCTGGAAAAGTAAATCGGCACTGGCGTAATACCGACCACATTACCCCAAAAATCATGTGACGAAGGTCTGTAAAAATTATGGTCGCTAACACCATATTCCCTATACGCCACAAGGCGTAACAGGGCTCTTTACTTTTTTTATTTTACGGCACATTTTTTGGGCGATGTGGTCGGTATCATGTCAGGCCCTCTTTACTTGCCACAAAATAATATCTGGCAGCCATTTCTAGAGGTTGGGTAACCCCCGGAGTCTTGTCAGTCTGATAAAAAAATCCACCACTGCTGAGGATTTCACCCGGACCCATCAGATTAGGAAGCCAGCACACTAACCACTCAGCCACCGAGGTGAGCACACTACCACTCAGCCACCGACGCTCCAATGGACACTAGTAGACCATTATATTTCGACAGAATAAACCCATTACAGGCTACTGGATCAACACATCAGCTCACAGCATTTGGATTTTGTATGTGGTTCGGGAACACAGTTCCACGAACATGAACTTTCGGGCAAAACGATTCAAGAGTATGTAACTTTGGAGAAAGAAATGATCAAGTTTATAACATTTCAAATGAAAATATACAAGAATAGAATCTGTCAGGGAGAGCAAAAATTGATAATAAAATATTTTTATGAAAACATCAAGAATATCATTTTCCGGTAATAATGATTCAAAAATATAATCTTCTATGGAGAATGATTCAAGGATATAATCTTCTATGGAGAATGATTCAAGGAAATAATCTGCTATGGGGAATGATTCAATGAAATAATCTGCTATGGAGAATGATTCAATGATATAATTTTCTATGGAGAATGATTCAATGATATAATTTTCTATGGAGAATGATTCAATGATATAATTTTCTATGGAGAATGATTCAATGAAATAATTTTCTATGGAGAATGATTCAATGAAATAATTTTCTATGGAGAATGATTCGAGTCTGCTATGGAGAACGATTCAAGGATATACTCTGCTATGGAGAATGATTCAAGTCTGTTATGGAGAATAATTCAAGAATATAGTCTGCTATGGAGAATGATTCAAGGATATAATCTGCTATGGAGAATGATTCAAGTTTGCTATGGAGAATGATTCAATTATGTTATGGAGAATGATTCAAGGATATAATCTGCTATGGAGAATGATTCAAGTCTGCTATGGAGAATGATTCAAGTCTGTAATGGAGAATAATTCAAGAATATAGTCTGCTATGGAGAATGATTCAAGTCTGCTATGGAGAATGATTCAAGTCTGCTATGGAGAATGATTCAAGAATATAGTCTGCTATGGAGAATGATTCAAGTCTGCTATGGAGAATGATTCAATTCTGTTATGGAGAATGATTCAAGAATATAATCTGCCAGGAGGAAACATATTTTTAAAGGTAGTCTTATACAAGGAAATATTTAAGAATGTTCGTTCTCGTGAGGACAGATTCAATAATATATTACATCAAAAACAAAACAATTTGTACAATATGTGCTCAGCAGAACAGAAAACGCTTCGCTAACATCTATATAAAGGCATATATATTCATAGGCGTCTGGACAGACAAGTAATCATGATAAGTCAGTAGTTTAGTAAAATAGTAGTGTCTTATGCTGGATGCTGTTTTACTGAACCGATTCTTCAGCGGCGGAATCTGCCAATATTGGATAGACAAATTCGTCTGTAGAATGAACAAGATGTATTTGTGGTGCCTGGCCTCGTCTCCTTCACCTGCGTGTTTTTCTCTTCTGAGTTTGATATCAGCACTGCTTCGAAAGCTGTGCCATTTTTTTTATTGTTGTTCTCTATGTACTACGATCTGCAGCTAGACTCCCCGTTTCTTTCACTAATAGAGAGTTAACTCAAGGAACACCTGCAAGCATCCTCGTATCTCAGCACTGGTCTGCATTTGGTCTCTATGCAGACCGAACTGCAGCTAGACTCCCCGTTTCTTTCACTGATAGAGAGTTAACTCAAGGAACACCTGCAAGCATCCTCGTATCTCAGCACTGGCCTGCATTTGGTCTCTATGTAGACCGATCTGCAGCCAGACTTCCCGTTTCTTCACTGATAGAGAGTTAACTCAAGGAACACCTGCAAGCATCCTCGTATCTCAGCACTGGTCTGCATTTGGTCTCTATGTAGACCGATCTGCAGCCAGACTCCCCGTTTCTTTCACTGATAGAGAGTTAACTCAAGGAACACCTGCAAGCATCCTCGTATCTCAGCACTGGTCTGCATTTGGTCTCTATGTAGACCGATCTGCAGCCAGACTTCCCGTTTCTTTCACTGATAGAGAGTTAACTCAAGGAACACCTGCAAGCATCCTCGTATCTCAGCACTGGTCTGCATTTGGTCTCTATGTAGACCGATCTGCAGCCAGACTTCCCGTTTCTTTCACTGATAGAGAGTTAACTCAAGGAACACCTGCAAGCATCCTCGTATCTCAGCACTGGTCTGCATTTGGTCTCTATGTAGACCGATCTGCAGCCAGACTTCCCGTTTCTTTCACTGATAGAGAGTTAACTCAAGGAACACCTGCAAGCATCCTCGTATCTCAGCACTGGTCTGCATTTGGTCTCTATGTAGACCGATCTGCAGCCAGACTTCCCGTTTCTTTCACCGATAGAGAGTTAACTCAAGGAACACCTGCAAGCATCCTCGTATCTCAGCACTGGTCTGCATTTGGTCTCTATGTAGACCGATCTGCAGCCAGACTTCCCGTTTCTTTCACTGATAGAGAGTTAACTCAAGGAACACCTGCAAGCATCCTCGTATCTCAGCACTGGTCTGCATTTGGTCTCTATGTAGACCGATCTGCAGCCAGACTTCCCGTTTCTTTCACTGATAGAGAGTTAACTCAAGGAACACCTGCAAGCATCCTTGTATCTCAGCACTGGTCTGCATTTGGTCTCTATGTAGACCGATCTGCAGCCAGACTCCCGTTTCTTTCACTGATAGAGAGTTAACTCAAGGAACACCTGCAAGCATCCTCGTATCTCAGCACTGGTCTGCATTTGGTCTCTATGTAGACCGATCTGCAGCCAGACTTCCCGTTTCTTTCACTGATAGAGAGTAACTCAAGGAACACCTGCAAGCATCCTTGTATCTCAGCACTGGTCTGCATTTGGTCTCTATGTAGACCGATCTGCAGCCAGACTTCCCGTTTCTTTCACTGATAGAGAGTTAACTCAAGGAACACCTGCAAGCATCCTTGTATCTCAGCACTGATCTATCTTTAGTCTCTTTCCGCCCTTAAGTTCGCCATACAATATTTGTTTGGGAATACGAATGTTTGCCATTCATCTTACATGACACGGCTATCTTAGTCTACGACTCCTAAGTGTTGCCATGATGGATGGGAGTTTGGATCGGTGTAAAACTGAATTGGTTACTTTCTCCTGCCATTTGATGTTTATTATCCTTCGAAAGTAACGCACATGAGAGCTGTTTAACCTTTTCTCCTGTCATGCAGTAAAGTTTACTCCCATTAACACACATCCCTAATAAAAGTTCATTTACTTGCATCAACTTCTAGCTGTGATTCTAAAGTAATGTCTAACCTACACTAAACTGTGCCCTTGTCTCAATACAAAGAATACAAAAGATTACAAGAATAGCTCATTCTTTAATAACGTATCTATGTTTACAGTTTTAGAATCCCTGGTTTAAAGCAATGCCCAAAGCTATAGCTCTCTTTGGAATGTTTCTTTAACAGCTTTTCTATGACACTGGTCGATGGCGCGCCTCAGTCACGCTGTGTACTCAACGATCTTGGCCTGGTCGCTTCCTACCAAACCCGTGTATCGATTGTTGATTTCTCAAATTTGTTATTGATGACCGGTGATAATAGTTTTGTTATTTAGTTTATTTTTATTGTGGAAAGTAAAACTGCCACAGACACTCGAAGTAACAAGACAGGCTTCAGTGACCTTTCCGTCTCACAGTAATTCGTTCATGTCCTTGAACTTTCCGCAATCAAGTAACTATTTTTAGATTCCTCGTCACGCAGTTGAGCCACACTGATGATCATTTCTCCGTGTTATAGTATATATTATGTTTTTTTCTGTCTAATGTATCCTTGATCATTCCAGTGATATTAGACGGCACATAGGGCTCCTACATTATCCCTGACTGACACTATCCCTTCAATTCTATCTATTCTGGGTGAGCTCTTCGACTACAGAGAGCGAGTCTATGCCTCCCAACCTTGCTATTTGTTAGAGTTCTTTTCAGTGTTTCTAGAGGTCGTCCTCTTTCCTCGGGCCTGATGTTTCCCATTTGAGAGCTGCCTAGTAACTCTTTGGTCGTTTCTTCTATGTATATAATATTACAATAGTTTATCTTATTTTTCTGAGAATATATTTAACCTGATTAAGTGTTTCTCATTTTGCACAATCTAAATAAATGTCTCCATCCTTTCTATTTCATTTTTTATGCTATCCAGTTTTCAATTGTGCAACATTGTCCTATCGTTCCCCAATGTGTTTCCTGTTCGTACTTTGCTTGCATTAACCTGGTGACGGTTTGAGATTTTTGTAAAACGTTGTTTCTCTTGCCAGACGAGGCGCTGATTTAGAACAGACGTCGTTATTTGACGCCCCGGCGTTGCTTGTTACCAAGATCAGTAGGGAATAGTCATCACTTTTTCATATTGGAAAAAGAAAAGAGAGAGCGTGTGGAGGAATCGATAACTCGTGGTGCTCCAAACCAGAAGAACGCAGGTTCGCATCCTTACGGTCAGAGTAGTTTCTGTTTCTGTGGGTAAAATAAATACTCAGACCCGAAAACCTTGCGGCGACTGCACAGGACGAGCGACCTATATTCTCTTGCTCCATTGTCCTGCCGACAGATTCCAGTTATGGGATAATGCTGCAAAGATAGTTCTTTTTCTTTATAAAAAGAGAACAGCTGGGACAACTTTGTACAAATGAGACGAAAATAAGAGAGAAAGATACTAGAGATGTTAAGAGAATATCATGGTATGAAGTACACAAAAGAACTAATAAACAGATGTAGAACATGATAAGCCTAAGTCAGCAGGCAAGGCGTTTAACGATGTTTCTAAGCCAAACCACGTTAATGAGTGTGTTGTTTTTGTGGTTGTCTGCTGTCTTTTCTTGCTTTTATGCAAGGAATCATTTATGTCATTACATTATCGACTAGTTCAAAAGCGCAGAAAAATACTTGAAACAGATACCGTTCACTGTAACATAATATCATGATATTTGTTCAACAATTGCTGACTCCTACCAGTTTTTCGCTCAGTCCGTTGTGTTTTGTATCCGATGACGGATGTTCATTACGCTAGTGTCTTGCTCAATGTCTCTCAATGAAGCAGAAATCAGATTGCGGCTCTTCGACAGATCTAGATTTCCAAATTCTCGCTAACGAGGTTGCATTCTGACACCTTCTCGTTGCTTTCTTGTGCATGTCGGCGACAGGGGACAGCCAAACCGACAACTGAAAGGCTACAACTAAACAATGTGTGGTAATACGAGACAGACAGATTCTGCGCAAGCTTTCTGCACTTTAAATGTTCTTATTTATGACCACGAAGTTTAATAACGGATGCGCTGAAATTGGTCAGCGACTCATAGGAGACTGCCCAAATCGAGGTCAGAAAAGTAGAACTGATTATAGTTATATTTCACTTCTAGTTTATTATCGTCATAAAAGGGATCTTGAAGAATGTCCAATTAAACATTGATGACAAGGATCTGAGAATCATTAAAAACATGCACTGACAACAAACAGCAGCCATAAAAATTAGTAACCAAACAGGACAATTCCAATATATAAAACAAGGAGTCAGACAAGGTTGTGTTCTGTCGCCGGATTTGTTTTCACTTCCCCTGCGAAAATATTATGAGATTAATAGCAGATATAAAAGGAATTGAAGTCAACGGTCATAACTTAAACAATTTGCGATATACGAATGAATGACACTGTATTAATACCAGAGAGAGAGAGAGAGAGAGAGAGAGAGAGAGAGAGAGAGAGAACTACACGAAATAATAGACATAATAGAAAAAGAAAGCACCAAGGAAGGTCTCAGTCTGAACAGTAAGAAAATAGAAATAATGGTCATATCAAAGAAACAATCATCACCATCATGCAGCATTAAAAAAAACAGGACAAGTCTGAAATTAGTGCAACGCGTCAAATACTTGGGCACAATAATAACATCTGATGGAATATGCACCACAGAAATAAAAAGCAGAATAGCTCAGGCCAAAATAGCATTTCAGAAAATGGAAAACGTCTTATGCAACAAATCTATGTCAATAGAAGTGAGAAAGAAGGGTCATTGGTGCAATATAGATCCAATTCTGACCTATGGAAGCGAATCATGAACTGTAGACAAACAAATGATAAGACGATTAGAGGCCACAGAGATGGGATTTCTCAGAAGAATGTTGAAAGTTCCCTGGACAGCTAAAAAAAGACCAATGAGGAAATTCTCAAGGAGGCCAACACAAAAAGAGAGTACCTTAAAAACACCAGAAAGTTACAATCGACATTTTTTCAAGCAAAACATGAGAAGAGGAAAGTTGGAATACTTGGTTTCAACTTTCAAAATACGGAGAAAGAGAGATCGCGGACGACAAAGAGAAAAAAATACTGGATAGCTTGGTTTCATGGCATGGAAAACAGTCAACAACAGAATTGATACGATGGACTGTGGATAGAAGATTGTGGAAGGACATGATCGCCTGCACCAACCGGTATGGCACATGATGATGAAGAATTTGCGAGGAGATTATCAAAACGTCACCACATGTATTACGGAACAAACAGAACAATTGAAACATTCACTCAGTTAGCTAAATCACTTGGTCTCGTGATGATCACAAATGGTTTGATTCCTAATTATAGATGGTCATGATAATGAATTAATTAAGCGTTTAACTTACTCTCATGGTCAGAGATTAGAAATTGTTCCTCACAATTCCTGGAAATATTAATAACGTTTACTTTATTTGTCGGTGTGGAAATGTGCACTAGGCTATCGCCGTGTGAAGTTGCTCACATCCCTAATAGATTGCACAGTGCCATTCTATCTATTATTCTGCTACTTTTTCTGGTGAACTTTTAGACTGACTTTCACACATAATTAAAATATATGTTTGTCTTTATCTATATTAGTTCTGAAATACAGGGTGTTTATAAAGTCTCACTACACTTGGTATCTAGGTCAATTTGAAAAAAAAATGTTTATGACGTCATCACAATATGTGCTCCCACTGTCAATGAAATTTGTTGAATAAGTTTATTGCTACTGGAAATGTGGAAGATGCTCCACGATCTGGTAGGCCTGCTGTGAATGATGAAATATGTTTAGATATCCAAGACAGAATCCTTAAAAGTCCAGACAAGTCATTAAGAAAACTGTCGCAACAAGTGAACTTACCATTGAGCACATATTGTGATGACGTCATAAACATTTTTTTCAAATTGACCTAGATACCAAGTGTAGTGAGACTTTATAAACACCCTATACTACAGACATACATTTCTATACTATCCTGACCGTAACTCACTTCTTGATTAGTGGTTCTGTAGAATTATGACAACGAATTATCATTAATTCACCTTAGAGGCAAAACTAATACGAAAATCGTCAAATCATGTTTGTGAGTTTCCGATGTATGTGCGTCTCCTAGTTCAACTTTGTAGAAAGTTGTCTTTGTTTCTGTTTGACATGGTCGTTCCCTGGTCATTTGACCAGAATCTTCTTTATATTTCCTCATTGCTATTCCAGATATCACTCGTTCGCCACGTGACACTTAAAGTCAGTGGCCTCCCCAATGTAAGATGTAAATATCTTAATATTGACTTATTTGCAGATGATTTTTACGTCTAAGTGAACTCTCAACTTGACCTTTTACCTCTAAGAACTCTTAACTTAACCTTTAATCTCTAAGTGAACTCTCAACTTAACCTTTCACCTCTAAGTGAACTCTCAACTTAACCTTCCACCTCTAAGTGAACTCTCAACTTAACCTTTCACCTCTAAGTGAACTCTCAACTTGACCTTTTACCTCTAGGTGAACTCTCAACTTGACCTTTTACCTCTAGGTGAACTCTCAACTTGACCTTTCACCTCTAAGTGAACTCTCAATTTGACCTTTCACCTCTAAGTGAACTCTCAACTTGACCTTTTACCTCTAAGTAAACTCTCAACTTGACCTTTTACCTCTAAGTGAACTCTCAACTTGACCTTTTACCTCTAAGTGAACTCTCAACTTAACCTTTCACTTCTAAGTGAACTCTCAACTTAACCTTTTACCTCTAAGTGAACTCTCAACTTAACCTTTCACGTCTAAGTGAACTCTCAACTTGACCTTTTACCTCTAAGTGAACTCTCAACGTAACCTTTCACCTCTAAGTGAACTCTCAACTTGACCTTTTACCTCTAAGTGAACTCTCAACGTAACCTTTCACCTCTAAGTGAACTCTCAACTTAACCTTTCACCTCTAAGTGAACTCTCAACTTAACCTTTCACCTCTAAGTGAACTCTCAACTTGACCTTTTACCTCTAAGTTAACTCTCAACTTAACCTATCAATATTATTCAGGAACGTAACTTTAACTATTTGATTGCTGACGAGATCTTCTCGTTATCATGTGATATCTCTATGAATACTGTATAAACAGTCTGTGTTTGTATGTAATCTCATTGTTCCAACTTTCAGGCCGCATCGGTTCGATTGGCAGGCAGGAGGCCAGTTTTACTGACACCTCCTTAAATCTGTGTACTGCTGCTTTATATATGTAAAAAAAAAATGAAATAATGTTAACGAGAAGCAATACGATATTTTTGTCAAAACTTACAAGACAAATAACTAAGATATTATGATGTAATTATAATAATTTAGAACAATAATTGAAGAAACTATTTTAAATAGCGTGGATTGCACTCATCTTTTTTGTTGTCAATTATCAGGTTAAAGGTCAACTTAACAATTCGGCCTCACATCCTGGCCTCCTCAAACCTCCTGGTGTTTTCCTACTCTTTCTCTAATTTCTTCATTCCTTAAGAAAAGAGGAAGTGGGTGAGACAAGATGTCTACATTGAGAGACTGATGAGTCTAAAGGTGAAAAAAGGACCTGGTCGATCCAGAGTGCTTGGTGGGAAAGGCAGATGTATCTATAATCAAGACGTTACAGGAACAGTCAGTTTGTGTAGGCTTCAAGAAATGCTGGAACATTCGGTGGAGCGGTAATGGGGATGCCCGACTGCAATGAAAACTAATTCCATGAATAGTGTGTGTGTGTGTGTTTTATAATGCTCTAACTATCCACTGCTGTGTATGTATCTTTAGAAAAGAAAAATCTACGTTGTTTTTCTCTCCTTGATTGTATTTTTTCAAGATATATTTATGGAAGCTCTGTAAGTGCACATTTTCACATAAATCACATAGTTCAGCATCGAATACCATTACCTGTAGCAGGCGTGCAATGTTAAAAGTATTAACCCGATTACAAATGGAAAATTATTGATTTTGTTATATTTTAGGCTAAAACAAGAACAACTAAACGACAACTCTGAATCTGTAAACGTTTTATAGCTGGTTCAGAGTGGGTTATTTATCTTGGATATGAAAACTGCTAATATCACCATGTTGATGTGGACATTTCTGTGAATGCTTTGGCTATTTACTACATTGTGCATTTTTGTAACAGTTAGAAGGTACGAAATAAATGAAATTAATATTGAGAGAGATATTAAAAGAATAAATCTAATTAATATTTCATAAGTTAAGGAAAGGGGTGAGGCAGGATGCATCCGCTCTTCATACCTGTTCAACATCTATGCTGAGAACATCATGAGAAATGTTAGAAACGGTGACAGAATTGTGAAGAATTCTTACAATAAATGGCAACATAGTTCCAGAGCTCAGGTACGCTGGTGGCACAACTATCCTCTCAAAAAAAAGCGCAGAAATTTTACAAGAGAGAATTATGTGTGTTCACTGGTGTACGACTGGTACATTTCCATAATTCAATGTTAGTGATTTTGTCCTGTTATTTCCATCCTTCTATTCTGCGCGAGGATCCATTAATGAAAGTCACAACACTACATTGCTAACTAATAATAGATATGAACACAAAATATATAAATTATTAAAAATATAATGTAAAGACTCAACTGTTGGTTAGCTGTTTGGGCTGGTTGTTTGGGCTGGTTGCTTGGGCTGGTTGTTTGGACAGTTTCTTGGGCTGGTTGTTTGGGCTGGCTGTTTGGGCTGGTTGTTTGGGCTGGGTGCTTGGCCTGGTTGTTTGGGCTGGTTGTTTGGGCTGGTTGCTTGAGCTGGTTGTTTGGGCTGGTTGTTTGGGCTGGCTGTTTGGGCTGGTTGCTTGGGCTGGTTGCTTGAACTGGTTGTTTGGGCTGGTTGTTTGGGCTGGTTGCTTGGGCTGGTTGCTTGAGCTGGTTGCTTGAGCTGGTTGTTTGAGCTGGTTGCTTGGGCTGGTTGTTTGGGCTGGTTGCTTGGGCTGGTTGTTTGAGCTGGTTGTTTGGGCTGGTTGTTTGAGCTGGTTGCTTGAGCTGGTTGTTTGGGCTGGTTGCTTTGGCTGGTTGCTTGAGCTGGCTGTTTGGGCTGGTTGCTTGAGCTGGTTGTTTGGGCTGATTGTTTGTGCTGGTTGCTTGGTCTGGTTGCTTGAGCTGGTTGCTTGAGCTGGCTGCTTGGGCTGGTTCCTTGGGCTGGTTGTTTGGGCTGGTTGCTTGGGCTGGTTGCTTGAGCTGGTTGTTTGAGCTGGTTGCTTGAGCTGGTTGTTTGGGCTGGTTGCTTGGCCTGATTGTTTGGGCTGGTTGCTTGGTCTGGTTGCTTGAGCTGGTTGTTTGAGCTGGTTGTTTGGGCTGATTGTTTGGCCTGATTGTTTGGGCTGGTTGCTTGGGCTGGCTGCTTGAGCTGGTTGCTTGGGCTTGTTGTTTTGGCTGGTTGCTTGAGCTGGTTATTTGAGCTGGTTGCTTGAGCTGGTTGTTTGGGCTGGTTGCTTGGCCTGATTGTTTGGGCTGGTGATTGGTCCTGGTTGCTTGGGCTGGTTGTTTGGACTGGTTTCTTGGGCTGGTTGTTTGGGCTGGCTGTTTGGGCTGGTTGCTTGGGCTGGTTGCTTGAGCTGGTTGTTTGGGCTGGTTGTTTGGGCTGGTTGCTTGGGCTGGTTGCTTGAGCTGGCTGCTTGGGCTGGTTGTTTGGGCTGGTTGTTTGGGCTGGTTGTTTGGGCTGGCTGTTTGGGCTGGTTGCTTGAGCTGGTTGCTTGAGCTGGCTGCTTGGGCTGGTTGTTTGGGCTGGTTGTTTGGGCTGGTTGCTTGAGCTGGCTGCTTGAGCTGGTTGTTTGGGCTGGTTGTTTGGGCTGGTTGCTTGGGCTGGTTACTTGAGCTGGTTGCTTGAGCTGGTTGTTTGAGCTGGTTGCTTGGGCTGGTTGTTTGGGCTGGTTGCTTGGGCTGGTTGTTTGAGCTGGTTGTTTGGGCTGGTTGTTTGAGCTGGTTGTTTGGGCTGGTTGCTTTGGCTGGCTGCTTGAGCTGGCTGTTTGGGCTGGTTGCTTGAGCTGGTTGTTTGGGCTGGTTTGTTTGGGCTGATTGTTTGTGCTGGTTGCTTGGTCTGGTTGCTTGAGCTGGTTGCTTGAGCTGGCTGCTTGAGCTGGTTCCTTGGGCTGGTTGTTTGGGCTGGTTGCTTGGGCTGGTTGCTTGAGCTGGTTGTTTGAGCTGGTTGCTTGAGCTGGTTGTTTGGGCTGGTTGCTTGGCCTGATTGTTTGGGCTGGTTGCTTGGTCTGCTTGCTTGAGCTGGTTGTTTGAGCTGGTTGTTTGGGCTGATTGTTTGGCCTGATTGTTTGGGCTGGTTGCTTGGGCTGGCTGCTTGAGCTGGTTGCTTGGGCTTGTTGTTTTGGCTGGTTGCTTGAGCTGGTTATTTGAGCTGGTTGCTTGAGCTGGTTGTTTGGGCTGGTTGCTTGGCCTGATTGTTTGGGCTGGTTGCTTGGTCTGGTTGCTTGGGCTGGTTGTTTGGAATGGTTTCTTGGGCTGGTTGTTTGGGCTGGCTGTTTGGGCTGGTTGCTTGGGCTGGTTGCTTGAGCTGGTTGTTTGGGCTGGTTGTTTGGGCTGGTTGCTTGAGCTGGCTGCTTGGGCTGGTTGTTTGGGCTGGTTGTTTGGGCTGGCTGTTCGGGCTGGTTGCTTGAGCTGGTTGCTTGAGCTGGCTGCTTGAGCTGGCTGCTTGGGCTGGTTGTTTGGGCTGGTTGCTTGAGCTGGCTGCTTGGGCTGGTTGTTTGGGCTGGTTGTTTGGGCTGGTTGCTTGGGCTGGTTGCTTGGGCTGGTTGCTTGAGCTGGTTGTTTGAGCTGGTTGTTTGGGCTGGCTGTTTGGACTGGTTGCTTGGGCTGGTTGTTTGGGCTGGTGTTTGGGCTGGTTGCTTGGGCTGGTTGCTTGAGCTGGTTGCTTGAGCTGGTTGTTTGAGCTGGCTGTTTGAGCTGGCTGTTTGGGCTGGCTGTTTGGGCTGGTTGCTTGGGCTGGTTGACTGGCTGACCATTTGTCTTGTAACTTGACTACTAGTTGATTATTAACTAATCGATTAATTAATGACAATTATTGTAACTGTATAAGGACAGTCTTTTTGACATAATGTTTGAAAAAAAGCGATACGTAATTGACTCTAAGCAAAGTCGCTGCTCTTTACATCTCATTGTTAGAGAGAAACGTGCTTCAAACAATCAGAACTATCAAATAAATTAATTACTAACTCCCCTCAAAGAACCCCCACAGCGAGATCACATGCACCCTTCCTAATGTATTTTTTACGCCTGAATAAGTTCCATCGAATCATTGTCCAAAAGATTAAATGGTCATAGACGATAGAATGTCAATACAGGCTCTGTAGCTTGTGGTTCATTACTATTCCGTGTTCTATTGAATAGCTCACGTAGTCTATGCTGAAACTGCAGGTGTCCCGAGGGATGAGCGTGCAACGGTCTGTTTATTTTAATATCTCCACACACAGGATCGAATTAGTTCCGCATTTATTTTCCAAACGTTAAAATTCTCATTAATTTTAGCTTATTGAAAAAGTTAACGCCTTGAATTAGCTATACGCGTTTTTCAAACAAAATATTTGTGTCTGCTTATTTGAATATTGCATAAACTTGCAGCGAGAGTGATATTGGACCGTGTTGCATTTAGCCCATGTATGCATATACGTAAGGAAGAATAGCTAACAATAGAAAACAGCTGGAGTACAAATATGTTTCTGTGAACTGACAGGTATGGAGAGGTAAATACGTGTGGCATTTACTGCCGTGTAAGGTATTGTTTCAGTGGTTAGGTAAGGCATAACAGTATTAATAGTAATAATAATAATAATAGTAATAATAATAATAATAATAGTAATAATAATAATAATAATAATAATAGTAATAATAATAATAATAATAATAGTAATAATAATAATAATAGTAATAATAATAATAATAATAGTAATAATAATAATAATAATAATAATAGTAATAATAATAATAATAGTAATAATAATAATAATAGTAATAATAATAATAATAATAATATAATAGTAATAAAATAATAATCACTTTGTCTTGTACCGATTTATGTGTCCAGGGAGATACAGAGTTCTCGCCCTTTTCGCTAACTTCAACCTTTACTTATTGATGTTCTGTTTGTTCCTGCACGTTGTGTTACTTTGATGTTGTCTGTCCGTCTTACTATTGGTCTGGCTCATGCTTCTCTCCGTTCTCCTCTTTTAATATATGCCTTGTATGGGAAGAAATGACACGACATTCTTTCTAGATGAGCAAACCAGTTTATTTGTTGTTTCTGTATGTAGTTTGTGATTCCTTCAATGCTCACTCTTTCGTTTATGACATCATTTCTGATTCTGACTATCTCCAAGCGGTTTTCTCAAATATCTAAACTCTGTGGTGACGAGCTTAATACTTCATTATAAGACTGGATGGTCTCGAGGCATGACGCCAGTCTCTCGAGACAGAGATTGTGAGTTTAAATATCGGCTGCAGCAGTTGGGAATTTCATTTGTGATTTCTCTCTGCGGTAACCACCCCTGGTCTCAGCAACGAGGCACGGCTTGAAACGTTAATTACACCTCGACGGGAAAACATATGAGTACCTCCGAAGAAGGAGTTATCTGCCTGTGCGGCGAGGGGCCCCTGTGCATACGGCACCCAGAGAAAAACGGATTAACACGCAAATTTCAGTTCCTAATCGCTAGGGAGGGACTTCACTAGAGGTGAATGCTTGTGAACGAAAAATATACTTAATAATAATAATAATATTAATAATTATAATAATAATAATAATAATATATTATAATAATAACTGCATTGTATTACCTCAGCTTCATAATGTGAGGTAGCCAGTTGCCTTCTTCTGGTCTCATCTGACATTTGCATCTGGAACCCCGAAACTTGCTTATAATTAATGATATGTTAATGGTGAAAATGAGAAATCATAATATGATCTCGGCTGAAGCGAACGAGTGACAGTAAACATGTCAAGTGCTGGGTTTGTGGGGAATTGTAAATAAAACAAGTGAAGATATCAGGAAACAGTCGTCTAAAATTATCTTTTAGTTCCGTAATCGCGGTCTTACAAATTAGCTGGTTGCTTTTTATAGAGAATAATAGAACAAAGAAGTATGTGTTAGCACTCGGAAAAATTGACAGACAAACAACAATAGAAAAAAACGAAGAACAATATATGGTCCGAAGTGGGATCGAACCCGTACTCAGTGGCACCGCGCCTTGCCACGAGAAGCCGAACGCTTGGCACACTACCACGCAGCCAACTATAAAAATTGGCTATTGCAGTAGTGTCTTACACGATGACGTTCTCAATGACTATAGCATAGGGTAACGATCACAGACCGGAAATAAATTGTATATTTGTACTTTCCTATTAATGCAAGTATCTCCCAGTAGGGCTGAATACTTGTGTTGTAGACAAACATTTATTGGACGAAACAGCACGAATAGTAGTTCCCAGTGTTTATATACTGGGTACAAATAATAATACATAAATATTATTATATGGGGAACTTCCGAGGCGATAATAGAGAATAATAGAACAAAGAAGTATGTGTTAGCACTCGGAAAATTGACAGACAAACAACAATAGAAAAAAACGAAGAACAATATATGGTCCGAAGTGGGATCGAACCCGTACTCAGTGGCACCGCGCCTTGCCACGAGAAGCCGAACGCTTGGCACACTACCACGCAGCCAACTATAAAAATTGGCTATTGCAGTAGTGTCTTACACGATGACGTTCTCAATGACTATAGCATAGGGTAACGATCACAGACCGGAAATAAATTGTATATTTGTACTTTCCTATTAATGCAAGTATCTCCCAGTAGGGCTGAATACTTGTGTTGTAGACAAACATTTATTGGACGAAACAGCACGAATAGTAGTTCCCAGTGTTTATATACTGGGTACAAATAATAATACATAAATATTATTATATGGGGAACTTCCGAGGCGATAATAGGGAATAATAGAACAAAGAAGTATGTGTTAGCACTCGGAAAAATTGACAGACAAACAACAATAGAAAAAAACGAAGAACAATATATGGTCCGAAGTGGGATCGAACCCGTACTCAGTGGCACCGCGCCTTGCCACGAGAAGCCGAACGCTTGGCACACTACCACGCAGCCAACTATAAAATTGGCTATTGCAGTAGTGTCTTACACGATGACGTTCTCAATGACTATAGCATAGGGTAACGATCAAAGACCGGAAATAAATTGTATATTTGTACTTTCCTATTAATGCAAGTATCTCCCAGTAGGGCTGAATACTTGTGTTGTAGACAAACATTTATTGGACGAAACAGCACGAATAGTAGTTCCCCAGTGTTTATATACTGGGTACAAATAATAATACATAAATATTATTATATGGGGAACTTCCGAGGCGATAATAGGGAATAATAGAACAAAGAAGTATGTGTTAGCACTCGGAAAAATTGACAGACAAACAACAATAGAAAAAAAAAAAAAAAGAAAAAAACGAAGAACAATATATGGTCCGAAGTGGGATCGAACCCGTACTCAGTGGCACCGCGCCTTGCCACGAGAAGCCGAACGCTTGGCACACTACCACGCAGCCAACTATAAAAATTGGCTATTGCAGTAGTGTCTTACACGATGACGTTCTCAATGACTATAGCATAGGTAACGATCACAGACGGAAATAAATTGTATATTTGTACTTTCCTATTAATGCAAGTATCTCCCAATAGGGCTGAATACTTGTGTTGTAGACAAACATTTATTGGACGAAACAGCACGAATAGTAGTTCCCAGTGTTTATATACTGGGTACAAATAATAATACATAAATATTATTATATGGGGAACTTCCGAGGCGATAATAGGAATAATAGAACAAAAGAAGTATGTGTTAGCACTCGGAAAATTGACAGACAAACAACAATAGAAAAAAACGAAGAACAATATATGGTCCGAAGTGGGATCGAACCCTTACTCAGTGGCACCGCGCCTTGGCCACGAGAAGCCGAACGCTTGGCACACTACCACGCAGCCAACTATAAAATTGGCTATTGCAGTAGTGTCTTACACGATGACGTTCTCAATGACTATAGCATAGGGTACGATCACAGACCGGAAATAAATTGTATATTTGTACTTTCCTATTAATGCAAGTATCTCCCAGTAGGGCTGAATACTTGTGTTGTAGACAAACATTTATTGGACGAAACAGCACGAATAGTAGTTCCCAGTGTTTATATACTGGGTACAAATAATAATACATAAATATTATTATATGGGGAACTTCCGAGGCGATAATAGGGAATAATAGAACAAAGAAGTATGTGTTAGCACTCGGAAAAATTGACAGACAAACACATAGAAAAAACGAAGAACAATATATGGTCCGAAGTGGGATCGAACCCGTACTCAGTGGCACCGCGCCTTGCCACGAGAAGCCGAACGCTTGGCACACCTACCACGCAGCCAACTATAAAAATTGGCTATTGCAGTAGTGTCTTACACGATGACGTTCTCAATGACTATAGCATAGGGTAACGATCACAGACGGAAATAAATTGAGTACGGGTTCGATCCCACTTCGGACCATATATTGTTCTTCGTTTTTTTCTATTGTTGTTTGTCTGTCAATTTTTCCGAGTGCTAACACATACTTCTTTGTTCTATTATTCCCTATTATCGCCTCGGAAGTTCCCCATATAATAATATTTATGTATTATTATTTGTACCCAGTATATAAACACTGGGAACTACTATTCGTGCTGTTTCGTCCAATAAATGTTTGTCTACAACACAAGTATTCAGCCCTACTGGGAGATACTTGCATTAATAGGAAAGTACAAATATACAATTTATTTCCGGTCTGTGATCGTTACCCTATGCTATAGTCATTGAGAACGTCATCGTGTAAGACACTACTGCAATAGCCAATTTTTATAGTTGGCTGCGTGGTAGTGTGCCAAGCGTTCGGCTTCTCGTGGCAAGGCGCGGTGCCACTGAGTACGGGTTCGATCCCACTTCGGACCATATATTGTTCTTCGTTTTTTTCTATTGTTGTTTGTCTGTCAATTTTTCCGAGTGCTAACACATACTTCTTTGTTTCAATTGCTTTTTATAGAGCAGCATCAAAAGTTCTTTGCGTGGTCTGTAGCCATCCTTCGTATAGTGCCTCACCTCTGGACCATACTATTCATCTCTGCCTTCACAGTACTCCGTCAGATTATCCTTGATCTGCCTCTCTATCGCCCTACCCATAGAGCCCGCCTCGAACCAGCTCTTGTGATAGTTACCAGTCCTTTCCAGACATAAAACCTGACAACCTCGCTCTATGTTGTCAGCGTCTGCATTTCCTCTTGGTTTCAACTTTTGAGCAGTTCTTTGTCGATTTTTTAAAATCCAAATATTCAGCTAATTTTGCTCAGACAGGTTGTGTAACGTTCTTCGTGTCATTTATCCCATGACTACCAGGCAGGTTGTGTAACGTTCTTCGTGTCATTTATCCCATGACTACCAGTCAGGTTGTGTAATGTCCTTCGTGTCATTTATCCATGACTACCAAACAGGTTGTGTAATGTCCTTCGTGTCATTTATCCCATGACTACCAGACAGGTTGTGTAATGTCCTTCGTGTCATTTATCCCATGACTACCAGACAGGTTGTGTAATGTCCTTCGTGTCATTTATCCCATGACTACCAGGCAGGTTGTGTAACGTTCTTCGTGTCATTTATCCCATGACTACCAGACAGGTTGTGTAACGTTCTTCGTGTCATTTATCCCATGACTACCTGACAGGTTGTGTAATGTCCTTCGTGTCATTTATCCCATGACTACCAGACAGGTTGTGTAATGTCCTTCGTGTCATTTATCCCATGACTACCAGACAGGTTGTGTAATGTCCTTCGTGTCATTTATCCATGACTACCAGGCAGGTTGTGTAACGTTCTTCGTGTCATTTATCCCATGACTACCAGACAGGCTGTGTAACGTTCTTCGTGTCATTTATCCCATGACTACCAGGCAGGTTGTGTAACGTTCTTCGTGTCATTTATCACATGAATACCAGACAGGTTGTGTAATGTCCTTCGTGTCATTTATCCCATGACTACCAGACAGGTTGTGTAACGTTCTTCGTGTCATTTATCCCATGAATACCAGGCAGGTTGTGTAACGTTCTTCGTGTCATTTATCCCATGAATACCAGACAGGTTGTGTAACGTTCTTCGTGTCATTTATCCCATGAATACCAGACAGGTTGTGTAATGTCCTTCGTGCCATTTATCCCATGACTACCAGACAGGTTTGTGTAATGTTCTTTATATCGTTTATTCGATGACTACCAGACAGGTTGTGTAATGTTCTTCAAGTCGTTTATCCGATGACTACCAAGCAGGTTGTGTAATGTTCTTCATATCGTTTATCCGATGACTACCAGGCAGGTTGTGTAATGTCCTTCATGTCGTTTATCCGATGGCTACCAGACAGGTTGTGTAATGTCCTTCATGTCGTTTATCCGATGGCTACCAGACAGGTTGTGTAATGTCCTTCATGTCGTTTATCCGATGACGACTACAGAAAATGAAAGCCATCTTCGTCATTCCTACTTAAAATCACGTTTTTAGTCTGTGTAGATGCGTTGAGTTGTGGTTGATTTGCGTCTTTCGGCCCACACATCCGACTTTTGAACGGTATTTTTGAGCACAGGGTTACCTTCCATCTTATATCTCTAAACACTTGGTTAGACTAGACTACAAAGTTTGTTTCTAGTAGTTTGTTCTAGTGGTAGAGGAGCCTATGTGCTCATATCCCCAAGAACTGTTCTAGTGGTAGAGGAGCCTGTGTGTCCATATCCCCAAGAACTGTTCTAGTGGTAGAGGAGCCTATGCGCCCATATCCCCAAGAACTGTTCTAGTGGTAGAGGAGCCTATGCGCCCATATCCCCAAGAACTGTTCTAGTGGTAGAGGAGTCTATGCGCCCATATCCCCAAGAACTGTTCTATTGGTAGAGGCGTTTATGTGCCCATATCACCAAGAACTGTTCGAGTGGTAGCCCAGGATTCAGTCTAGCTGGACAAGTCAAAGGGATGAAACCAGGAAAAATGTGACATAAACACGTTGAAATCGGATGCACTGGATTATGTGCCTAATTTAACAAGGCAACGTAATTCCTATCAATTAGAAACATATCTAATTGCCTTACTTTTGGTGACAAAATAGGAGTGTCTGTTCTTTATTCATCCTTACAATCTCTCATGAAATGTAATTATAGTTTTTTTTTTTTTTTTTGGTCTCCTTTCTTCCACTTGTCATTTTGAGTTGTGTTGTATATAAACTAGTCCATATTTCTTGAGTTCTTTGTTCGTTGTTCTTAAAGTTTGCAACGCATTACACAGGCTTGCATATGGGTGTTTAGTCACATTCAACAGATGATGGAGTGTCAACGTCGATAGTTCCAGCAGTTTGATGTTCCACACACACATCGACCATGCATGTCACCATCTAACTTGTTGAAAGTTCTCTTCCAAAACTTGATTTAATCGTCCAAACTATTACACTATTTTATTGTTATCTTCTTCTACTTTTACCTTTCAGCTCCCTGTGGAGCATAGGTCTTCAACAAACACTTTCCAAGTCGTTCTATTTCTTGTCATTCCTTCAAGATCATTCCATGTGTTCCCCATAATCTTCATCTCTGCTTCCATCTGTCTTCTCCATTAATATTTTGTTCTTCCTCTTTGTCTTCTTTCTTTAAGATTCCAAAAAAGGGCCTGTTGTGTAATACTTTCAGTTGGCTTCCCTAGTGTGTGTCCTATCCAGCGCCATCGTGTACGCTGTATCTCTTTATCCACTGGTATTTGACTGGTACATTTCCATAATTCAATGTTAGTGATTTTGTCCTGCCATTTCCATCCTTTTATTCTGCGTAAGCATCTATTAATGAAGGTCTGTATCTTCATTATTGTCATTTATGTTATTCTTCATGTTTCACAGTCATATAATAAGACTGACTTAACAATAGAGTTGAAAATTGTTGTTTTTGTATTTAACATAATTTCTTTGGATTTCCATATGTTTCCTAATGCAACGAACGCTCCTCTTGCTTCTGATTTCCTTATTTTGGTATCATTTTCTTTGCCTCCCTCTTTGTCTATATTACTGCCCAGATATGTGTAAATTGTACGTCTAAAAGAGGTATGTCTTCTAATTTTATTAGGTTACTGCCAACTGCATTAATTATCATAATTTTGGTCTTATCTCTATTTATTTTCTGTCCCATATGTTATGATCTCGCATCAAGAATGCTCATTTTATCCTGCATCTGTTGATGGTTGTGTGATAGGAGAGCTATGTCATCAGCAAAGTCTAAATCATCAAGTTGCTTGGCAGTGACCACTGGATTCCATTTCTGTTGTTTTGAGTTATTTGCATAATCCAATCTATGGCCAGTAGAAAGAGAAATGGAGATAGAAGGCATCCCTACCTTACTTCTGTTCTTATTTCAAATGCTTCTGTAAGCTTTCCTTCATGCACCACACTACATTTCGTTCCTTCATACATTGTTTTTATCAGGTTAATAAAGTTTATGGGAATTCCATAATGACGCAGAAACTCCCAAAGCATTCCTCTGTCTAAACTATCAAATATCTTTTCGTTATCTATAAATCCGATATAAAGTGGCGACTGTAGTTCTAAGCTTTGTCCAACTATTATACGTCGGGTAGCTATTCAAGGCATTTAGAAAAAGAGATCAGTGCATGATCTGTTTTTTCCTAAAATCTATTTTTTGAATTCTAAAATGTTTCTCTATAGCCTCTTTTAGTCTCTCCAGAATGATTCTCCTTAATATTTTCCTGACGCTGATAGCAGCATAATGCCCGTAAAATGTGTGCACTCCTGTAAAGAAATTGTAAAAGACAACAACTTGTAACACACAAAGTACTATCATTGCAACAACTGGCAAACAATCTCTCACATATGGGTTTTTAATGTGTTCTGCATTCGTTTGATTCATTAAAATTAAGATTTAATTTTTGTTAAAATGAAACATCAAACAAGTAATAAAAAAAACAATTATGTATAATTATTTTTAAAAATAATATATGATAAAAAATGTATATGATAAAAACATGTATATAATAAAAAAGGTATATATGATAATAAAAAAGATGCTTTTGATGATAAAGCATAATATAACAGAAGTGTGTACGATGATATAAATGATCATGATAATAAAAGTGTTTATGATAATAGAAGTGTATGATATTAGAAGGGTGTACGATAATAGAAGTGTTTATGATAACAGAAGTGTGTACGATAATAGAAGTGGGTACAATAATAGAATTGTTTATGACATTAGAATTGTTTATGACATTAGAATTGTTTATGATAATAGATGTCTGTATGATAGTAGGGACATTAGACCAGAAAACAGAACAGAAAATTGAAGCCTTTGAAATGTGGATTTATAGAAGGATAGGTAGAATTGGATGGAAAGAAAAGAAAACAAACGAGGAAGTTTTAAAACAACTAAAAATGAAATGAGAACTACTAAACACAATTAGAGCAAGACAAATGAAATTTTTTGGGGCATGTTAAAAGACACAACAGTCTAGTAAAAGTAATATTAGAAGGGAAAATACAAGGTAAAAGAAGCAGAGTCAGACCAAGACTAACATGGACGAGTAACATCAAAAGATAGATAAGTCAGCCTATGGCAATCTGCACCATCAAAGCAAGAGACAGAGTAGAATGGCGCTCCATGGTAGCCAACCTTCGATGCGGAGACGGCACTCAATGATGATGATAGTAGAATTGTTTATGATAATAGAAATGTGTATAACAATAGAATTGTTTATGATAATAAAAATGTTTCTTATCAAATATTTGTTATTCTACATATAAAAAAAAAATAAAATAAAATAATTTATATTAAGAATCAACTTTTAAGAATTATGAAATGAAGACAAAAGTGCAACAAAAGTGCAACCCAAGAGCAGACTACTGCAGTTCTTTTTCAGCTCAGAGCTGACAATTGTCTGAATATGAGTTGTATTAACAGACGTAAAAGACAACGGTATTCTAAAAATAGCAGTTTTAAAAAATAAATATAGACGCATATTTCAAATAATAACTGACAGATTGTCATAAATACCAACTTTCATTCAAATGAGAATCAATGGAAAAAAAAAAGAAGCTTTCTCATTACTTGTCATATGGTTCAACTATGACTGGCTTGTCTAGAGTTAATATGCAACTTGCAAGCTATTTAAAGAAATCTGCGTCAAAGTGTTTGAAGACAGTCAGAAGTGGTGTACTCAGAGGTAAACACCTGCCGTGGAATCGATCACCTGAGTTGATTGAAACCTCCCGATATTTTAAATAAACATAATGACTGGGACTCGGGCAAATATACGTTGCCCTTTTAATGGCTTGGGTAAAGGCGGAACGTGTACGTTATAGATCGGGGCCTTTGAAAATCAGAGTGTAATCAGGCATGAATTTGTGTAGGTCTTGGAGACTCATAATTAGTATCAAGGAATCAGTTACTGGTAACTCTGACTTCACTAGCTGTCTCTATATTCGCGTTTTGAATTACATCCTGTTATATGTATGATCTCTGTATAATGAAGATAATTGCTTAATTTCATAAACATTTGTGTTCTATATGCAGGTGTTTTTCATATTTAGTATAGGCATAGTTGCGTTTTGCTTTCTTAAGAAATATATTTTGTTTTCGCAAAGGATTAACATATAAACAGTGAGAATTGTGTTTTATTTACATTAAGCCTAGTTGTATTAGATATATCTGTTTAGACACATTTATTTGTATTAGACATTTCTGTTTATACACATTTATCTGTATTAGACATTTCTGTTTAAACATTTATCTCTATTAGACATATCTGTTTAGACACATTTATCTCTTTAGAAATATCTGTTTATACACATTGGAGCAAAGCAGTCTCTCGTCTATGTTTAGATTCTCTTGATCATTTGCGCATTTGAGAAAGATAAGTCATCAATATTTAAATTATCTTGATATTTTACCCATTTGAGAAAGATAAGTCATCGATATTTAAATTATCTTGATATTTTACCCATTTGAGAAAGATAAGTCACTGATATTTAAATTATCTTGATATTTTTCTCCTTTGAGAAAGATAAGTCATCGATATTTAAATTATCTTGATATTTTACCCATTTGAGAAAGATAAGTCATCGATATTTAAATTATCTTGATATGTTTCTCCTTTGAGAAAGGTAAGTCATCGATATTTAAATTATCTTGATATTTTACCCATTTCATCAAGATAACCTGTTTACAGTTCTTCTAACCTGCATTAAAGTTAGTAACAGGAAGTTATAACTTAAACGATAACATTTGGGGTCGTAAAGTTACCTATAACATACCACAAAGTGTTCAATTACTCGGTCCTTGTAATGGTATTCAGTGAATAAGCTGACGTTTCATTAATATAAGAATCAATGAAACTTGAAAAATAACATTTGTTTTCTTACAAGTTGGGAACTTTGACCACAAACTGCCTATTTTAGAAAAAGGGTATTTGCCAGACGTAAGTTATATTCGTGCCATTTTCATGGTATAGCAATCAACCATGATGAAGTGATCTGATAAGACAAAGTATCATCATTATCATCATCAAGTACCGGGCCTGCTGGCGTAGATGATCATGTCTCTCCACAACTTTCGATCTCAGCAGTTATTTATCATTTCTGTTGTTGACCTTCTGCCAAGCCATTCTCTTAAGCTGTCTGTTATTTTTTCTCTTTGCTTCCCTCTATCTCTTCGTCCCTCAATTTTTCCAGTTATTACAATATATTCCAGTTGTTCTCTTCTTATTACATGGCCAAAAAATGATGTTTTTTTTTCTTCTTATTATTAGAAATTAGCTCTCTTTTTGCTTTGACCTCTCTCACAACATCTTCATTACTCTTCTTAGCTGTCCATGGTACTCTCAATATTCTTCTGTAAAACCACATTGCTACAGACTCCAGTGATTTTCTTGTCTGTTGTCCTATTGTCCATGATTCGCATCCATATGTTAAGACTGGCTCTACATAACATTTAAGGACTCTTTCTTGTTCCTATTGTCAAAATTGGATTGCATAGTATCTTCCTCATTTTTTGGAAAGCTGCTTTTGCCTAAGCCATTCTGCATCTCACCTATGTTGTACATCTTCCGTCTGAGGTTAACAAAGTTCCCAAATATTTAAATTCATTTACCTGTTTTAATATTGTTCCACTTATCTTTATTTTGCACTGTATAAGACAGTAGTACAAGACAAAGTAAACAGTTCAAAAATGCTGCTTTGCTGGTGTATCTGATTCATTTATAAATATAGATATAATCATGTTAATGTATATCTAGGTAGGTTGATCTTTGTTATAAAAATATATAAGTGCAATTAAGTTACAAATGTAGTTATAAGTAAGTTACAAATGTAGGTATAATTACGTTACAAATGTAGGTATAATTACGTTATAAATGTAGGTATAATTAAGTTACAAATGTAGGTATAATTAGGTTACAAATTCAGGTATAATTAAGTTACAAATCTAGGTATAATTAAGTTACAAATGTAGGAACAATTACGTTACAAATGTAGGTATAATTAGGGTACAAATGTAGGTATAATTAAGTTATAAATGTAAGTACAATTAAGTTATAAATGTAGGTATAATTAAGTTACAAATGTAGGTATAATTAATTTACAAATGTAGGTATAATTACGTTATAAATGTAGGTATAATTAAGTTACAAATATCGGTGTAATTAGGTTACAAATGCAGGTATAATTAAGTTACAAATCTAGGTATAATTAAGTTATAAATGTAAGTACAATTAAGTTATAAATGTAGGTATAATTAGGTTACAAATATAGGTATAATTAAGTTATAAATGTAAGTACAATTAAGTTATAAATGTAGGTATAATTAAGTTACAAATGTAGATATAATTAAGTTACAAATGTAGGCATAATTAAGTTATAAATGTGAGTACAATTAAGTTACAAATGTAAGTACAATTAAGTTACAAATGTAGGTATAATTAAGTTACAAATGTAGGTATAATTAAGTTATAAATGTAGGTATAATTAAGTTACAAATGTAGGTATAATTAGGTTACAAATTCAGGTATAATTAAGTTACAAATGTAGGAACAATTACGTTATAAATGTGAGTACAATTAAGTTACAAATGTAAGTACAATTAAGTTATAAATGTAGGTATAATTAAGTTACAAATGTAGGTATAATTAAGTTACAAATGTAGGTATAATTACGTTATAAATGTAGGTATAATTAAGTTACAAATATAGGTGTAATTAGGTTACAAATGCAGGTATAATTAAGTTACAAATGTAGGTATAATTAAGTTATAAATGTAAGTACAATTAAGTTATAAATGTAGGTATAATTAGGTTACAAATGTAGGTATAATTAAGTTATAAATGTAAGTACAATTAAGTTATAAATGTAGGTATAATTAAGTTACAAATGTAGATATAATTAAGTTACAAATGTAGGCATAATTAAGTTATAAATGTGAGTACAATTAAGTTACAAATGTAAGTACAATTAAGTTACAAATGTTGGTATAATTAAGTTACAAATGTAGGTACAATTAAGTTACAAATGTAGGCATAATTAAGTTACAAATGTAAGTACAATTAAGTTACAAATGTAGGTATAATTAAGTTACAAATGTAGGTACAATTAAGTTATAAATGTAAGTATAAATAAGTTATCAATATATGCATTATATGTGTAGTAACTATAGCATGACGGAAAGATTGTGTGGAAGTCAGTGGCTGACGGACATACTTTGTCTTCGTAATACATTGAATGTGATCATTTGTAACGAAATATGCATATGTTGCGCTCAGGTACAAGTATGTATCAAATAAACAACGCAGTGCAGTTGTACCGTAATTTGAACGGGAAAACTGCAATTTTTAATCGTATATTTACATCTTGAATATATCACGTATCACATTAATTTTCTATATTACCCGACACACCTGAATATTTCCACCGAGGTATCATTCTAGAGTCAATTCAGCACAACAAGAAGCAGGTAACAGATTGAGGGAAAGTAAGAAGGGAAATAACTGCTAGGAAGAGAAATGGCGATCTAACTCCTAAATACTGAGGTCCTAGAACATTAACATTTAATACTTGTCTCCCCTGACGACATAAGCATACCACGAGTTATCTTTCTTGTATTTAAATTATGGTAACTAACATGAGAGTCAAATCATCATCATTGAGTGCCGTCTCCGCAACGAAGGTTGGCTACCATGGAGCGCCATTTTGCTCTATCTCTTGCTTTGATGGTGCAGGTTGTCATCGGTTGATTTGTCCATCTTTTGATGTTACTCGTCCATGTTAATCTTGTTCTGCCTCTGCCTCTTTTACCTTGTATTTTCCCCTCCAGGATCACTTTCAGTAGGCTGTTGTGTCTTTTAACATGGCCTAAGAATCGCATTTGTCTTGTTCTAATTGTGTTCAGAAGTTCTCTTTTCATTTTTAGTTGTTTTAAGACTTCGTCGTTTGTTTTCTTTTCCTTCCATCCAATTCTACCTATTCTTCTATATATCCACATTTCAAAGGCTTCAATTCTCTGTTCTGTTTTCTTGTCTAATGTCCATGTTTCAGCACCATATAGGAATATTGAGAAGATGTAACATTTTGCTATTCTTAGTTTTAGCTCTGGTGTTATTTGAGAGTCAATACATGAGAGTAATTCATTACCATGCTTGTGGGCGTTTCTCCGTAAGTTTCTGTCTCTACAGTTGCTTATCCATTCTTTAATTGCTTTTTTGTTAACCAAGTCATTCGTTTAAATTGTCTTATCTTTATTATCCCTCTCTCTTTCTCTCTTCTTCTTCTTATTATTATTATTATTATTTTTCCTGTAATTTATCCAGCGGTCTGAATATATATATATATATATATATATATATATATATATACAGCTTTACAAGTGAATCACTCACTATTATTGGAGCATGTACAGCTTGGTTATTTGGTTGTGGAAGGCCCCGGTATCACAGCAAACAAATTTAAATCCATAATTGCTCAACCGCCGTGCCAGTGGAATCATCCGAATTACTAACTCATCTCCCAAACAAAGAAAGGTAGCTGCAGTCCCCATCATAGCAGTCTCAGCACACGCCAACAGACATAAGGCGAAACCGCACAGAAAGTGAACATAGCCAACTGTTCCCTGTCATATGATATCAGCATTCATCGCAAACAATTGGAATATTGGAACATGATCAAAACGGATGAAACACACAGCTCACGGTGTACGCAGAGCACCTAACTCAGTAGCTCCTGCAACAAGCCGGACTTGGAATATGAGGAAAGCAACCAGGAACACTTTTCAGACATAGCCTTCAATGGTTCCTGCCGCGAATCCACCATATTGACCGAAAGTTCACGTCCTCCTGAAAATGATGATCGTCATATTTTTTTAAAATGTATAGCGCTTGATGATGTTAGGACATCGTGTTTGACCCCAATTCCGAACATATAAAACACAGTTCGTCGTCAGATTATCCCCGTCGCACATCAAACAACACAGCCGTACATGTAAATCACTCGCTATTATTGAAGCATGTACAGCTGTACAAGTGAATCACTCACTATTATCGAAGCATGTACAGCTGTACAGGCGAATCACTCACTATTACAGTGGCATGTACAGCTGTACAAGTGAATCACTCACTATTAATAACACGCGTGCAGATGACGTCATAACTATAGTTCGTTCACAAGTTAGTACTTACAGAGTTGACCAATTACCTCAGAAACTGTCTGATGAATTTCTGTAATTCTTTTTCATGAAATCTTATTTTTTTCACCGACCTTCAGATTTTTTAACATTTAAGTACAACGGTAGTCTGAATTTTGCACAAGTGGTTTTTTTGTTATATAATTTTAGGAAAATATCAAACCGCGTGCTCTAAACATTATATTTTACTGTAAATTATGTTAATTTTCTAACAAAGCAAGCCAAAGGCGTATCCGTATTTCATTGAATATTTCAATTTTTTTCATTTTATTTTATATCTTTGTCATAAAGATGGGTAAACTTTGACCAAAGTATCAAACACACATATTCGCCAAATAGCAGGCGTGTCATCAACAAAATATATGGAACAACCAGAACATCAAACACACATAGTCAGCAAATAGTAAGAGTGCCATCAACAAAATTGTGCACATGTCATATGTTATTCCGAATCAGAAATCTCTAAGAGGTTAACAACTGTTATCGGTTGGAAAAACTGCAATCCATCTCGTTGCCAGTATTGTTCCTCTTCTCTGAGCACATGGTCGTCACATTTTCTCCAGTATTGTTCCTCTTCTCTGAGCACATGGTCGTCACATTTTCTCCAGTATTCAATGTCTATCATTGAGAGGGCATCACGCGTCATTTCTTTAACATCATTCATTCTAAACGTCGTGTTCTGCGCAACAACTCCCCCTTTTACTACTGCGCAGCAACTTGCCCTTTGACTTTAGCCCACACAAGCTCTATTAGGTTGAGGTGCGAATGATAAGGTGGAAGGCGAATAGATGTGTGGCCATACTTTGCAATTATTTTATCAATTTGATATAACTTTGTCTTCTTAGTTTGTCTAACAAGTTGAAACAACTCTGGATTTAACTGGGTGTTTTGAAAGGAAACATTTTCTTTTTTAAGCCATGTGATGATTTGATCTCTTGTGCTTGACGAATTAGATCTCCAGTGCTATCGCATTATGATAGGAGGATGCATTGTCCATTTCAAGACATGAAGGGCTATCCAGAATGGGGAGTAGAGTATTCTCTATCCCTGAAAATTCGCCCACTCATGTCAGTGTGGTAGTCCCTATTGTCTGGGGACTTTGAAAAATAAGTTGTGTGTCATTAACAAGACCATTCTCTCTACTGCCAGCAAGTACCAATATAATGTGTTGTCCTTTGCTGCTGGGAATGCTTCTTTTATTTTCTCTGTCAACTGATTGCCATTCTTTCTCATATGTATGATGTGCATTGACCCACGCATCATCCAAATATACTATATCGTAGCCTTCCATTCGTCGCTCACGGATCTGCCTCAGGTATTTGCTTCGGGCAGCTATCAGGTGTGGTTTTACACAAACAATATTTCTACCACTATCAGATTTTCGAAAAGTGAAACCAACGCCTCTTACGATCTTCGAAAGAGTCGTTTTTGAGATGTCAATATCACATTCTAATTGCAGTCGAACTTTAAGTTTGCGCAGTGTAACAAGTTGATTGGATTTAAACATTTTCAAAATTTCATGTCTAATAACATATTTGTCAAAATCATCAACTTTCATTTTTTTTTCCTTGCTTGACCGTAGCCTCTGCAAGGTCAAAGTTCTGTCCTATCCATCGATTGAAAGACTTTCTATCTATATTTAGAGCTGCCCGTGTTCTGTTTTCTGTTTTGTTTATATTGTAATATAATCGACCCCTTTTAGATTCCATGCAAAAGCGCAAGTACAATAACACAGTTACCTTTTTCATAGTGATGAATTTACACTTTAAACTCTTCATGGTTTTAAAAATCAAGTAGTCACTTCACAACAGCTTACAAATTATCACACATTCAGGAATATTCATTAATAGTAAATATTTTGTCAAAATGCGTCTCTAGACCAATTTAACAAGAAAACGGAAATGAAATTACAAACAAACAAACAAAAATGGAGTCGCGATAGTCTTACAAGTTAAGAGTGCGAAACGGTGCTAAAATTGTATGGTGTGAACGTGAAATTTGCGTTTTTACTTGGTGAGTTGATTACAACAAATGTGGGTATTGTAAAATCCTCAAATTTAGGACAAGCAAGAAAATCATATTTTTATATACCACAAATAAGCAAAAATCTTTCCTAAATGCATGACAGTAGAGCAAAAAAATCAGACTGAAGGTCGGTGAAAAAATAAGATTTCACGAAAAAGAATTACAGAAATTCATCAAACAGTTTTCCAGATAATTAATAAAAGGTGTGTGCACGAATTTCTGAACGAACTTTAAGACTGCTCCAGGAAAAAGCAAAACTCTGTACACCAAAACTAGGAGTACAGTATTGTCACGCCAAGCAGCTTAATGACGCAATCATAACATGTGGTGAATACAAGACCAAAAATGCTGACGTAACCAGGAATGTATTCATTTGTTAAACACTCCCAAAGATTGATCGCGCTCTCTCTCTCTCTCTCTCTCTCTCTCTCTCTCTCTCTCTCTCTGCGTTCAGGACTCAATCAGAGTAGGATTCCAGACTCTCACATGAAGTCTGCTGTCAGGTTAAGTTTGTTGATCGCCCTCACAGGCAGAACATCACAATTAGAGTCTGCCAGATCCACTCTGATTGAACACCCGTTAAAACGCTGCACTGTGTTCTGCGCCAGTGGCCCAGTGCATCCGATTTCAGCCAGCATTTTATTCAGGTTTGCTTTTCTTAGCCTTTGATTGTCCCCAATCTTCCTGCAAGTCAGCAGGTGATCTTTTCTGTAGGGGGATTCTGCCCTTAGATGATCGGCCCTCACAGGTTTACGAGCACCATCTGCCCGAGTCACTAGAGGTGACTAACACAGACATGCACACACAAAGATATGAGATGTGACCAACACAGACATGCACACAGCGATACGAGGCTTGACTCACACTGACACACATAAATATATATGACACATGACTAACACAAACATGCGCATAAAGATATGAGATATAACTGACATAGACATGCACACACAAAGATATGACACATGCCTAACATAGACATGCACACAAAGATATGAGATATGACCAACATAGACACGCACACACAAATATATGAGATGTGAAAAACGTAGCCATGCACACACACGCATATGAGATGTGACATAAACAGACATGCACACACAAAGATATGATATGTGACCAACACAAACATGCACACAAAGATATGAGATATCACTAACCCAGACATGCCCACACAAAGACATGACACATGACTAACACAGATACACACTAAGATATGAGATATGACTAAACACAGACACACATAAAGATATGAGACATGATTAACACGGACACACTTAGATATGCGATATGGTCAACCAAGATATGAGCCATGCCAGCACACACACACACACACACACACTAAGATATAAGCCATGGCTAGCACAGAAACACATCAAGATATGAGCCATGGCTTCACGGAAAAACACAAAGAAATGAATCATGTCTAGCACAGAAACACATTAAGATATCCATATGCTTGGGTTTGTTGTAGTCGACAGACTCTTCTTAACGTGGGAATCATCGACATACGAGACGCAAGCCCTGATTAACTGTTCACAGGTTTCGTTCAATCAGTTGTCCGGAGATTTGAGAGTGCAGTCTGATCCGTAGAATGTTCCCTTGCATGTACAGTTCCCTGTTGACTGTTCACAGGTGCCGTTGAAACAGTTGTCCGGACATTTGAGAGTGCAGTCTGACCCGTAGTACGTTTCCTTGCACGTACAGTCTGCACTTTCCGGGTCACATATGATGTCACAGCCATCAGAACACGTCTGTTTGCACTGTAGCCCAAAATTACCATCGGGACAAGTGTCATTACAGGTGTAGCCAGGATGTTTACATTGTAGGCATTTTCCGGATTTTCCCTCACATAAAGGACATACACTGAGACATGACCCGGAGCAGTCGTGTCCATAGATCCCATGTGAACAGTTGCCGTGACACGTACCGATGATGATGTTGTAGCCTTTGCAATACCCACTACAGACTGCACAAAACGACCAAGAATGCCCGTCCAGACAATAGGTGTCTGTAAATGTTTGCACCTCACACACTGTCAGTGCAATGTCTGCCTGCGAAATGGTCGGTGAGAACTAAATCTTAATGTGTGCCATTGTCGTGTGTGTGGTGACTACAATAGTGTTCACATAAATATTTGGGTATGATATATCATTATACTGGAACACTACACCGCCACTGTCAGAGAAAGCCTTTAGAGTGGCATTCTTTACTCGAATCATAGTGCTAGCTCGATGATAGATTCGAATGGTGTGAGTCTTCTGGGGCGTGGAAAAGTTCAGATACTTGGTTCCACTTCTCAAATGAGTGTGTGTGCAGTCATTGTCATAGAGATTGGTCTTTGTTTTGCCATTAACTGCGGCCTCTGGTTCACATCCGTCCCCTGTATAACAAGCATTAAATGTGTCTGTCTGGTTTGTGTTCTGTTTGAGAGCCACATTCCGACCCCCGCCAATGTAGATGGAGCAGATATTTGCAACTATCGCCCCTTCAATCCGTAACTTGTTAATCAGACCAGCCCCAGAGCAAAAGACATTAATCTCGTGCGAACTAACTACAAACCTTGATTCATTGTTACATGAGGCAGAACCATTCAGTTTTACCGTGAAACTGTCCGGATTTGTTAAGTAATTCACATAAATCCTAGACCAGGAGAACGGCAAAGATTGATTGAGAGTTGCCTCAACTGATGTAGAATCTGTGTCCGGATTACATGTGTTGTCGTTGTTATCAAACAGGAAAGTAGGTTCAGATTTTTGGGAGTATTTATAAACAAGATCCAAGTACTGACACTGGGGTCCTAAATATTCGTACTGTCAACGTCATTGTTTAGGCATATCCCTGTAATTTTGCCACAAACTGAGTCATTATAGCAGTGACATTGTAACGTAGAATTCGCCCCAAACCAACCGTCTGCACTAATTAGGTCATTAACTTCCAAGGTCGCAAACGAAGTCCGCAGAATAAAGATTTGATCTACAGCGGAGGTTAACGAACTGTGTACAAGCATTTATTATCAAAGAGCCAATGGTGGGGTGTGCTAAACACTCCAAGGTATGGTATTTATTATCAAACTCGTGGTTACATTTCTAAAAATCCGCCAACTCGCTGTGATAACAGAGAGCGTGATGTTCAAAGTCAACGTTGTTTAAACCATGGCTCGAACGCGAACAAGCTTCCATCTTGGTCAGATTGATCGTTAATTGTAAGATAACAGATAATCACCTTTGAGCACGTGTGTGAACAGGTGAGATACAGGTCATGAATGTTGTGACCAAACCTGAGGCTCATTCCACCTACGTGACACTCCTGATAGTAAAGTTAAGTAATGGCCCCCCTGTTTTGGTAGGCGTGTGGGGTATATGGTTTTAGTAATCATATTTTTTCATGACCACGACAGATTTTTGGGCGATGCGGTCGGTATCACACCAGGCCGCCTTTACTTTCCAGAAAAAATTCTCTGGTACTCATTTTAGAGGTTTGGATGTAACCCGGAGCCCTCTCAGTCTGAAAAAAGTTTCGGCTCTTCTGAGTATCGAGCTCGGACCTTTCTGCTCATGAAGCGAGCACACAAAGCACTCAGCCACCGCGGCTCCTGATAGTGATACGAGGTAACGTCGTGATTGTGATGTGTATTGAACACCGGTGGAAAAAACACACATGCTCAGTGTTTCCTCGCGAAGTCGAGACCCCTCTAAAAACTGTCAAGTATCCAAGAGTTAAATTTTATAAAATCAAAAATAACTCCCTTTTACAATAGGTAAACCTACTTCTTCTTTCCTTCCTCATTTGCCTTTCAGTGTCGCGGGGAGATATAATATGTTCTTCTATTCACTTCTGCTGCTGGTATGTTTCGTAGTGCTTCTAATATTCCATGGATCCATCTTTTTCGTGGTCGGCCTTTGGGTCTGGTGTTCTCGCATCGTTTATTCGAGGCTCGTTATGTTGTTCTTTGATCACTCTGCCTTGTCACGTGACCAAACCATTGTATCGGTTGTTTCTTTATATATTCTATAGCAGAGGTTATTTTTATTTTTTTTCTCAGTTCTTCATTTTCGATCTTATCTCCTCAATTTGTTTCCTGTCATTCGTCTAATACATTTCATCTCAAGAGAGGTTATTTTTTCTTATTGTTCTTGCATCTAGGGTCCAGGACTGTGATTGGTAGCACAACGTTGGACTTAGTCACAGCTAATGCAGAGTGGCCGTTTTCCCTCTAGAGTTATTTCCTTTTTGGACAATAATAGTGATAGATGTCCTACGATTTGACAAGCTTTGTTTCATCTTGAGTCTATTTCTTTTGTTTGTGAATTGTCGTTTGTCATTAGATTTCCAGGTATTTAAATTCATCTACTTGTTTTAGCTGGCTAGTCCATGTATGTTCTAACTATACATTTTTAGCTGATTACATTTAGAAGGTATTTATTTGATCTTGTATAGAAATCTTGAATAGAACACTTTACACAACTTTTTACAAATGTATATCCGTCAAAAACACTTTTTGCGATCACGTTTATCGCATAATCCACACTTCAAAATTAAAACAAACCACTATCTAGGACAACCGGAAACTGAAAAAAACCAAGCAAACAAACCTACAGATCCCTTTTATAACCCTCAAGTAAACCTACAAATCTCTGTTATAACACTCGCGTAAACCTTCAACTCCCTGCTATAAGTAAACCTACAACTCCCTGTTATAGGTAAACCTACAACTCCCTGTTATAACACTCGCGTAAACCTACAACTCCCTGCTATAAGTAAACCTACAACTCCCTGTTATAGGTAAACCTACTACTCCCTGCTATAAGTAAACCTACAAATCTCTGTTATAACACTCGCGTAAACCTTCAACTCCCTGTTATAAGTAAACCTACAACTCCCTGTTATAAGTAAACCTACAAATCCCTGTTATAACACTCGCGTAAACCTACAACTCCCTGTTATAAGTAAACCTACAACTCCCTGTTATAAGTAAACCTACAACTCCCTGTTATAAGTAAACCTTCAACTCTCTGTTATAAGTAAACCTTCAAATCCCTGTTATAAGTAAACCTACAACTCCCTGTTATAAGTAAACCTACAACTCCCTGTTATAGGTAAACCTAAAACGCCGTGTTATAAGTAAACCTAAAACTCCCTATTATAGGTAAACCTACAACTCCCTGTTATAGGTAAACCCACAACTCCCTGTTATAGGTAAACCTACAACTCCCTATTATAGGTAAACCTACAACTCCCTATTATAGGTAAACCTACAACTCCCTGTTATAAGTAAACCTACAAATCCCTGTTATAAGTAAATCTACAACTCCCTGTTATAAGTAAACCTACAAATCCCTGTTATAACACTCGCGTAAACTTTCAACTCCCTGTTATAAGTAAACCTACGACTCCCTGTTATAAGTAAACCTACAACTCCCTGTTATAAGTAAACCTACAACTCCCTGTTATAAGTAAATCTACAACTCCCTGTTATAAGTAAATCTACAACTCACTGTTATAACACTCGCGTAAACCTACAACTCCTTGTTATAATAGTTAAGTAAATCTACAACTCCGTGTTATAACACTCGCGTAAACCTACAACTCCCTGTTATAAGTAAACCTACAACTCCTGTTATAGCACTTAAGTAAACCTACAACTCCCTGTTATAACACTCACGTAAACCTACAACTCAATGTTATAAACTTATAACTCCCTTTCATAATAGCCGAGCCACCTACACCCAACTTCTATGATCACAAAGTACTTGATATCCCATTCCTGGATTTTAAAAAAAAAAACTAATTTCGTTTCGGAAAGTGTTTTGAATATTCAGTTTTGAATTTATTCTAAAAAAATAATGTTAGTAAATTAAACTGCCACTACCCAACCACTTCCCAGAAACAGGTGACGATCCCCACAAATGGTTGTAACTTCGACAATGCGTTACAATGTGAAAGTGTACGACTTATTGTACGCTGCGCCGACGTGGAATAAGAGATTAGGTTAAGGGATTAGAAAAAGGAATGTCTAGTGAATTACAAGGTGTCCCTAAATTCTGGACACATAAGCAAAAACACATAAAGGTTGGGTTGAATGACAATTTCCCTGATTGGATTGGAAGACGTGGTCACGTGTTGTGGTCTCATCGTTCACCGCATCTTAGTCTCCTTAACTTCTGTTTCTGGGGTCAGCTAAAGGAGAAGGTGAATTCAATGAAAATAACAAGATGTAACCAACTTGATTGAATGCATAACGAGTGAATGTGCTCAAACTGACGCCAGTGTGGATTAATTACACCGAGTTCACGTGAATTATGTAGAGCGCATCAAGCTGTGCATCGCAAATACTGGAACTCCTATAGAAGACGTTATTTAATATTTCAGGTGAATAAAGTGTTCATAGTAAATTTAATTTCTTGACAATATCTAGTTTGGACTATGAGTCCAGACCATTTGGGACTCCCTGAGGACAAAATTGATGGCATGAACAAATGTCTACGTTTGATACAAAATGTAATTCTCGTAATTCTTCGCCAGCTCTCAAATTTAACCTCAGTTGCGTTGTGGTCGATTAGATTAGGCTGCAACATTTGTCACTTTCGGTACTCAACATCCGACATCAGCATAACAATTTTTGCAACTGGGTTTGCTTTCTTTCTTCGATCCTTGCATGATCAGACAAGTCCATTCCCTTGACTGCACGGACACGTGGACTAGACCTTCATTAGTTTTGCTTTTCTACTTCTCAAGCAACAGTCAACTTTGAGTCGCTAACGTGTTTAAGAAGTTCATGTGCTGCACGAAGTCTTTAACGAAAAAGTCAACGACATTGATGATCGTCATCCTGCAGGAATTTTCTAATCGCGTGATGAGTCCTCTTCACGGGTCAGTTTAGGAAGCTATGATTGCCCCGCACAACAAACCAGCTGTGAAGGCTATTTTTACTAATGCCGCTTTTAAAGGTCAAGTACGAGACTTGAACCGGCGTCTTAGCACGCGAGTTTCCACCCCATATGTGCTCGGCCGCCTATCCAGAAATGTTCGAGACTTCTAGATAGTGTCGCTTCAAGCATTGAAACTCACGATGCGAGGCGGCATTCCTCACCTTTCCACAGTAACACCCTGGTACCCATTTCTGCCAGTGGCTGGGTTGACCGCGGGGGCATTTTTTTTCCAACCACAAGTTGTTCGAAAGTCGGTACCCCAGTCGAGTTACTTCCCCAACTAGGCTACCGAGGCCCTATGGAGGTTGATTTTAATAGGCTGTCAATGAGAAGGTATGTAAGGTTTCAATATGAGGAGGACCACTACTTGTGATCATTACAGCTTTTCTTATCCGAGAGTGGAAGCCACGGCAAATATCATCTCTCTGTCCTGACGTTCAGAAACTTCAAACATTGATCAATCTCACTGATTCAGACTTTCTGTGAATCGAGAACCAAAGTAGGTGAATCCATCTCGAGTTACAGAACATGCATTGGCCACATAATTCAATTATTCAAGGATTTGTTTGAACCTGCTCGAGTCGTGGCAATGAAATAACTTACAACAAACATGAGTGTCATATGGCGCCGTGGCACAATTTGTACACAAGATGCTTCGTGATTTACTTTGTTTTGTCTCTTGTTTGTTCCTCGTTAAAGACAATCTGTGTCGAAACATTGGTATGTTTTGTCTCTTGTTTGTCCCACGTTAAAGACAATTTGTGTCGAAACATTGGTATGTTTTGTCTCTTGTTTGTTCCTCGTTAAAGACAATTTGTTTCGAAACATTGGTATGTTTTGTCTCTTGTTTGTTCCTCGTTAAAGACAATTTGTGTCGAAACATTGGTATGTTTTGTCTCTTGTTTGTCCCACGTTAAAGACAATTTGTGTCGAAACATTGGTATGTTTTGTCTCTTGTTTGTCCCACGTTAAAGACAATTTGTGTCGAAACATTGGTATGTTTTGTCTCTTGTTTGTCCCACGTTAAAGACAATCTGTGTCGAAACATTGGTATGTTTTGTTACTTGTTTGTCCCACGTTAAAGACAATTTGTGTCGAAACATTGGTATGTTTTGTTACTTGTTTGTCCCACGTTAAAGACAATCTGTGTCGAAACATTGGTATGTTTTGTCTCTTGTTTGTCCCACGTTAAAGACAATTTGTGTCGAAACATTGGTATGTTTTGTCTCTTGTTTGTCCCACGTTAAAGACAATCTGTGTCGAAACATTGGTTTGTTTTGTCTCTTGTTTGTCCCACGTTAAAGACAATCTGTGTCGAAACATTGGTATGTTTTGTCTCTTGTTTGTCCCACTTAAAGACAATCTGTGTCGAAACATTGGTTTGTTTTGTCTCTTGTGTGTCCCACGCTAAAGACAATTTGTGACTAAAGAACAACATATGGCCCGAAGCAGGATCTATATGGCCCGAAGCGGGATCGAACCTGTACTCCTTGGCACACTCCCTTGCAACTAGAAACCAACCTCTAGAGCACACTACCAACTCAGCTAACTTAATGTATATTAGATTAGGCCAATCTTTATGTATTTTTATTCAACACCTTTAATACGTAATTTATTATTCCACAAATAGAAAAGATGTAATATGTGAATTTTGGGGATAGTTCAAAAAGTACATTTAATAATTTCATAATTTTTTTTCATAAATGTCTTGCCCTGAACAAGTACGTGTTCTAATTAAATTCAGATCCAATTTGATTGGTAGCACATTTTTTAAATATTTGATTAGAGATGGAGAAAGTACCGTGGTGAAATAATAAGAGAACTGTAAATCTGTGACCATAGAACAAGCTGGGATGAAATAATAAGAGAATTGTAAATCTGTGACCATAGAATAAGCTCAGATGAAATAAGAGAACTGTAAATTTGTTACCATAGAATATGCTCAAATTGATCAATTTGCATCCGGTACAATGGATTATAGGATTGTAAACGGACGTAGCTATCTATTTAGAACGTGTGTAAATATGATCGTAGAATTGTAAAGTAGGCGTAACTATCTATTGAGAACTTGTGTGATAAGATCGTAGAATTGTAAAGTAGGTTTAATTATCTATTGAGAACTTGTGTGATAAGATCGTAGAATTGTACAGGTGGGACTTTAAATTATAGGATTGTAGTTATGAGCACTAACTTTCAAGTCTAGTGTACAGGAATACGAGTATTTATTTCAATTGTATCTAAATTGACAAAATGTGTGAAAAGACTGCTCTAAACAAACAATAGTTTTGACAGAGTGATTTACTAAGTTTGTGAATTTTTAATAAGTTTATAAATTTTAAAATATAAATCAGTAATTTATTGTTTTCAGTCGCTTCCTGCTGTATTGAACTTATTGCACAAAATGTGCATATTCCGTTTCTCTAAAATTATCCTTTAATTTTTTATTTTTTTTCGTACGCCAGCTCTTACCTCTGACGAAGTCCCTAGAGACTAGGAACTGAATTTTGCGTGCCGTTCCATTTTTCCCTGGCAGCCGTGTGCACAGTGGTCCCTCGCCACGCAGATAACTCCGTCTTCGGAGGTACTCATATTTTTCCGTCGATGAGTAATTGACGTTTCAAACCGGACCTCGCTGCTGAGACCAGAGATGGTTGCCGCAGAGAGAAACCATAGATAAAAATCCCAATTGGTGGAGCCGGGATTTGAACCCACAACCTCTCTGTATCGAGTCCTACGGTTTGCCTCGAGACCAACCAGTCCCTCTAAACACGATTAAATATATGAAGCAACTTTATCGCTCAATTGTTGCTGTTACGTTTGATCTATTATGTCGTATCTGCCGCGCCTATCTTCAAGCATCTCGTTTATTTTATCCAAACATTATCTAACACTAAAAAATGTATCATCACTCCCTTAAAGCATAATAAATGTAATTATCTATCTATCTATCTATCTATCTATCTATCTATCTATCTATCTATCTATCTATCTATCTATCTATCTATCTATCTATCTATCTATCTATCTATCTATCTATCTATCTATCTATCTATCTATCTATCTATCTATCTATCTATCTATCTATCTATCTATCTATCTATCTATCTATCTATCTATCTATCTATCTGTCTGCCTGCCTATCGTTATGTGTTTGTCTGTCGTTGTCTGCTCTATCTGCCCTGCTGTCTGTTTATTCCATTTGTTTGTCTGTCTATATCTCTGTTCGTCTCTCTATCAATCTGTCTGTCTTTATTCTCTCTCTTTTTCATCCGTCTGTCTTTTACTTTTCTGTCTGTCTATCTGTCAGTCTGTCTATATCTAACCTTTTATCCATCCGATGTGGTCTGCCTATCTGTTCGTCTGTTTTATTTCTATATTTCTTTGTCTATGTCTGTCCGCCTGTTTTTCTTCTTCTCTATGTCTGCCTGCTTGGTTGTTTGCCTGCTTGTTTGTCTGTTTAACTTTGACTCTTTTTCGAAATAACACATATAAGTAAAGATTATTCAAAATGTTTTTGTCGTCTTTGCATTTTCTTTGAGCTTTTGATTGTCAATGACATCATTTCTCAAATCTCGTTCTTTTCCGAAGACCTCAATGAAGCCACGAACAGCTTACCGTGTTAGTTGTAACCCAGTGCCTTCTGTCTCGCACCCACACGCGAGAGTCAGGACTTCCATGCTGACAGCTTCCTCATCTGATATACCCTAGATGTTCTCCTTAACAAGCTTGTGACAGTTCCTGAATGGTGCAAATAACGCGCTGGCGTGTTGAGAATATTCGCTAAAGAAGGAGCCGATTTTTGACTTGAAATAGCCATGGTTGAAATAACGTCAAGGCTTCGTCAGAGGCGGATATAATGTGGTTAACACAATGACGGGCTACATCTGTATATATAAATAAGTTATGTGTAGTACCAGTCACGCCTCTGGAGTTCTAGGAATATGGTGTTAATGTCCTTATTTTATATAGGACGCCCTGCTTTTCAACCTTGTACCAGTCTTCAGAGGCTGAGTACCAAAAAAAAAAAAAAGTAAAGTACCCCCGTCACGCCAAGTGGCGTATAGGGAAATATGGTGTTAGTGACCCTATATTTTACAGACCTTCAGCACATGATTTTTGGGTAATGTGGTCAGTATTACGCCCGTGCTGCTTTACTTTCCCAGAAAAAAAATCCGGTACCCATTTAAGGCTGGGTGAACCCGGAAGCCGTCGGTTGGGATCGAACCCTACCCCTTGTCCGTGGTAGTCAGAAGACCGAAGATCAGAGGCTGAGTGGAGCTTGAATTTTCTCTTCTTCTTCCATGCAGCTTATGTGTAGGTCTCCAACAAACACTTTCCAAGCCGTTCTATTTCCTGCCATGCTTTTAAGATCATTCCATGTCTTCCCATCATCTTCATCTCTGCTTCCACCTGTCTTATAAAAAAAATAGTTTGGTCTTCCTATGTCTCTTCCCCAGGGGATTCCAAAAAATGCCTGTCGGGTAATAGTCTACGTTGAAACTGAATTGATCAATAAAATTTACTCATCATCATGTGCCATACCGGTTGGCGTAGGGGATCATGTCTTTCCACAATCTTCTATCTACAGTGCATCATATCAGTTCTGATGTTGACTGTTTTCCATGCCATGACACCAAGCCATCCAATATTTTCTATCTTTGTCGTCCGCGATCTCTCTTTCCTTTTATTTTGCCAGCTGTAACCAAGTATTCCAACTTTCCTCTTCTCATGATGTGCCCGAAAAATGTTGATTGTTTCTTTCTGATGTTTTTTAGTAGCCCCCTTTTTGTGTTGACCTCTTTGAGAACTTTCTCATTGGTCTTTTTAGCTGTCCAGGGAACTCTCAACATTCTTCTGAGAAATTCCATCTCTGTGGCCTCTAATCGTCTCCTCATTTGCTTGTCTACTGTCCATGATTCGCTTTCATTAGTCAGAATTGGTTCTATATAACACCGATGAACTCTCTTTCTCATTTCTATTGACATATATTTCTTGTATAAGATATTTTTCATTTTCTGAAATGCTATTTTGGCCTGAGCTATTCTGCTTTTTATTTAAAAATGTACTACTATGGAAATTAACCCCGGAACCACGCAGTCATTACGACAAGCGCTGTGACCATAACGCTTTCTCAGGCACTGTCTCTTATTTATTCTATATTATTTAAATCACAGATGTAACGTAACAACCAAGAAAATAGACATCACCGCAATGCACAATAAAGATAAGTGGAGTAACATTAAAATCGGTAAATAGATTTAAATATATTGAAGCAATGTTAACCTCAGATGGGAGATGTACAACAGCAACTTTCAAAAAAAAAAAAAAAAAAAAAAAAAAAAAAAAAAAAACCGAGGAAGATACTGTGCAATCCATTTTTGACAATAGCAACAAGAAATAGAATTCTTAAATGTTATTTAGAGTCAGTTTTAACATATGGATGTGAATCATGGAAAATAGGACAGCAGACAAGAGAATCACTGGAGGCTGTAGAAATGTGGTTCTACAGACGAATGTTGAGAATACCATGGACAGCTAAGAGGAGTAATGAAAACGTTCTGAAAGAGGCCAAAGCAAAGACTGGGCTAATTTCCAATATTAGGAAGAAACATCATCATTTTTAGCCATGATATGAGAAGAGAACAACTGGAATATATTGTGACAACTGGGAAATAAAGGGACGAAGAGGTAGAGGGTAGCAAAGAGAAAAGATACCAGACAACTAGAAGGTCAACAACAGAAATAATAAATAACTGTCAAGATCGGAAGTTGTGGAGAGACACGATCACCTAAGCCAGCAGGTATAGTACTTGATGGTGATGATTTAAGTCATATTTTCCTCTTCGTCCCTTCGACGCTGAAAGACAAATAAGGTAGGAAAGAAGAAGAGACTCACTTTCAATTTTGCAACTCACTCTTATACTAATTAACGACAGCCTTCCCTCATCCTTTCCTTCCACCCCACATGTACTGCTTTCCTTCCAACCCACACACTACTCCTTTCCCACCACCCCACACGCTACTCCTTTCCTTCAAACACACACACTACTACCTTCCTTCCACCCCACACGCTACTCCCTTGCTTCAAACATCCAGTTTTTATTTATCTAGTGATAGACCAACTAGAGCTTACATAACACACACAAGATAAATCTGCTGTCACCACGGCAAGCGGCCGTCACATTCAATATTCTCTCTTTCTTATTGTAAACTAAACGAACCCTGCCTGTGTTATGAATAAATATATAATCCGGTCTACGGGTTTTTCTATACAGTACCTGTCTATACCGTTTGCTCAAGTTGTTCTGAAGTTATATTACAAGTTTCTAGAGGATTTCTTCTGTTGTTCTTTGTGTTCACGACTGCAATGCAAGGACTGGCGCATTTCTTCATTAAGATTGTTTTCTGCCAGCAATATCGATCGATTGTGCTTACTTATTACCTCTTGGGTAGATTTGTATTACCTCGTAAATTAAAGTCTTACAAAAAAAGAGTTGTTGAACATTCGTGGAGCTACCAGCTGCGGGACATGTGTTAAGGTATTTTGTAATTACTCGTTTTTAACTTACTGTGAAGTTCATCCTTCTTCTTGGTCGTTATACCATCATCATCATTATTCTCAGAAACGGTTGATTACTTCCAATCTTGTTTACATTAGCCTGGTACAATCTCTGAGAGTATACAAAACCCGCAGCACTAACGTGGGCCATTATGGTTATTTAAGAAAAGCAGATTAGCTTTTTAAAGCATGTGCTTACCATGGAGGGTCGCTGCATCGCTGATGTTAAAGAATGCGCCTCACGTGTTAAGTCATCTTGCTTTTTTCCAATAAAACTTAACTTAAAGATAGGTGAAATCAAATGCCTAGACTTATTAGAGACGGACGATATGAAGTAGTCTTATGTTCGGGTTTAGCACTTTTAAATAAAACCTTTGTAGTTAGAGACTAAAATAAGTATTTCGCTGTTCAAGTTTCAAAACCTAAATAATAGAAACGTAAAGTAAGTCATAGTCAGTATGAGAACAGACAGAAGACATGAGTGACTAGATTATATGAAGCGTCATAGTCACACAAGTGAACACTCAAGACAGTTATAAATAAACCGTAGATTAAATATCGATCGTTCACAATTCATGCCCACAGAGTTGATCAATTACCTCGGAAACTGATGAATTTCTGTCATTCTTTTTCATGAAATCTGATTTTTTTCACCGACCTTCAGATTTTATAACATTTAAGTGCAAAGGTAGTCTGAATTTTTCACAAATCGTTTTTTATTATATAATTTTAGGAAAATATCGAACCGCATGCGCTAAACATTAGATTTTACTGTAATTATGTTAATTTTTCTAACAATGCAAGCCAAAGTAATTATTGCGTCATGTCATAAGCAAATAGCACCACACAAAACACTGATTTTTAACAATATTTTTATCTTATCATTCCTTATTTTAACAATATTTTATAAATAAATAAATATAAAAAATAAAAACATTTCAAAGACTGAATAATTTTACGTCTTTTGGTGGTACAAAGTATTTGCAAATTTTACCATCAAAATTCACCCAATTTTAAAATATAACTTTTTAAAATCCACCCGAATAAACTTTACAAGAACTGTTTTTATATGTTACATATATGAAATGGCAGAGCTGCAGAATAAAATACAAGCTATGGAGATGAAATACTATCGCAAGGATTTGAGACATTAAACAAAATTTAGATCGTATTGTGAATGGGAAAAAAAATAACTAAATGGAAATAACAAGCAAATGGAGTATACATCTTTTGACTTTTGTGAATAAACGCAAAATGATATGGTTTGCCAATGTATCTCTATCATATGGTTTATCAAATACCATTCTGCAAGGAACTGTGAAAGAAAGAATAAGAAGCAGAAAGATAACGAGATGGGAAGATACAAATGAAAGAGGGACTGGCCTCGACTTCGAATAGTCCTAAAGAATACCTGAAGGTAGAGACAATGGATACAGTTCATTGAAGTCTGACCCAACGTCTGCAAGGTTATGGGATGAGGAAGAACATCTGAAAGGAGCAGGACTACTAAAACGATATCGTCAAACCGCATTGCTTACTGCGAATTCCCTTTTGTAATTTTCGACAAGAACGATCATGCAAAGACATTATTTTTCAGTCAAACTTTGTCCACGGTTTTGTCTAAACATCACAAGAGGATTTGAAAATGTTCTAGGGAGCCGTTCATGTTTTGAAGACACAGCTGACACGACTAGAGACACAACTAGAGACACAGTTGACATAACTAAAGACACAGTTGACATAACTAAAGACTCAGCTGACACAATTAAAGATACAGTTGACACAACTAAAGACACAGCTGACACAATTAAAAATACAGTTGACACAACTAAAGACACAGCTGACACAACTAAAGACACAGCTGACACAATTAAAGATACAGTTGACACAACTAAAGACACAGCTGACACAACTAAAGATACAGTTGACACAACTAAAGACACAGCTGACACAACTAAAGACACAGCTGACACAACTAAAGACACAGCTGACACAACTAAAGACACAGCTGGCACAACTAAAGACACAGCTGACATAACTAAAGACACAGCTGACATAACTAAAGACACAGCTGACACAATTAAAGACACAGCTGACACAATTAAAGATATAATTGACACAACTAAAGACATAGCTGGCACAACTAAAGACACAGTTGACACAAATAAACACACAGCTGACACAACTAAAGACACAGCTAACGTAACTAAAGGCACAGTTGAGACAACTAACGACACAGCTGACACAACTAAAGACACTGCTGACGCAAATAAAGACACATCTGACGCAACTAAACACACAGCTAACACAACTAAAGACACAGCTGACACAACTAAAGACACAGTTGAGACAACTAAAGACACAGCTAACGCAAATAAAGACACAGCTGACACAACTAAAGACACAGTTGATACAACTAAAGGCACAGTTGAGACAACTAAAAACACAGCTAACGCAAATAAAGACACAGCTGACACAACTAAAGACACAGCTAACGCAAATAAAGACACAGTTGAGACAACTAAAGACACAGCTAACGCAAATAAAGACACAGCTGACACAACTAAAGACACAGCTAACGCAAATAAAGACACAGTTGAGACAACTAAAGACACAGTTGAGACAACTAAAGACAGTTGAGACAACTGAAGACACAGCTAACGCAACTAAAGACACAGTTGAGACAACTAAAGACACAGTTGAGACAACTAAAGACACAGCTAACGCAAATAAAGACACAGCTGACACAAACGAGATCTGAAAACGAGCAAATGCAAGTTTAAAGATAACATCTCTACTGCCTTCAAAGAACATAACGATTGATAATGCGCAAGACGTGCCTTCTGCACGGTTCGTGGGGATTGTCTGCATACCTTTAACGAAAACTATAGCTTAGTTGGCTCGAATGAAGCATGTCAATTAATTTCTATACAATAATTGTATGTGAAAGTGCCAGCTGAGGCAAATTCTTCGTAACAGCACACGCAGATAGTGTGTAGTAAACGTAAGATCTGTCCTGTTTATAGCGGCAACCAAATGGAGAGTTACTTCACTTGGCACCCATCTATTCCTACGATTCTCACAATAACACTAGGGCTTCTCTACTTATTCTTCTTCTATCCTTCCTCTATTGCCGTTGGCGTCGAGGGGAGATACAATCTGCGATTCTTTGCTCTTCTGTTGGCCTCTTCTGGTGTTATCCCTCCTAGTGACTCTAGTATTCCCTTTATCCATCTCTTTCTCGGTCTTCCTCTTAATCTGGCGTTTTCGTAGCGTTTGTTTATGGCTCTTTGAGTCATTGTTAGTTCTTGTTGTCTTGTTATATGGCCGAACCAGTTTTTCTGTTGTTTCTTTATGTATTCGGTGGCTGGTTCAATTTCGAGTTTCTTCCTCAGGTCAGTATTTCTTACTCTGTCCCTTAATTCCTGTCATTCTTCTGACACATTTCTGACACAACACAGTACTAAAACTAAGAATAGCTAAATGTTACATCTTCTTAATATTCCTGTATGGTGCAGAAACATGGACATTAGACAAGAAAACAGAACAGAAAATTGAAGCCTTTGAAATTGTGATTTATAGAAGAATAGGTAGAATTGGATGGAAAGAAAAGAAAACAAACGATGAAGTTTTAAAACAACTAAAAGTTATAGAAAACTGCTAAACACAATTATAACAAGAGAAATGAAATTTTGGGGGCATGGTAAAAGACACAGCAGCCTACTAAAAGTAATATTGGACGTGAAAATACAAAGTAATAGAGGCAGACCAAGACTAACATGGACGAGTAACATCAAAAGATAGAAAAATTAGCCTATGACAATCTGCACCATCAAATCAAGAGACAGAGCGGAGTGGCGCTCCATAGTAGACAACCTTCGATGCGGAGACGGCACTCAATGCTGATGATGATTCGTGCGATCGTGCACGGTGTTAACAAAGTACGATGAGCACTAACACAATATTTCCCGAACGTCTCCATGCGGTGTGACAGGTCTTTCTTCTTTTTTCTTTCCTTTCTCCACTGTCTTTACTTGCAGCTTGTCAAATTATCGGACAGCAGGCACCACTTCTGTCCAACAAGAAAAAAACTATAGAAGCAACACGGGCACTCTACAATAGCTGTAATTCATTCCATCGCTGTGCTGCCAATGACAGACCTGGATCCTAGATGCAAAATAAATTAGAAAAATAACCACTACCGAGATGAAATGTGTTAGACGAATGACAAAAAAGAGCCTGAGAGATAAGATGAGAAATGAAGAACTGAGAAAAAAGTTAAGAATAACACCCCCCCCCCCCCCTTTAGAATAAATAAACATACAATGTATAAAAAGGCTTAACCATGTGATAATGCAGAAGAATTCAAACACAACACAACGAGTCTTCTTCACCAGTTGCGAGAATACCAGATCCAAGGGCCGACCACAAAAAAGATGGTTTGATGGAATATTAGAAACACTAGGAAACTTAACAGCCGTAGAAGCCAACAGAATCCAAAAGACCGTAAAGTAAATCTCCCCTCGACGCTGAAAGGCAAATAAAGATGGAAAGAACAAGAAGAAGTTTGATTTTACGATGTCTTACCGTGACTCCTCATTCTTCACTTTCTGTTAGACCAGGTTTGGCGTCGCGGGAGATACAAGGTTTAAGGTCTCACTCTGGCAGCCGCAGCGAATGTAGAGTTTTCCTCATATTGTCACTCCATCTTACTCTGGCAGCCGCAGCGAATGTAGAGTTTTCCTCATTTTGTCACTCCATCTTACTCTGGCAGCCGCAGCGAATGTAGAGTTTTCCTCATTTTTTCACTCCATCTTACTCTGGCAGCCGCAGCGAATGTAGAGTTTTCCTCATTTTGTCACTCCACCTTACTCTGGCAGCCGCAGCGAATGTAGAGTTTTCCTCATTTTGTCACTCCACCTTACTCTGGCAGCCGCAGCGAATGTAGAGTTTTCCTTATTTTGTCACTCCATCTCACTCTCGATCTACCACGAGCTCTGTGACTTTCTCCTCTTCTATATTATTCTCTACGCTATTATCTATACTCTCTCTATACTATTCTCTATACTTTTCTCTATACTATTCTCTATACTATTCTCTATACTATTCTCTATACTGTTCTCTATATTATTCTCTATACTCTCTCTATACTCTCTCTATACTCTCTCTATTGTCTCTGCTTTACGTAGACAATATTTATTTTATATTTTCCTGAGCAGTCCATTAAACTTTAAGGGCTTTAACGGCTTGGAAATAAATATTTAATGAGTAATTTAAAGCTGAATCTGGGGACAGTTCACATTCTCACATTAACATGGTCTCATATTCTCACATGCACATGGTCTCATATTCTCATATTCACATGGTCGAACACTTTCACATTCACGTGGTTTCACATTCACATGGTCACACATTATCACATTCACATTGTCTCAAATTCTCACATTCACATGGCCCCACATTCACATGGTCTCACATTCTCACATTTACATAGTCTCACATTCACATGGTCTCATATTCTCACATTCACATGGTCTCATATTCTCACAGTCACATGGTTTCACATTCTCACATTCACATGGTTTCTCATTCTCACAATCACATGGTCTCACATTTACATGGTCTCATATTCTCACATTCACATGGTCTCACATTCACATGGTCTCAAATTTACATGGTCTCATATTCTCACATTCACATGGTCTCACATTTACATGGTCTCATATTCTCACATTCACATGGTCTCATTCTCACATTCACATGGTCTCACATTTACATGGTCTCATTCTCACATTCACATGGTCTCACATTCACATGGTCGCATTCTCACATTCACATGGTCTCACATTCACATGGTCTCATTCTCACATTCACATGGTCTCACATTTACGTGGTCTCATTCTCACATACACATGGTCTCACATTCACATGGTCTCATTCTCACATTCACATGGTCTCACATTTACATGGTCTCATATTCTCACATTCACATGGTCTCACATTTACATGGTCTCATATTCTCACATTCACATGGTCTCACATTCACATGGTCTCACATTTACATGGTCTCATATTCTCACATTCACATGGTCTCACATTCACATGGTCTCACATTGACATGGTCTCATATTCTCACATTCACATTGTCTCATTCTCACATTCACATTGTTTCACATTCACATGGTCTCACATTCTCACATTCACATGGTTGATACTGTAACTTTATTCACATGATCGTTACAATAATGATACAAACGTACATTCACCACAGCTACTGATGTATGATATATTACAATCTTATAGCTTTGTGGAGCGGAATGACTAGTCAACATTATTTTATAATCTACATCTATGTGTATATATTGTATATATATATATATATATATATGTGTGTGTGTGTGTGTGTGTGTGTGTATGTGTAAACGTCCCCTGAAATGCTCACATGTTGTTGGTAAAATATATTTGTTGTCACTGCGTGTATTTAAGGATTGATTTGATGCCGATATTTTTTTCTTAATGTCAAATTCCTAGTTTTGTCTCTCATGGTCACACCGGCTGCTTCTCTTCAACATCTCATATCTTTGGTGGCTAAACTCTTTCTATTTCCTGTTTAGAAAATCCAAAAGTATCGCAGAGATAGCCTGGGAAACACAGAATGTAAAGTATAAGACCTTCGTCCTCCACTCCCCCCCCCTTTTTACCCAATAATAGAAGCTCACTGTTTATTTGAGCATTGATCGAACTGTTATAAGCGTATCAATCACTGCTTACCCTTTAATAAACGGCCATTAAGATATTCCAATATATCTCTCTCATGGGCTTGGATCTTGACAAGAAAGATAAATGGAAGTCTCTCAATGACCGTCTATTAGAGCGTAACATACCGATCGATGGGACAGCAATTCTGGCTCTTTAGGAATCTGGAGTTAAATTTGGTACGAGTAGAAAGCATCTGAAAAGGTTGTGTATGTCTGCTTCTGTGAGTGTGTGTGTGTCCGCGTGTGTGTGTGTCTGTGTTTGTTTGCCGAACGCATCAGAACTGTCTGTGTGTGTGTGTGTGTGTGTGTGTGTGCGCGTGTGTGTGTTTGTTTAAACCGCAACCAAAATCGTGAGTGTGCATGTTTCTGTGTTGACTGCCTCAGAACTGTATGTATGGTGTGTATGTGTTTGTTGTATATCATGATCTAGAAACAAAGTCAAAATATAACTCTTCCTATCATTTTAAAACAAGGGAGCCCGATAGCTCAGTGGTTAGTGAACTGGACTACAAAGGACAAAGGGTAGGGTTCGATCCCAACCGATGGCTTCCGGGTTCACCCAGCCTTAAATGGGTACCGAAATTTTCTGGGAAAGTAAAGCGGCGCGGGCGTAATACCGACCACATTACCCCAAAAATCATGTGCCGAAGGTCTGTAAAATGTATGGTCACTAGCACCATATTCCCTATACGCCACTTGGCGTGACGGGGGTTCTTTACTTTTTTTAAATATAATTTTAAAAGATACATAATGTATAACTGAAGCCGTGTTTTAGAATGTCATGAGTATTATTGATGTCATTATTTAATTAAAGAAAGAGGAATCTATAATTATTGTCATCATTTAGAAAAAAATTTTAACGTACAATTATTGCTATAATAGAGAAATTTAAGCTTGTAATTATTTCTATAATTTAACAATCAATCGAATAATTAGATTAATGGATGCTATGATGTGAAATATATAATTATTGTCATAATTTAGAAAAAAATTAAACATACAATTATTGCTATGATATAGAAATTTAAAAGTACAATTATTGCAATGATATAGAAATTTAAACGTACAATTATTGCTATGATATAGAAATTTAAAAGTACAATTATTGCTATGATATAGAAATTTAAACGTACAATTATTGCAATGATATAGAAATTTAAACGTACAATTATTGCTATGAATTAGAAATTTAAACGTACAATTATTGCTATAATAGAGAAATTTAAGCGTGTAATTATTTCTATGATTTAACGAAGTCAATCGAATAATTAGATTAATTGATGCTATGATTTATAAATAATGCCTAACGTATAATTTACATAAGTGTAAAATAAAGTAAATGACACGAATAATTGTTATGGCGGAAACAGAAAATGAAAGATGTAATTTATGAACAACCGAGAAAAGTCGGGTATAACCCCGACATAAAAGTAAAGTAAAGTACCCCCGTCACGCCAAGTGGCGTATAGGGAAATATGGTGTTAGTGACCCTATATTTTACAGACCTTCAGCACATGATTTTTGGGGTAATGTGGTCGGTATTACGCCCGTGCTGCTTTACTTTCCCAGAAAAAAATCCGGTACCCATTTAAGGCTGGGTGTACCCGGAAGCCGTCGGTTGGGATCGAACCCTACCCCTTGTCCTTTGTAGTCAAGTTCACTAACCACTGAGCTGTCGCGGCTCCCTATAACCCCGACATGCCTTACGTTAATTTGTATTACACGAGAGAGAGACTATTATAACGTCACTACACCACATTTCTAGGGTTTGCCGAGTGGTTTCGATTCTCTTTCATTGAACAACTGCTCGATCTCACTAGCTGGACATAATTTTTTTTTTATTGTCCTTTCAAACTGAAGACGGAACAAAGGGCAGAACCACAATCTCAAAAACAGAAACCTTGCGTTCCAAATTGGCACATATTGCAGAGATCACTGCTTCTAAAATCTATGGCTCTTTTTCCATAACAATACTTTTTACAATGACAGCTTGTCAAGCCATCGATCAAGCTCCTTAGTCGCCTCTTACGACATGCCTGGAAGGTCACAGTGTCACTATTCTTTACTTTCCTCATAATGAGGCCCCGGTAACACACGGGAATATAATGGACATAATGCGCGATCTATAAAGAGCCGGACAAATCTGATCTTTTTATTTACTAATTGATTAACTGCCACATCCAATCTCATTGCAGTCTTGACAGCCTCATGGGTGTTCAATCTAAGCATATTTCAAAGATCATGCATGAAATGATTTATTTATTTGTTTCAACTCGTGCCACGCTTGATACCGAATCCCCATATTGCATCTTAAGCGTTGATTACGTTTCATTAACGGTCAAGGAGTCTTTTAAATGAGCAATCACAGAGTGAAGGCAGCAGCGATAGCTCAGTGGTTAGTGAACTGGACTACAAAGGACAAGAGGTTGGGTTAGATCCTGATCGACGACTTCCAGGTTCACCCAGCCTTTAATGGGTACAGGATTTTTTTTCTGGGAAAGTAAAGCGGTACGGGAGTAATACCGACCACATTACCTCAAAAATCATGTGCTAAAGTTCTGTAAACAAAATTATGATTATTAACACCATATTCCCTATACGCCACATTTAGCGTGACGGGGCTCTTTACTTTACTTTTTTTAATTTTTACAGAGGGTAGTCTGACGGCGTCTTTCTTGTGGTCACAACTCTCACAACGATGCATGTTCTCACTGACTGTTCTCTCGTTGTAACGTTGATATCAACGTTCTGTCAATTTTTTCTTTTAACATCCATCGATATCTCGATCCTTCCAGCGCCGCTAGACGTCACACAGTGTTCGTAGTGCTTTTCGCCATCCATCTCTATTCTGAGCAAATTTTTGTATCTTATCCAATGAGTCTACGCCTGCCAATTGTACTTCTGTTATTTTTCAGTGTTTTTTTTCAGTGTCTGTTTAGGGTTTCCACTTTCTCTGTATACTGATGTTTCCCATATAAGAGCATGTTTTGATATAAAAGTAAAGAGCCCCCGTCACGCCAAGTGGCATATAGGGAATATGGTGTTAGTGACCATAAATTTTACAGATCTTCGGCACATGATTTTTGGGGTAATGTGGTCGGTATTACGCCCGTGCCGCTTTACTTTTCAAGAAAAAAATCTGGTACCTATTTAAGGCTGGGTGAACCCGGAAGCCGTCGGTTGGGATCGAACCCTACCTCTTGTCCTGTGTAGTCCCGTTCACTAACGACTGAGCTATCGCGATTCCCATGTTTTGATAGGAGGTCGTCTTTTCTCAACACATACTGACATGTCCATCTTCTATTCCTAAATCTAGATTAGATGGTTAGTTCCATGTCAATTTCTATTATCTCTATATCTTTAATTCATTCCGTTGTAAAAAAGAGTATCCTTCTTAGGCAGTTGACTAAAAAAATGTTACATTTTTCTCGACTATACATAAATTATATATTGTTACTTCTATGTATAGTTCCCATTGTAACTGAATCCTGTTTAGGGAGGGTACTTGCACTTATTAAAGGTGACATGAATATGTTCAATTCGGAAATTACAATTCCAATGATGTGTTAGAGACGTCAGAGAGACAAGTGCATTATTTGTTATTGTTTTCCTATAGTTGGTGTCATTGACTTCATTATCTACGTGTAGTCGTTTTTCTTCTCACTGCCGTCCTTGTTTTTGTTCTCATTGATGTCATTCTATCAGGACGAAAGTTTGACGTCAGGGGGAAGTATTTGATGTTAGGAGGAACACCACGGACAGCTGGCTTATCAGCTGTTATAATCAGCTGCTCGCTGCCCTGGTCTCTGGCTGTGCAATATGACAGGCGACACACTTGCGCCAGGTCCCTGACCTTAGTTGACACCTGGAGCTGGTCAAGCAAGAGATCTCTCGCTTGGGAAACCCCGACACGTTATAACGTGTTCCTTGTTAGAGTATAGTGGTTTGTACTTCGACTTGTGTTGCGCCCGCGACTTTTTGTTTATTTCCTTTAACGTTCCCAAGTCTTTCTTCGCCAGGCGTGATCTGCTAACTGTTGGACACACCAAATGAGAACACATTTTTATGCGAACAGTCTTTATTTCACAGCCCAATCCATGGGCGACGTGTTTAACAGGTTTACATGACATTACATGACTAATGTTTGGTAATAAGGTCATTCACACGCTGACCAGTAATAATGTTACTCGCCACTGGGCCCTAGGCTTTTACACACTTCTCTACTTATCTACTCAAACTTAAGCGGAAACCTTTCCCCATTGAACGGCCTCCTCAGGCCTAAGTCTAATATACTTATTCTACCAGTTAAGTGTACTTATATCGAGACTGTTCCCGATTGAACAGCCTCCTACAATCTAATGCTAACCTACTTATTCTATTCGTCTCGTGGACTTTAATTCACTGGAAACTCCTAACCTAATCCTCGAGGTTTCATCTATGACTGTTCAGAACTCTCTACATCTAACGGTACATAGTCTACACTTAGTTAATCACTGCTTACTAAGTTGGCTATGGATAGCCCTTAAGGCGGACCACACATGTGGTCGTTTCTTTGTGTCTCCTCTTTAAATATTTGTCGGCTCCTCCAATCAAATCGATTCACGTGTTTAATTTCTCGACTAATACACACTCGCAAATCTCGAGATAGTCTGTTTCATATTTTTTCTTCTTTTTCACATGGGTTACCACTACCGGTTGGCTTGTCGTTTATTTCGGACAATCACGCTTTCTCCCTTCTATCCTTTCTCGTGGTATCTCTCCTCCCACGTCTGTATCATTTATTTTGTTCTCACTGCTGTCATTGCTTTTGTTCTCATTGATGTCATTGTTTTTGTTCTCATTGATGTTGTCCATGTTATCGCTGTTGTTGTTTTTGTCATCGCCGGTGTTTTTGTTATCGCTGTTGTCGATCTCCATCATTGCATTTCCTTATCGCGCTTGTTGATTTAGCCGATGATGTTAGTAGTTGTGATTGCTTTTGTCGTCGCTGTTCTTATCGTTGTAGTTGCTGCTCTTGTTACGTTATCGTTGTTGACGTTTCTGTCATTAATGTTGTCGCTTTTATTGATCATGTCATTGCTTTCTTAGCCTCACTAACAGTATCCTATGTTAGCGTGGGTACATCATCTTCGCACTGCCTGTTCTTTATGAACACTTCAAAGACATGGTGAGGACTGCGATCCTGATAAAGAGGAAAATACATTGCATGACCAAATAGTTTCTAGATCGTGAAGAATACAAAGGGAACGAATTCGGTGGAAGGGGTGGGGGTGGGGGGGGGCTGATATCACTTGGAGTCATGAAAGGACTGGTTATCATGAGAACGATAACGATCAAAATTATATACGCACACACACACAATCACATAAACACACAATTTCGATTTGAACAAGGAGCACGTGTGTGTGTGTTTTTATTTTCCATTGTATCTTCCAGCAGCATGAACAAGACTGAAAGAAATGGTCACTAGTTGACTGCTGAATCTGTTATCATGAATTACATACACGTGTAATTGCTGCTGTTAGTTCTCCTGTTTAAAATTCATTATCATGAATTACATACACGTATAGTTGCAAGAACTGTCGAGATCGAAAGTTGTATAGAGACATGATAACCGACGCCAGCAGGCCTGGTACTTGATGATAATGATGATAGTTTCTGCTGTTTGTTCTCCTGTTTAAAATCTGTTATCATTAACTACATACACGTATAGTTGCTGCTGTAAGTTCTCCTGTTTAAAATCTGTTATCATGAATTACATACATATATAGTTGCTGCTGTAAGTTCTGTTTAAAATCTGTTATCATGAATTACATACACATATAGTTGCTGCTGTAAGTTCTCCTGTTTAAAATACAACATGAGATTCAATTGTATGCAGATCTAATAAGGAATTTCGAGAACAAGGGACAGGATAAAGATATGCGTTATATGAGTTAGATCATAATAGTTGTGATGATGATATTGTTTTACGATATTCAATCACACCAACTCACGTAGGTATGGCGTAAATTAAATGTTTGGTGCAATCTAAATTAAGTTTCTTTTTGACTTTATAATAAGCTTGTAATATTGGCTCGACATATAAAATATATTGCTTTATTTTTATATTGCAGATTTGTTGACAAGAGTCGGTAATCCTCGCTGATTATCTGCCAGATTGAAAGTCTCCCTGATTGTCTGCCCTGATATCCTGTCAGCAACTGGCTGGCTGGGGTGGGCAACAACGAAGCGGTACCGGGACATTATTTCACGGCATCACCCGCATCATCTCTATGGGGAAATAATTATGATAAATCAAGGTTATTGTCTTGGAGATAACCAGTGTAACCTGCTGTCGCACCGTCACATATCAGAAGAAATTCGCTTGTGATTGAGGCAACTTCATTTTTCGACAGAACTTCCAGTCTTCCACAAATACCATGCCTAGCCTTCCCATTATAATCACATTCAAAAATATCGTGTATCCTGGATATGATACATTTGACGTTCATGCAATATCTACTCGCTGAGCAAAGTATTTTAGCACTGTAGACATCGGTTTTCTGTTTGCTGCTTATGCTTGTATTCATGAGATATCAACTATATCAACATGTTAATTTAGCATGTGCTCATTGCCTGATAAGTGTGGTATCAATCAGATGTCCATTAGCTGAACAAGTTTTACGAGTGATCAGAAATGCATTAGCTCAAAAAGTTTACGATTCATCAGATATCCATTATCCACGAGCTGATCAACTCTGTCATCCATCAAATGCCAACCTGCTGAAGAAACGATGCCATTTTCATGCCAGGACTGCTAAAAATAATTTCTAATTCCTGGACATACAATCAAGACAAATCATCTGAGCGTCACTGCCCTCTGTGACTTATGCCCTCCCCACAGATCGTTACACAATAACCTAGCTCCAATAAACGATTTGTTGTTGCTTCGTCTCACAGTTCGATTTTGTCCGGTACCACTGACGGAACTATTCCTGTATGAAGTGAACGTGCAGTCCTTGGTATATCTTCCCAAGAATGCTAGCAGTCGACACTATCGACAACACATCTAACGTGAATTAACAGCCGCGCAACTACGAGTACATTAATTAAGTAGCAATTAATCCAAACGACTCCGAGACATATTTACAGCCAGCAAACATTTTGACGGCATTAAGTGCTTGCTGTAGAGTTGGTTGCTGTCACCAAACAAAGGCTGACTTTATCGCTTGTGTTGTAACTATAGTTTTATTATGACTGCATCAATAAAGCGACAAAATCATAAAATATAAGTCAAGAGACATTTTTTGCTGGAAAATACGTTCAAAGATGGTTTATGAAGTTAGTGAAGATAACCTTTTCAGGAAATTCCGTTGAGAGTTTCATTCGATTAATCTACCTGGCACTGTCGAAGTGGGAGAATGTGAGCTGTAATGGAGGTTTGGTTTTTTTCTGTTCTTCCTTGAAAGCTTTCACCTGTTAAAGGGAACAAGCTGGAACTATATTCATGCCTGTGGTAATTTGGCTTGAGTAGAGCTGTTCAACAGAAACGCAAGCACATCAGACTGGCTGAAAGCCATTGTAAGCCAAACTTGCGTTAAGACACATAATCGAATTGTTACATACAACGGACAAGACATACGGCGTTGAACTTCGTGAGTGTCCTTACACATATTGGATTATCACTTTATATGTGACCGTGAAAATATTCATCATTACAACAACAACGAAGCGTGGGATTAACACCGAAACTACGAGTTTACTAAGATAAGCTTCGCATCTTTGATAACAGATTTGATTCTTTATTCCTTCATTTGTGACGTGTAACTGAAATTATAAGTGTTTTTTCCTGATATTACGTCACTACACATGTGCTAAACTTTCCTGCTGTTGTTCCCCGTAGACTGAATTCACTACTACGAGAGAGAAGAATCACGTTCTGACACACATAAAGATTGTGATTGTTGAAAATAAGGGCAACAGTTAACATCAACTTCTCGTGAAGGACTAAGTGAACGAGATCAATATCGTCTCCACGAACTCCATCCCAACGCCATTTTGGTCTACTTGTATCGCTGCACTTCCTGTCGACTTGGGATCTGGGTGAGATAATCGTCTCACTTCACTTTATAGGGAAACGCCTAATCGTCTACACATCTCGCAGCGTTCGCCTTTCTACGAGAACGCTCACGTGACTAACTGTAACAAAGACAAATGTGCGGCTACATTTAGTTTGTGCTTTGAGCACCGAGAATCACAGAATAACACTCTACCGCTGGAATAAAAGAAAACTGTCTGTGTTCCTGGATATGAAAAGTTTGTACAAGTAATGTTCCTTTCCTCTGGATAGATTACATTTCCTTTCTCCTCTAAGTCTGCAACTCTGTGTAACTCTGGGATGCCATGGAAACTTTAGTAGGAGCAGAGAGACGTTTTTAGGCAGCTTTACCTTTACCGGGCAAGGTTTTCTGCTGACACAGCCAGACTGCACTCGGGGTCTCTGTTCTGGCTGATGATTTCATAGCTTTATTATTATTTACTGTGCTATTGTTAAGTCTCCTTGCTGTTGGTGCTTAAACTCTCAACAGTTATTTCCCCAACAAGCTCTCTACCTGGAATGTTCAGAATACCCCTCGCGTTTGCGTTTCGCATTATGTGCACACGAGACAGAACATTACCTTTGTCGTTCTGGATTTACTGTCAGAACAAATAAACTTCTGCTGCATTCTTACGGGGGGAAAACATGCAAGTTTCTTAAATCTGGAGTGGCTTTAGATTTTGTTGTCTTCTCTCAGGAGAGACAAAATTAGGGAAATAAAACAACAAATTCAGTCATTGTATGATGCAAGTAATAAAGAAAACGACCATCATCAAAGGATATAAGTGCGCAGCTCTAGCACACGACATTTCTTCGATAAGTCGATAACGGAACACAATATTTCTAAAGGAGACTACAGAGAGGCATACAGAACAGGATTATACAAGTAGAAAACGTCAGCCGGATTGTAAGCTTACACAGATATTATGAATATCTGACTGTTGCTTCTTTACTCTTGGTACACTTGGTTGTTGTAAATGACCTCAGACTTGAGAACTTCCTGCCATACATCGTCCACACACCTGCTCCCTAAATGACACGTATATTCGTTTATTTACTCGATTCAACAGTAAACTCTACAGCTTGCAACTCTTTGATAGCAAACACTAAAGACCAACTATTCATCCAAGGGCTTCATCTCCACACTAAAATATGACGAGCCTTTCTTCTGGAGTAGCCGCTACTCCGCCCTTGAAGTACAATGTTGTCAACATCACAGACAGCCTGTTTGGGCTCAACTCCACCGACGTTGACAACAGAAATGTCAACAACATCAGCAACATTACCAACACCACGGGCGCTCCTGTGCCAACCCAGCCGCCGTCTCCGTACGAAGAATGGCAGCAGATAATAATTGCACTCATATTGGGTTGTATAGTCATTTGCACCATCGTTGGAAACTCACTGGTGTGCATTTCAGTTGCTCTGATCAAAAGATTGCAGTCGCCGTCTAATCTGTTGATTGTTTCTCTGGCTGTTGCTGACTTGTTTGTGGGCATGCTTGTTATGCCGTTCGCTCTTGTCCAAGAAATTAACGGGTCGTGGATCTTGGGTCCTATAGTCTGTGATATGTGGACGACCACTGATGTCCTCCTGTGCACGTCTTCTATACTAAACTTGTGTGCCATTAGTATCGACAGATATTTCGTCATTACACGCCCGTTTCAGTACGCTATGAAGCGTACGCCCAAACGAATGGGCCTAATGGTTTTAATCGTCTGGAGTGTTTCTGCTATTGTTTCAATCCCACCAGTCTTTGGCTGGAAAAGCGAGCACAAGCCGTTTATGTGCTTCATCAGTGACAACATCGGCTACCAGATCTATGCAACTCTTTGTGCCTTCTACCTGCCGCTGCTCGTAATGATGTTTATCTACTACAAAATCTGGAGAGTCTCATCAAAAATTGCTAAAGCTGAAGCTAAAACAAAAATTGGGAGCTTCGACAAGGGTGCCGAGTTCCAGATTGGTCGTCCCTCCAACGACTCCGGCGATAGCAACATTCTAGCCAATGGCTGTATTCGAGATGGGAATGGCAATGGGGACGAAGAGGAAGCACTGGAAGGTATGCCAAAGAAAACTGAACCAGACAAGCATAAACGGCGCTTCACTATTCGCTCACTAATTCCCAAGCAACACAAACTGTCAAACACCAAAGAGAGGAAAGCGACGAAGACATTGGGTATAATCATGGGATGTTTCACGCTGTGTTGGTTACCTTTCTTCATTCTCGTGTTGGTGAAGACCTTCTATGTAAACCATAATGTTCCCGGTGCATTGGACAGTACTCTTTTGTGGTTAGGTTACGCCAATTCCTTCCTCAACCCGTTGATATATGCACGTTTTAATCGGGAGTTTCGAACTCCGTTTAAGGAAATCCTGCTGTTCCGCTGTAAAGGAATCAACACGCGTATGCGCTCTGAAAGCTACGTTGAACAATATGGCCCAGTGGCTTCCCACAGAGACAGTCTCCGGCCACCAACGGACACCATCGTCAGATACAACAGTCAAGGACAGACGGTGGTTACCCTAGGAAACGGATCCGCCAACGGGTCAAAGCATCCCGAATCCAGGATTTAATTGTTTACTTGACAACAAAGAGCGGACAGGACTCAACAAATCATTCGTGTTTCATTAGTGATCTCCCTTGTTTACAACACATCATTTAACAATATTTATGTTGCAAATAAGAACTCGTGATATGTTTGGTGATATTATTACTTTCACTAATTTTTTTTAGCTTTTAGAAGAGTTGTCTTATTAATATGATAATCGTGTATATATGAATTCTTACAAAATATGTAACCATGTATTTATAATTCAAATTATGGCAGTCTTCAGAATGTCAGTATCACCCTTACTTGTGTATATAATCATATTACAAACTCATGTATATAGAGTTTATATTGCCTGTTGAATATCTTTCTTGTTCAGCCAGGGTAGAATAGAACGACTAACGATAATGCAACTAAATTGGCGCAGAAAACAACAGCACAACTGATTGCAAAGAACTTTGACACGTGATTCGGTCAAACGAAAAGATCTCCGGCAAACACTTCCTTTCGCTTAAAAATTAGCAAAACATTAACTTTTTCGAATAAAATTTCTTTCAAATAGATGTTTTCGGGGAAATATATTTTAAATTTCAATGTAATTAAAATTTGGAGTTTTAATTCTTAAAATAAAATCATTTCAACATATGTAACTCATTCGTAACTCATATGCTGTCTAGAATTGCTTCCTTATATCGTCAAATTTAAATTAAATATTATTATTGATAGAAAACATATTTAATCAATACCAGGCACTACTTGCAAAAAAGGGTTAATCAGCACTAGTTCTAGGAAATTAAACTGCTGTGCTAATTATTCTACATCTGGTCGTCTCATACATTTTACAGGAAGAGGATTCATACAATTATCCCAATTACCATTATTGTAAGCTCTCAGTGATCAGGAAGATATAAACACATCCACAATGTGGACGGATGGATGAAAGTCCTAGAGTCAGAGAAGATATAAACACATCCACAATGTGGACGGATGGATGAAAGTCCTAGAGTCAGAGAAGATATAAACACATCCACAATGTGGACAGATGGATGAAAGTCCTAGAGTCAGAGAAGATATAAACACATTCACAATGTGGACGGATGGATGAAAGTCCTAAGAGTCAGAGAAGATATAAATAAACACATCCACAATGTGGACTGATGGATGGAAGTCCTAGAGTCAGAGAAGATATAAACACATCCACAATGTGGACGGATGGATGAAAGTCCTAGTGTCAGATATAAACACATTCTCGGTGCGGATGGACAGATGAAAAAGATTACCTTTTTCTTTCTCCAAAGACTCACATTTTAAGATACTGCGTCAGTATTTGACATCCGCAAGGCTGTGTCTTCTTTGCTTTCACTACTAAAACATGACTCATCCTAATAAAACCTGAAAGACTTAATCTGAGGTTGAAAAGCTTGTGCCTCGTCAGGAAGCAAGGAAAATTTCAACCTCAATATGAGTTTTCAGTTTGTTGCATCCAGTCATCCGATGCCGGTGTAGTTTCTATTACTCGATCATCCACAAACCCGGATACACAACTTGTATTATATATACACGTTGTTGTTACTGACAACACACAGCAATATACAACCATTAATAGCTTTCTACTTCTCTTACATATCGCATACACAAAACTCATTATTCTCGCAATGATGTTACAGTTCGCACATCCGACCCTTGATAGTCACACTAAACGTTATTATTACACTGTAAAATAACACAGCAATATATAAACAGTTAAACTAATAGAGTGATAAAACAAACTACAACGCTTCGGTAAAAGCCTACATCAGGTAAACAAAAATTCGTTGTATATTTTATTTTAATTTTGCACCTGATGAAGTCTTTTGTCGAAACGTCGTAGATTGTCTCGTTTCTCTCTCTCTCTCTCTTTTTAACTGCTTAGTACCATTTTTGTGTTGTTGTTTTTTTTTATATTTGTCTCTGTATGTGTTCTCGCCGCCCCGCATAGTATTTAATATTTTATTTATTTAATATTTGTGCTTGTCGCTATTATCACAAGCCACAAACCTAACCCTGATTAATCGCACGAGGTTGTATACAACATCACACTCTTTAGTCACACAAATCTATTTACAACGTCACATACCCATCACTCTTTAGTCACACCAATCTATTTATAACGTCACATACCCATCACTCTTTAGTCACACCAATCTATTTACAACGTCACGTACCCATCACTCTTTAGTCACACCAATCTATTTACAGCGTCACATACCCATCACTCTTTAGTCACACCAATCTATTTACAACGTCACCTATCCATCACTCTTTAGTCACACCAATCTATTACAACGTACCCATCACTCTTAGTCACACCAACCTATTTACAACGTCACATACCCATCACTCTTAGTCACACCAATCTATTTACAACGTCACATACCCATTCCTCTTTAGTCACACCATTTCAAAACCTCCGTGATATGAACTCTCTCCACATCAAATGGCATCACTATCATAATACAGCCTAGAATTACCACAATTCCGCCGTGCTTCTGATGCCCGGAACTTTTCAGCACGTCCCCAATTTCTAACAAAATGTTTCATTAATATTTAGTCTTCCTAACTCCTGGAGGTAAAGGTCTCAACAACTCAGCGTCTACTAGTTGATTGTATCTGTAGACAAAATTGATATATTGATGCCACCATCCGAGATTTGATGTTTATATTGCTTCACTGGAATATCTGTTTGAATGTGAAGACATCATAGAGTTCACTGTTTCGTTCTTCTTTTGGGCTGTTCACAGTTTGTATTTTGAACGTGTCTGGGTATTTAATATTCACATCTATGCTGGTTACATTTTTTCAATATGAATGTCGGCATTTTGTTATAAGCTTGTAACAGTTGCGTTAACGGTAACTGAACTTTAAATGAAAATGTTAGTCGAATGTGCAAGCAACGAGAAGGAAAAATGTTAGACTTTAAAACTGTTGTAAGTAATGGGATTAGAAAGCACACTTTTGTATGTGGGTAGATGAAATATTACTAACATGAACACAAATATTAATAAACTAGTAGAGTAGACGTACATATTACTTTTGGTAATTACATTCGTTGTGATAATCTATGTGGCTGTTCTACGCCACGTAAGGTTGACCAGTACCACTAAGAATTATTTTCCTAGAATTGTTTACTCAGGTTCTAAGTATAACATAATGATTAATAATCATTATACACACACATATTTATATATATAAATATGAGAGAGAGATAAAGAGAGATAGAAAGGTACAATTCTTGACAACAGAGTGTAGACTGATCTCCCATTTATACGTGTTTGTTTGTTGATTGTGTCATGATCATCATCACAGCACAGTGCACGGACCAATAGTTACTCCGATATTCCCCGCGAGAAAATCCGAGAAAATTCCTGATCCACGTGGACGAACTCCGTAGCACGGCTTGGGATTCACAGTGTGTGTGGGTTTAATGTATACATATAACGAAGTAAGGTTGTGTAAAGTTAGCAACTGAACCTCTGCATTATTTCGTTGACAAACTTAGCTTCCTTATATTCAGGTCATAGATAGTGGGACTTTATTTCTTCCAGGTGTTAATGGAGCATTGAGGAAAATAGTTTCTTCTTCTACTGCTGCTGCGATCATGGCTCATTCAGACTAGGATTCCAGACTCTCGTATAAAGGCAGCTGTCTGTTTAAGTGATTCGGTTACCCCGTATAGTTTCTCTTCCAGAGAGGTGGGTGTGGACCACATTGCCCTTCTCAGGTCTGTGTACTGGGGGCAATCCTGTAGAATATGTTTTGCTGTCATGTTATCCAGTGTACAGTGGCATTGTCTGGTAGTTCCTATTTTGAGTTTGGTGAACATGTGGTTTCTCATTTTGTTGTGGCCAGTGCGTAGGCGAATATGATGACTTGATCCCTTCTTGATAGTTGGAGGTATCCATCCCTCTCGTTATACTTTGGGTGTTCTTGTTTCCATTTTTCATGATGCTGGTCTTTGAGAAAAATTTCAACAGCTGCTACGACGATCTAGACACAACTCTCGTTAGTTTAATGAAGTCACACCAATGAATTATTTGTTCATCGATTTATAGCAGAAAATTAGCAGCACAGTGATCTTGCTGTCTTCGTGTTCTGACACCTAGTCCATTACGCCAGGTTTTGTGTGGAGTTGAATAATTATCACACATTCACATACTGAGATATCACATCTACCAACACCGCACTATTTATAATACACACAAGCAAGACTTGCACTGGACACTCACATACTCGTCACACCAGAGGTTTACTACCCTTATACCCATTCCACTAAGCTATCCCGTTCCATTAATAATAAGGTGGCATCAGTTGTTAGACGCATTTGATTCATTGATTCAATTATCAAATGTTATATCAATTTGTATTACATTATTCTACAGGATAAAGGACAGCGAACATGTACAAGAAATGTAGAATCCTTGTTATCAAAGTTAGTCGTGTAACATATTACGTATTGTGGCTCATGGTGTCAAGTGTTTTAAATTTGAAACTTCTAAGCTATACTATTTGAAATTAAGAAAGCCAGTGACCTTTACTCCATATTATTGCCTGCCAAATTAAGTTTAACGACCATGTTCTAATTTATTAAGTTTGTTGTTTAATATAGGTCAAATGGAGATGTGTGGCAGGGAACGAATCAAGCACGGAAATGTGCTACTCGAGTAGGTCAAATGGAGATTAAGATAGGAAACTGATCAATGTGATCAGGCAGGGAGGGATGTTACTCCCGTTGATCACGTGAGTTATGATCAAAGAGAGGGAACAAGCTAGATACTTAAAAGACTTGTATCGCTTGTTGCACATCAACAGTTTTGAAAATAATGGACGAGGAAGAAAACGAAATGAACCAATGACGAGACGGTATATTCGATGTGTGAGCGTTGATGGGTTATCAGCTTTTATAAACATACAAGCAGATAAACATTGTTTTCAGAAAAAAAAAAAGGAAAAAAAGTGCGGGAAATATTGAGAAGTAAAGTGATGTCCAATACCTGTGTCCGTACTGTAAAATGACGGGACACCGCAAGCGAATATAAATAAATCATAGGTTGAACAATATAGAATTAATGACAGCATTAAAGATGGCAGAATAACGATATAACAAAGAAATATGGAGCTTATGAAATGCGCCGACGGAACGTAGCAATCTTTCAGGAGACAAATGAAGTTGGATCAACATTATATAGATTAGTTTGTACAAGACTGACATGACGTCTTGTATATCCATCATTGAAAGTACAGAAGTTGATCAGGTGGCTAATATGTGTAACCCTCCATAGCGGAACAACTTACGGTACGCTGATGTACAGTCCCACCATTTTCAATATTTGCTGTAGAAAAGAAATATGCTCGTTTATTTTTTTTTTTAATGTTAATTCCAAAGCTAAGCATCCCTTGATTGCTCAATCCCGTGAAAGTTTTGGTAATCAACAGTAGATACTCATCTACATAGAACCAACCAGCTACACAATATTTGACAGATCCTATGTGACCAAACAGAGCAGTTTATTCGCTTTTATGAGACTCGTAATCAGTGACTTTATGGACAACTAGCAGATGGCAAAAGAACTAAAGGGTGGCAACATTCTGACGCGTGTAATCCGTGACATGAAGACTCTTAACATGAACCCTGCAGCCTGAGAAGACATAGCTGCAAACCGTAATCTTTGGTGACACACACTGAATTTCTAACTCAAGCAAGAACCTGACAGATTCATAGAAAAAGAGAATACACGGCGGCAGAGAAGAAAAAATAACACTTCCTAGGGGCGCCGCTAAATCCATAGTCAACTGTGACAGACGGAGACCACTACAAGTTAGTAACATCATCGACCCACCAAATAGTTATCAGAATGCACTTCGGTTACACTTGCATATTTGATGTGTTTAAGTACTTTCTAACTAGGGGTCCATATGTTCTTATATGGTAAATTTGATGTTAATACTTGCGAAACAAGGCACTGAAGTTAGCTCTTGTGTATCTAATATACTCTAATACACAACACGAGGAAACGTCGTCTGCAATTCCTTTACAAGCCATCCTTTTCTAATTTCCTGCATGGAAATTCTAATTTAAATTCTAAAAAGAATAATTCTATTTTCCACAAAATATTTTTATTATACGCACACTTTTCAATTTCTGGACGTTATTTTTGCAAATTGCATTAATTTTCATTTATATGCTTTTTTTACGGTTTATCAATTTTTTTCCAAAAAATGTATGAATCATTTATGTAAAACAGCTGATATGAAGTGAACGAAAACGTCATTAGCTCTACGACATTAGAATCACTAAAATTATATTTCGTTATACACTAATGTTGTTTCCAATTGGAAAAGATATAGAATAGAGTTTGTAACTAATCATAGACTTCATTCATGAAGCCTGGCCAGTCGGTTATCATGCTCATCCATAATCCCATAACACTCCATCTGGTGCTTTGTGTAACACTTCCACCGTTGATCATTTTTCCGGTCCATGCTGTTAATTCACGAATAATCTTTTCCCGTGCCACGCCGTCAAAGTAACCACCATCTTTTCCTTTTGCCTACTTTTTTTCCTGTTGTTACTAGCATTCCAACCACACATGCCACACAAATCTGGACGGCATTTTCCTAATTTGTTTTACAATCTTTCTCTCTTGATTTGCTTCTTTCAGTACTCTCCTCATTAGATTTGTTAACTCTCCTCATTAGATTTGTTAAATCTCCTCATTATATTTGTCAACTCTCCTCAATAGATTTGTTAACTCTCCTCATTAGACTTGTTAACTGTCCTCATTAGATTTGTTAACTCTCCTCATTAGACTTCCTTATATTCAGGTCATTGACAGTGGGACTTTATTTCTTTCAGTACTCTCTCTCCTCATTAGATTTGTTAACTCTCCTCATTAGATTCGTTAACTCTCCTCATTATATTTGTTAACTCTCGTCATTAGATTTGTTAACTCTCCATGCCACCTTAAACATCCTTCTAAGGAAAAGAAAACACACCTCACCTGATTCTTCTCTCGGGTGTTGCATCTCCTTTTTTTTTTTAACTGTCAATGATTCACCACCATAACACAGCACTGGCTTGACGTAGCATAGTAAAACTTTCATTCTAACTTCCAATGGTAATGACCTGTTGTATAACACACGTCTCATTTCACTAACAATACTCTTGGCCTTTTTGCTATGCTAAAAAGTAAGGAAGGTAGAAGAAGTAATTGAAGCTGAGAGTGAATTGAAATATAATAAAGCAGAACCTGCAACAAATACTGGTTTAACAGAACAAAGGCCTAAGCAGGATTTGATCAACTAATCAGAAAATACAATAATGATGCTTTTGTAGGCGGGAGTGGGGTATCTTAGTTTTGGAATTTGGAATTCAGACAAAATAAAAGAGAAACATTTAATGTATAATGCAACTGTGACTTAACTATATGATTATGACTTAAGTAGGCGACTGTGACTTCAGCAGGTGACTGTGGCTTAAGTAAATGACTGTGACTTAAGTAGGTGACTATGACTTAAGTACATGACTATGACTTCAGTAGGTGACTATGACTTAAGTAAGTGACTATGACTTCAGTAGGTGACTATGACTTAAGTAAGTGACTATGGAATAAGCCGGCGACTGTAACTTAACTTAGCGTTGGTTCATGGCATCACGCGCGTGCTCTTTATTTGAGTATCTCCGCGCTGACACACTTTATTTACGTTTGGTCACTCTGGCTACAATACTCTTTCTACGAATCTAGAACGCCGGACTCGCACATTTGCTCTTCATTTAGATCCCTTGCTGACCAGCCTTATGCACTGTGAATAATTGAGTATCATGTGTATGTTGTACACACGATATTATCTCTCCATCCATTTCTCTCCGTTTTTCTCAGTTTGCTGTTATTATCACATGAAACGAATACCAGAAACAATAACAGTTATAATAATAACAACAATAGCAGCAATAACACGAATAATAAGGGAAATGATAATAACAACAACAATAATAAGAACAATAATAGTAACAACAATAATAGTAACAACAACATTAATAATAACAATAATGATAACAGCAATAACAACAACAATAACAATAAACATCACGGATGCCAAACCTTGCATGTTAACTGAATGTAGAATGTTCACTATTGTTAGTTTTCCTCTGTCTGGGTAATTATATTCTCACCAACTTCTATATATCTCCATTGCCCTATTTCCTTTATTAAAGGGAAAATAAATGTGACTAATTGTCTATAAATATTAGGTGAATACACTTATTGGCTATTTGTCCGTCGTTTGTGATGACAAGCAATCCCTTCTTTCAGTTCTTACTTTTAGTCTGTGCATGTCTTCCAGCTCTTAGTTTAGTCTGTGTATTTCTTATAGTTTTTGTTTAGTCTGTGTATTTCTTATAGTTTTTAGTTTAGTCTGTGCATGTCTTCCAGCTCTTAGTTTAGTCTGTGTATTTCTTATAGTTTTTAGTTTAGTCTATGTATTTCTTATAGTTTTTAGTTTAGTCTGTGCATGTCTTCCAGCTCTTAGTTTAGTCTGTGTATTTCTTATAGCTTTTTGTTTAGTCTGTGTATTTCTTATAGTTTTTTGTTTAGTCTGTGTATTTCTTATAGTTTTTAGTTTAGTCTATGTATTTCTTATAGTTTTTAGTTTAGTCTGTGTATTTCTTATAGTTTTTAGTTTAGTCTATGTATTTCTTATAGTTTTTTGTTCAGTCTGTGTATTTCTTATAGTTTTTTGTTTAGTCTGTGTATTTCTTATAGTTTTTTGTTTAGTCTGTGTATTTCTTATAGTTTTTAGTTTAGTCTATGTAGTTCTTATAGTTTTTTGTTTAGTCTGTGTATTTCTTATAGTTTTTAGTTTAGTCTATGTATTTCTTATAGTTTTTTTGTTTAGTCCCTACATTTCTTCCAGTTCTTAATTTAGTCAGCCCATTTCTTCCAATTTTTAGTTTAGTCTGTGCATGGGAATGCAGTTGCCTGGTGTTGGTCGCTAATAATCTAGAACTGTGTAGACAGATAATAGCTGCTGTTGATAGGGGACTTGTTACATGAACCTATCTAGCCTGCAACAGTTAGTTCATGCACTAACAAGAGGATATAGGACAATATCAGGAAAGTGTCCAAAATTTAATAAAGACAAATGACTTTAGTATCAAATCAGAAAATAACTTCCAGCATGTAAGAAGAAGGAGAAGAAGTAGAAGAAAAGAAGGAGGGCAATAAAGATAAATGGTTTGCAGGGAATATGTTGATGTTCATAATTTTCCAAATATGGAAACAAAACGCTAACTGAGCTGATCAGTAGCCGAACGCACTAATCACTTCACCACAACAGCTTCAGTTTATTAGAGGTTTTGGTTCTAGATGCTGGTGTTCCTGCTCTGAAATGCTACATCTAATATACTCAAGCTGTTGTTGGTGTGTTGTATTAAGTTTGTGTCTTAAACACTTGAAATATTCCTCCTTGTATTCTGTAGCCGCGCCCTTAACAACGTCAGACAACTGCTATGTTCCATGTCCCAGGCACACCTTCTTTTCGATGTCTATAACCTTCTAAATTGTTCTATCAATAGCATTTTCTTGAGAAGATACTTTCCTTATTATCGGTCTATAAGAAATGTGTAAGCAAATAACGTATAACTAGAGTATACATTGTCATTGCTTAGTGGCCTTGGTTTTTATTTTCTATTTCATTCCTTTTTCCAAGAAATCTCAAATAGGGACGAAGTCATATCCTTGTTAGTGTGACAGTTTCCTCGGTTATTGATTTGTATTTCTGTAGCACACAGTAAACGTTATGAGTTCTCTTCCTTGTTAATGTGACAGTTTATCTAACAGCTAATTAAGGACATGTCTTAATTAACACCTGAACCATCACTGCAGCGATAACTTTCTTCAACTTTATTGTGTCCTTGCTATTTTAATGGCAACGAGTTCATGTTATTGTATCTTCTCATGCGATAATATATTTGCCACTCTCCTCTCTGTTTCTCTCGGTCTGTACCATCCATACATTCCTCTCAGTGACCGTTACTCTACTCTCTCTTTGTTTTTTATTTTCTTTTTTCACTTTCTGTATTGCAATATTCGTGCTATTCTTGTCGTTATTCCCTTCACTCATCTCCCCATCTAATTTCACTAAAATCTATTGTGATCTGTAAACTGTCATAACATTTAATCTCTTTCCTAAATACTTTTTCATCACTTGCACGTAACCTAATGTTAACTGAAAATGAATGTTTTTTTTTCTTAGTAGAATTCTTACAATTTTCTTCTTTTGATTCACTACTTTGAGTCATAATTACCCACATAGAACACATTTTGATATTCATTATTTTGTAGTTCATTATTCCTTTAAGTTTTTTTTTTTTTAATACAAAATTGCCAGATATCAGCGAAGAAATTCTAAAATTATAAACAACACAAATGTAAATTGTAATTTATATCTTCCAACTTTAGACATGAGAATATCATAATTTCATTTATAACATTTCAAGACACAAATTACGAATGTTTACTTTATGTACTTTCTCATGTTAGAAATTACTTCAAATGCATACTTTTACTTCCAGCTTTAGATCAACAGCGATAGCAATTACATTCACCCTGAGCCAATACTTTCTGACAGCTTCTTATCGTTTATTTCTTCCAGTCAGATTGCATTCTTGCAGCGAATTTTGTCAGCACTCAATCATTCATACTACAGTGTTCACTTTGTTCAATGCAGTGAGAGAAAAAAAAACCCAGCAATTACATTTACTCCCAGAATTCTTAATACCCACAATAAATCGTTTCCTGCTAGTCCTTACAATGGTCACCTTGTTTGACAAGCGACACAGATCTATTTTAGCGATCCTCTGCCATTCCGATCACGATATCAATTTTAGATTGGATTTTACATTATAATTAACTTGAGTTTTTTTATTTATTTATTAATGGCTGATTTACCAACCCTCAAATAACATATATGTACCATAACAAATGCATATAATGGTATATATGTAAGCTCAGGTTGTCCACAAACTCGGATATCATATAAAGAAATATTATTCAATTTAATTATAATGGTTTGATTCGTTATATATATATATATATATATATATATATATATATATATATATATATATATATATATATAGTATGACCGCTCTTTAATTTTGCAACAATAACAACAATACTAACAATAACAAAACTGTTCTGAAATCCATTTACAACTTTTGTAAACTGTAGATATATGTTTTTCTGATGGTTTATAATTTTATTAAATTAACAGTATTATTATAACTCTAACAACGAATTTGAGGAGCATTACAGTAAAACTTGAGAATGATCTAACTGCGGTGAGTTGCTTAGAAATGGCCAAGAAAGCGTAAAAGTCTGGTCTTTACAGCAAACCCCGTTAGGGACATATGGGACTGGAGAATAGAGGCCGCGTGCTCTGAACAGTCGCCACAAGATGCCATGCTCGTCGAGATTTTATTTCACCCCCTTTTCCTCCCCCTGTAAGGAACAAAACTTCTAACCCTACCAGGATTTGAACCCGCGTTTTCCTGGTTTGGAGCACAACTATCGACTCTGCCACTCTAGAGCAAGAGTAAGATCGGTGTACAGTATTTCTATTACGCCAGTCAGAGATCCTAATCCGAAGGGTTCGGGTTTGATCCAAAGGAATGGTGGTTTTTTCAGACCGGCAAGGCTTCGGGTTCACTCAGCCTTTAAAAATATGTATCATAGATTTTTCATGGGGAGAAAAGGCGGCCTGACGTGATACCGACCACATCACCCAAAAATGTGGCCTTGGGCATATAAAAATATGGTCACTAACACCATATTCCCCATACGACAATAAAGGGCGGGAAAAGAGTCTTCATTTTGTGTGTGTGTGAGAGAAACCAAAGTTACAATTACAGGGTCTTTTTATCGAGGATGTGTGAAGGCGGGCAGAGCAGATAGAAACAGTTCTGGGTTGAAATGAGTAGACATTTAGCCCTAGTAGAGAAACCTGAACTCAGCTTATGTAAGGTGTTATGTGCTCTTAATTACTCTAATAGTATTTTTGAATGTGTTTGTTGTGAATTCAACAGCCAGTGAATTCGAATTCCAGCAGAATGTCAAAGTACATCCATGCCTTGATCACTATCAGAAATGAGATATGTGGTTAATATAGAATTGAGATGTATAAGAAATAATTTATTGTTTTATTTATTGTTTGCATTTTGACATGAAAGTGACATTGTTTTTAAATGCTAATGGTTCTTAAGCTTGAAGATGGGAAAATGTGTTACCATCCGTTTCAGATAGTATTAAGATACTGAATCGCACCAACATGAATATCGACAATTATTGAGGAAAAAACGCGCCAATCCATACACGATGCGAATGCAACGTTTTAATGCGAGACGAGTACTGTGCCTAACCCTACAGCTACAATTAGTACCGGAAAGGTTGGTCAACATTCTATTACAGAAAAAAACAATCACATATTGAAGCGTATGCTAATCTCCCTTGTGTTTTTAGCATCACTCTTTACTAAAAGATAAGTCTTATTCTTCTTCTTCTTCTTCTTCTATCCTTCCTCTATTGCCGTTGTCGTCGAGGGAAGATGCAATCTGCGAGTCTTTGCTCTTCTGTTGGCCTCTTCTGATGTTATTCCTCCTAGTGACTCTAGTATTCCCTTTATCCATCTCTTTCTCGGTCTTCCTCTTACTCTGGCGCTTTCGTGGCGTTTGTGTATGGCTCTTTGAGTCATTGTTAGTTCTTTTTGTTTTGTTATGTGACCGAACCATTTTATCTGTTGTTTCTTTATACTAAAAGAGAAGTGACAGGACAATTAGAACAAATAAAAGGCATACAAAATACTTGCAATTTATGAATTAAAAAGAAAGTCCATTGCAAGAACTCAAATAAGGCAATAAAAAATAAAACAGACAAATAATAATTAAACTTGAAAGCAGAAGCTATGAGATAAATAACATAAGAGAACATTAAGGAAGGATTGAACATCTCGGAGTGACTTAACCTGCTTATAGATTACGGCAATAGACAGGGAACAGTGGAGGAGAATGTGGAGTTTTTGTGGACGCAACCCATTGGTTAACAAGTCCATGGAAAAGGCAAAGACAATAGCGATGAGTAAGGAAATAGGTCGGGAGCCGCGATAGCTTAGTGGTTAGTGAACTGGACTACAAAGGACAAGAGGTAGGGTTCTATCCCAACCGACGGCTTCCGGGTTCATCCAGCCTTAAATGAGTATCGGAATTTTTCTGGGAAAGTAAAGCGGCACGGGCGTAATACCGACCACATTGCCCCAAAAATTATTTGCTGATTGTCTGTAAAATGTATGGTCACTAACACCATATTCCTTATACGCCACTTGGCGTGACGGGGGCTCTTTTTAAGGAAAGAAGTCTAGTTTCATAGCACAGCCAAAAACGTTGAACAAGAAATTAAGTCTAATTTCATAGCACAGCCAAAAACGTTGAACAAGAAATTAAGTCTAATTTCATAGCACAGCCAAAACGTTGAACAAGAAATTAAGTCTAATTTCACAGCACAGCCAAAAACGTTGAACAAGAAATTAAGTCTAATTTCATAGCACAGCCAAAAACGTTGAACAAGAAATTAAGTCTAATTTCATAGCACAGCCAAAAACGTTGAACAAGAAATGAAGTCTAATTTCATAGCACAGCCAAAAACGTTGAACAAGAAATTAAGTCTAATTTCATAGCACAGCCAAAAACGTTGAACAAGAAATTAAGTCTAATTTCATAGCACAGCCAAAAACGTTGAACAAGAAATTAAGTCTAATTTCATAGCACAGCCAAAAACGTTGAACAAGAAATGAAGTCTAATTTCATAACACAGCAAAAACGTTGAACAAGAAATGAAGTCTAATTTCATAGCACAGCCAATGGCGTTGAGTAAGAAAAGAAGTCTAGTTTCAATCAAGATTCATAAACATTAAGTGGACTCTATACATACCCAAAAATATTATCTGACGTCACGAAACACACACTGACCTACCTCATTTCTAAAGCGAAAAGAAAAACTATAATTACTGAGGAAATAGAGATCATCAAAACACATATGTCACCTTTATAATAACAGGCAATCTGCATAATATTACAGACATCAATAAAGATGACTTGATCCTTGTAGAGTATCACGACGTCAAACAAAGACTGTCACTAGACACAGGTAATGTAACAATGGAGCAAGGAAGCCTAAAAGGAAATGTAGCTTTAATCTGTTACAAAAACATGTCATTCTTGTACTCCAAGCCAACGTTTCTGGCTGTGTGTTGAAAATATTTGTAAATGATATACTTTGTTGACGACATATTCATTATGTACAGCAAATGTCTCTGTGTATTTTTATTTACATTTTCACAAGCTTTAATTTAAAAACAAAACTATCTATACGACATTTTCTCATTATTGGGGTTTGTGAGGGGGGGAAGGGGATATTATAGGACTGGAGATTAAGTGTAGCTTGTCCAGTGTAGTCGCCTGGAGGTGGTCCGGTCTGAGTTTGTTATAGCCCCGATAGAAAAAAATGGTTTAGCCCCTACCGAGGTTTCACATCGCGAGCCCCTTCGTCTAGAGACCGACAAGTTACTGACTCGGCCCCTCGTTCTCCTGGGGTTTAATGAAGGACATTAAACATACATCGGTTTGAACTCAGTGACAGTAGGTACATCATTATTGCAATTTTTTTTAAAATGTTTACCAAAACTTAGAAAATAATTCGGAATTAAAGGGTGAAATGTCGTCTCTGAGAGCGGTGAATACAACCAGATTTGTGCATTAAAAACGTTAGACGTAATTGTACCACGTGGACGGGCAGATGTTGATTGTGAAGTCTGCCCGCAATGGCTTGTAAAGGTCACAAGGCAAAAATGTTGGTAGGAATTATCATGGAAATAAGTCTGGTCTGGGTGAAGATAACGAGAAATGTGTGGCGGTTATGCGGTGTGTTCGGAAACTATGTTGTATTTCTATGTATGTGTATACCTATATATTTATATGTATATATGCACAATAAAGACAAGTGGAACAATACTAAAACAGGTACATTAATTTAAATATCTGGGAACAATTTTAACCTCAGATGGTAGATGTACAACAGAGGTGAGATGCAGAATGGCTCAGGCAAAAAAGCTTTCTAAAAAAATGAGGAAGATACTGTGCAATCCATTTTTGACAATAGAAACAAGAAAAAGAGTTCTTAAATGTCATGTAGAGCCAGCCTTAACATATGAATGTGAATCATGGAAAACAGGACAACAGAGAAGAAAATCACTGGAGGCTGTAGAAATGTGGTCTTACAGAAGAATGTTGAGAATACCATGGACAGCTAAGAAGGATAATGAAAACGTTCTGAAAGACGCCAAAGCAAAAAGGCCGCTAATTTCCAATATTAGGAAGAAACAATCATCATTGCTTGGCTATGTAATGAGAATGGAACAGATGGAATATATTGTGATAACTGGGAAAATTGAGGATCGAATAGATGGAGGGAAGCAAAGAGAAAAAATACCAGACAGCTTAAGAGAATGTCTTTGTAGAAGGTCAACAACAGAAATTATAAATAACTGTCGAGATCGAAAGTTGTAGAGAGACATGATCAACTACGCCAGCAGGCATGGTACTTGATGATAATGTTATGCGTGTTTAGATGTAGGCCTATATGTATATAAACGTGTACACACATTATACAAGACATGTATTATTAGAGACGCCACAATTCACATATTTTTCTATTCTGCAGCCATGGGTTAACCGTCAGCGAGAGAAAGAGAAACACAGAGAGAGAGAGAGAGAGAGAGAGTAAGAGAGAGAGAGAGAGAGAGAGAGAGTGAGTGAGAAGGAAACCAAAACAATGAGATAAACAACCGTTATTCTGGTTACATTCAAATAAAGTCCTCTGTTTGATAAATGTCGTCTCTGTCCAGATAAGTCCTTTTTTGTTTCAGCACACCCTTGCTTCATTCCTAGGTTTGGATAGTGACCATTTGTATGACACTCATCTCACTAGCATGAAATGCATCCAACAAACTTACAAATATCTGGAGGTCCAAAGTTCTCAGTAAACGAACTTTGTTCATCTCCTGTGCGATATCAGTGCTTTCATATGGATGTGAAAGTTGGAAATCCACCAAGACTTTAGATAGGAAATTAAATGCTTTTGAAAACAAATATTTAATGACAAACGATAATTCTCAAACGGCAGAGATAGAATCAAGATGCAACAAAGCTTGTCAAATCATTGGCCAGTTATCACCACTATTGTCCAACAGGGAAATAACTCTGGAGGCAAAACGAGCACTATACAATACAATCTTCATCCCAATGTTGTGCTACCAATGTCAGACCTGGACTCTAGATGTAAGAACAATAAGAAAAATAACCTCTACAGAGATTAAATGTGTTAGACGAATGACAGGAAACAGTCTGAGAGATAAGATCAGAAATGAAGAACTGAGAAAAAAGCTAGGAATAGCCCCCACCATAGAATATATAAGGAAACAACAGATAGAATGGTTTGGCCACGTGACAAGGCAGAAAGATCAAAACACAACACAATGAGCCTTCAACAAACATTGTGAGAACACCAGACCCAAGGGTCGACCACGAAAAAGATGGATCGATGGAATATTAGAAGCACGAGGAAACATAACAGCAGCAGAGGCGAACAGAAGAGAAAAAGACCGTAAGTTATATCTCCCCTCGACACTGAAAGGCAAAAATGAGGAAGGAAAGAAGAAGAAAAGTAGAAGAAAAGTAGAAGAAAACAAATATCTAAGTATCAAACATAAGCTGAAAAGGATGTATTTCAAAGGAACAGATAAGAGACGAATCAAAACATGAATACGTGTCGAGTTTTCTAAAAAAGAAAGCGTTGGAAATGCATCTGTCATGTGCTGTGAATAAATGTAGAAAGACTTCCCCAACAGGCATTTATGTGGAAACCATCTAGTAAAAGAAAATAAGGCAATCACTGAGAATCGAAATACAGAACAAATGCTAGGCTCAACCATGAGTCTAAGACACAAGCATAAGTTTAAGATACAATAAAGAACTACAAGAACTTGCAGCAAGTCGTCAATCGCGGGAATCTGTGGCTTCCGTCCTATGTGCCGTCTTCGGTCCGAGAGGAAAATAATGAATGACATTAATTTACATAGTTTAGTAGTGATATATATATATATTCACTTTCAGTGCGGGCACACAACCTCATCCTTTGATAACACTGAACGCCTATGAGTTTTCCAGAGTGATATGATGTCATCCTAACTAACAACAATGACCTAAGATGAAGGTGGCGTTATCATATCAGACTGGCGCTTAATTTGATTGGTTAACCTTCAAAACAAGCATTCTTTACAGAGAGTCAGAGATCATAGAGTAGAGTCAGAGGTCAGATAGTAGAGTCAGAGATCAAAGAGTACAGTCAAAGGTCAGAGATGAGAGTCGGAGATCAGAGAGTTGAGTCAGGGAGCAGAGAGTAGAGTCAGAGATCAGAGAGTAGAGTCAGATATCAGAGAGTAGAGTCCGGGAGCAGGGATTAGAGTCAGTAAGCAGAGAACAGAGATCAGAGAGTGGAGTCAGAGACAGATTGGACACGGGACAATCAACGATCAGTGGTCAAGAAATATAAAATGTAGACAATATTTGTGGCATTCCTGTAATCATGTTACATGTAATAATGAGAAGTGATTGCTCCGGTGAACATAATCTAACAATGACTGGCAGAACTCAAATAATCGTTGTTTAAGCAACGACGCTACCTTCTTAAGCTCGATCTGAAGACACTGGACATGAAGTGAAATGTCAAAGAAGAGCTTGCCAGTGACAGATCTAGCCGGAAGCATCATCATTATTGTGTACCACACCGGTTGGCGTAGGCGGCCACGTCTTTCCACTATTTTCTATCCACAGTGCATCGTATTAGTTCTGTTGTTGACTGATTTCAAGCCATGACACTAACTTATCCAGTCTCTTCTCTCTTTGTCGTCCGCGATCTCTCTCCCCCTGTGTTATGCCAGTTGTAACCAAATACTCCAACTTTCCTCTTCTCATGATGTGCATGTAAAGTGTCCATTGCTTCTTTCTGGTGTTTTTAGGAGCTCCATTTTTGTGTTGATCTCTTTGAGAATTTTCTCGTTGGTCTGTTTAACTGTCCAGGGGACTTTCAACATTCTTCTGAGAAGTCTCATCTCTGTGGCCTATAATTGTATTTCCATTTCTTTGTGCACTGTCCATAATTCACTTCCATAGGTCATAAATGGTTGTATATAGCACGATTAATTCTCTTTCAGAAACAAGCTATCCATAAATGCTGGTATGTGAGTCATTGATACGATTTCTCAACTGATGTGAAATTCAATTAACGTATACAGAAGGCAGTTATATCTCCAAACCTACTACTCAAGCACAAACATGTTTGTATTTTGAACCTAATGTTCATTTTGTTGCAGTGCCGCGGGATAGACTAGTCTTCATCCTTTAGAGCCAGAAAGTCACGTTGTTGACTGCAATGGTTTTCCTGATGTGTTACCATCTGTTTAATTCAGATTAAAACCAGGAAAATTCAATGCGCCAGAAATGTAACCTGTAACGATAACTCTGCTACAATGGTCCTAATCGATGTTAAATACATATATTTTATAATATAAGCATCCCCAAGGAAATTACAGCAACTAATGTTTGTGTTAAAGTTTCTTTAAATAAGGATGTCTAGGTTTCTTGAAGATGCTCGGAAAATCAACAGAAGAGAAAATGAAGACAAGAATAGATCATGAAGGATGGAAGTGGTGAATAAGGAGATATGAAGTGTAGTAGTTTATAGTGTTGCCATTGTGGTTCATTGTCTCTTCAGAAATAAATATACCGGGGTAGAGTATCACAGAGAAGGGATAATTTCTGTTCAAAGTGGTAGGAGTGTTTGTACACCTCATCGATCTGGTGAGCTATTTTAGTGCAAGCGTGTTGAATAGACAGTTTGAGGCTGAGAGTGGAGAAAGAGATAGAGGAGAGAGAGAATGAGGGAAGTTTCGAAGGTGTTCTGTACAATCGTTATTATGATCGGGCCGAAATATACAATCTTATGCCTGTAGAACGCATCGATAACAAAGAATGGGCTGTTAAGTTTATCATATAGAGAAGATAAGAATTCTTGGTGCAGTGCTTGCTTGCGTTCGCCCGATGACTAAAGGAGTATACCTCTTCATCATCCGCCCTTAAAAGGACGTTAAGTGCGCGTGTTTGCCTTATGTTGTGGTTTGCAGTATAACTGTGATATTTACGCATTTCGGCTCAAAACACATCCGACTTCAGCGCGACATTTTTGAGTACCGGGTTGTCTTCCCTCTTCGATCTCTACTCGCTTAGCCTGAATAGACAGGTTAGTCTCTTACTGGAGGCACCGCAGGCGCGCCTTCGCCTCCCTTGGTATAGTAATAATAAAGAACTGTGTAAATTGTTATATTCATCAAGTCGCATGTTCTTTGCAGAACGTTGCTTTCACCACTGTTCATCTGAAGGTTTGCCTGTCATGATTTCTCGGCGGTCTGCAGTCAGTAGTTTGCCGTTGCTTTTTGACTGTTTTTGGCCCCTTAACACGTTAGGTCTCTGGTGTGCCCTGAGACCGATACCAGACTGTTTTATTATCAACAGTTAGATTAACAGCAATAAAAATAAAGTAAAGTACTCCCGTCACGTCAAGTGGCGTATAAGGAATATGGTGTTAGTGACCATACATTTTACAGACCTTCGGCACATTATTTTTGGGGGAAAGTGGTCGGTATTACGCCCGTGCCGATTTACTTTCCCAGAAAAAATCCGGTACCCATTAAGGGCTGAGTGAACCGGAAGCCGTCGGTTGGGATCGAATCCTACATCTTGTCCTTTGTAGTCCAGTTCACTAACCACTGAGCTATCGCGGCTCCCTTAGATTAACAGTATTACAAGAAAGAGTTTTAGCTGCTAGACTCTTCTTCTATTTCTTTCCCTCCTCATCAGCCTTTCAGCGTCGAGAGGAGATATAATTTGCGGTCTTTTGCTCTTCTGTTCGCCTCTGCTGCTGTTTCCTAGATTGATAGACTGATTCCTAGTGCTTCTAATATTCCATCGACCCATCTTTTTCGTGATCGACCCTTGGGTCTGGTGTTCTCACAACGTTTATTGAAGCCTCGTTGTGTTGGGTTTTGGTCTTTCCGCCTTGTCACATGGCCTAACCATTTTATCTGTTGTTTCCTTATATATTCTATGGCGGGGGCTATTCCTAGCTTTTTTCTCAGTTCTTCATTTCTGATCTTATCTCTCAGACTGTTTCCTACTTTAATCTCCATCTTCTGTGTATTTCTCTGAGCATCAAACGTTTATCCCTTACCGACCTGCTGAGTCAGTCGTAAGTTAAGGGCTTAACTTAAGAAAAACACACGTTGGGGGTTTGGCCCGCCTGCTAGACTGACAATACAAAATACGTTTGAAAGTATTGCAAATGGTGATACAGTAGCATATTGGCAATATGTAAAAAAAAAAAAAAAAAAAAAAAAGTAAAGTACCCCCGTCACGCCAAGTAGCGTATAGGGAAATATGGTGCTAGTGACCTTATATTTTACAGACCTTCAGCACATGATTTTTAGGGTAATGTGGTCGGGGTTACGCCCGTGCTGCTTAACTTTCCCAGAAAAAAATCCGGTACCCATTTAAGGCTAGGTGAACCCGAAAGCCGTCGGTTGGGATCGAACCCTACCTCTTGTCCTTTGTAGTCCAGTTCACTAACCACTGAGCTATCGCAACTCCCTATTGGCAATATGTGACAGGCTAATAACCAGAAGTTAAACTTCTAAAATGGCAATAGAGACCTACTGAAAGTCACAGTGGAGAAGCTGTTGCAGGAAGGAGAATGTTGAGAAGAATACTAAACTAACAACAGAAAACAAACTCATAAACCGACAATAGGGAAGATATTTCTCTGCTGACAACAAGGAATAGATTTATCTACTGGCAATAGGGAACATATTTTTAACTGACAATAGGGAACATATTTCTATGCAGACAATAGAGAACAGATTTCTCTACTGACGATATGTAGTAGATTTATCTGCTGACAATAGGGGACATATTTTAAACTGACAACAGGGAACAGATGTATCTACTGACTACAGGGAACATATTTTTTAACTGACAACAGGGAACAAGCAGCTGTAGAGTAAAAATTATATCTTGAACTGTTGCTGTAAATCTTTCTGGCCACAAATTGTGTCCTTGTGAAGGTGCAAAAGTGCCCCTAAATGCCACTTATTATTAACATTAATTCGCTAAATTGAACTCTCGCTGTGTTTTGTGAATATTTGAATGTGTGTGTGTGTGTGTGTTTATAGAAATAACTATAACTTGCGAGAAACACTGCTGATTACTTACAAGTAATGTACACATTTTCGTTTCATTTCTTCTCATGTTGCCATTTATTGCTACTCACATCAAACAAACCCCATTGTATTTCTGTTTTCACGTATCACTGAACTTCAACTTTATTTCTCGGTTATTGTATTCAATATCAGACACATAATGACGCCATGAGCGCATTAATCACATTCATTATGATTCTTCAGCCCACATGAATAGCACAATGTTTTTGATGCTTCAAATGGAAAGACGCGTCCGTTTAAAAATTCAGACTGTGCAGGCATCTTCTTCACCAACGTGCTTTCGTTTACCAGCTCTGGGCTGAAGGTTCAATATCTTGTAAAGTTGACTAGGCTTTTGCCAAGGGAAAGTGAATATTATTTTTATGTTAAAATAGTTCGGTCTGACGTTTTGCTGGTCAGATCTCCTATAAATGTATCAATGGTCGTATAATAAAGTATACAGTAAATAGCCCATTCCAAATGCTCCAATAGCTGGCGGATTACATGTAACTTATATGTATAGATAAATTAAATGTAATTATTGGCTGTAGGCGATTATTTAAGCTTACATAATTACACACCTGGTTGCCCTACAGGTGATGTCCTTTTCGTAGTTTGGAGATATTATATATTTCGGTTATGATTCCGTGGGAAATAATTAAGTGATCAGTGTGTTAGCTGTGCGGTTCAAGTAAAAAAGACGTTCACTACCAAAACATACATCGCCACATAAAACAGTTATAACTATATATCTGACTCTCCGAGTCGGGGATGATATAACAGCAAGGAATAAAGCTGATCATCACATTTCCAGATGGAGAAACCTTAATAGATACAAAGCAAGTCACAACTTCCTACATTGCAACAAACATTGGGGATTTATTTGACGTAAACGTAATATTTACAAAGAAATTCAGGAAAATATTTATGCATTTAATAAAACCCGCCAGTCGACCGGTTGATTCTGGTACAGCTCTCAAATAAGACAATTCCCGTTTCCAAAAGAAGCTGTTTGAGAATTACGAAGCATTGGAAATGGGTACTAACGATTTTTTTTATTCTGGTAAACTGGACGGATTGGCGTGATACTGGCCATATTTCTTATAACTGCACCCCCATCCACCACCACCACGGTGAGGGGAGACAAGAACAAAGCCACTATTACCTGCCAGGTATATCGCAAGAAGCGACTAAAGATGGTTGGAATGCTTGCCTGTTCAGTCGAGTAGGACGTGCACGAGGCGACCTTGTCAACATAATTGAACAATACAATTTGAGAAATGCTGTGACAAGTGGTGGAGCGGATATGGGAAACTCCTGCCTGCAATAAAACTGAAGTGCATGGATGGTGTAGAACATTGCTCATAAATGTATTAACGGCCATATACCCAAAAAAGTCCGCTGTGGCTAAACTTGTAATAAAGTGCAAAGACTCGCAAGTGTCCTTTACGATTGTTGAACTGTCAACTCAAAACTGAATGGGAGCAAGCAGTGGGGTGTGACGTACACTCCTACAAGGTATCGTGATAACTTTACAAAAAAAAAAAGCACATCAAAATACCGACCCTTCGACCTACTTGCGGCCTTCTTCAGACAACCAGAACAACACAAACGAAATAAAGTAAGCTCCACTACATCTAGGATGAACGGGACAGGTAAATTAAGGAGAAATAAACAGAGAATGTAAAGTTAAAAAATATTAGTCATCCTTTTGTTATCATTAGACGTGTCTCACTGTGTTGATTTCCTGACATCCAAGAGTGCATAATATAAATACGTTTTACAATGCAGTACCGCAGCACTGCAATTGCTTGCCTGTTCCTTCACTAAAAACTGAATACTTGTTAAATATTGTTACTGATTTGTCTGAATACAGTAAAGCTGTGGTGATGCAGCAATGGTTGTCAAATAGAAAGTCACATGATTTAATACATTATTTTATTTGAGCAATAGCAAAAGTTACGGAAAATTTCAAATCTAATAAATGCGTCACGGTTTGTAAAAAATAAAAAATTACAAATTAGTTGTAACATATCGAACTATTTACATAAAATACTTGTTCTCTATAGCATCTATCTGTTAAGTGAAATATGACGCGTTGTGACGCTATTTTATCGTAAACTACGTATTTAAGCCTTTCAGCTTTAAACGCACATCTACGCCCTAGGTAGATTTGCTGGACAATTGTGCCCGAGAAGCGACCATTTCCGTCTACTTTTTTTCAAATTTTAGCTATCGTTAGTTTTTTTTAACGTGCTCAGAGTGTATACGGAATTTTCCTGCTACTCGCCGTTATCCCAGAAGACTGTATATCGGATCTCATAAGAAAAATTCTCACTACCTACGGCGGTTTCAATCCCTGATCCCTTATGTATAGAGTCAACATCTTACCCCTAGGCAACCCAGCCCTCGAATTTTACTCAGAATTTGAACCTCTCAAATGTTAAGCTATCTATAGCTATTTAGGAAGATAAATATTGATACACAACGCTAGCTAGAAGTATCTCACATATAGAGGCAAGGACTAATCAACGTACTGACATCATTCATAGATGAGTTCATTCTTTGCCTGTTCTTTATGATTCTCATTTATTTATGTCACTTCCACCTCGGTATTTTTTAACCGCCATTACTTTGTACGTTGTTTTATTTTTGTGTCATTGTCACAATTTCAGACTTCCTATACTCTTAGTACATCTCTTCGTGTGTCTGTGCGTGATTATCTAACTTACACACACACACAAACTCACACATACACACATGCATGTAATGTAAATTTTTAATTTAAAACAGAAAACATCCCTGATGACGTCAGAATTCCCTGTGCTCATATTTGTATTGACACATCGTATATAGCTTATGTAGAAGATAGACAAGGTTTGAAAATATCTACTGACCTTCCGAGCCGTGGCCGGCTCATAGGGCATGGCCCAGATACTCTTTCTCTTATCTACACTTTTATTCTAGCTGTTTTCGATCCTTATCGAGATCTTTTATCAAATCTTGCCATTTGTCTCTGTTCTGTGCAAGCAACGCTATCTCATTGGGGGAACCTATTCCTACTGCTCTTGCCTCTCTGATCAATGTTTTTCTCAGTGCCTCTCTGGGGCGGCCTCTTTTCCTCTTACCTATTGTTTCCCACATGAGGGCTTGCTTTGCTATTCGGTTATTATCTCTCCTCATCACATGTCCAACATAAGACCATCGTCTTTCCTTGATTGCTGAAGATATTTGTAGTTGATTGGAGACTTCTCAGAAAATATGACCCTCTGAAATTACACGCCAACTTGACTCTAGCCCAGCTTTGTGCTAAAATGTAAGTAATCCTTTTGTTAACATTAGACGTGTCTCACTGTGTTGATTTCCTAACGATCACATCCAACAGTGCATAATATAAATACGATTTACAATTGTAATGCTTTGTAATATTAGTAGTGTTTTGTAATGTAGTAATAACTATCTATACTTAAAACTCATTTAATTTTTATCTGCACACTATGTTTCAACTCACTGTATCTGTGATCTATAATTCATTTATTTATTAAATATGATCTATAATTCACGACAGAATGATATTTTACATAATTCACCACATTCTGCTGTGTGCTAAATAATTCAATTCATTCTTACTTGTGTTAAATAATTCAACTCATAATTACTTGTGTTAAATAATTCAACTCATAATTACTTGTGTTAAATAATTCAACTCATAATTACTTGTGTTAAATATTCAACTCATACTTAACCGTGTTATATAATTCAACCCATATTTGACTCGTGTTATATAAATTCACCTTATATTATCGAGATTCATTTCAACATGGTCGGTTTTACATCATGAGTTAAATATTTCAAATCATTGTTAACTGTTTGCATAATGAAATTTATTCTGATATACGCTAGAGAATTTAATCAATATAATATGTATAAAATATGTCACATCATGCAGGCACGTGTGGTAAGTTCCACATTATTCCTGATCTTGGGTAGAGGCATGATGATGCATCAAGATGTATATACATACGAAACTGCTGTAAAGCTGATGATAATAACGAAAATTTTAAAAAATGAAAAAGTAGTATGGTAACAGCTTTAAGTAGGTGAAAAACAAAACAAAAATAGAACGACATTTCGGTCAAACGGAATTCAACAGGAATAACAAACAACAACACAAAAATATATAAGAATATACACATAAATCTAACTACATGGATAACTAGATTTCTGTGTTTTGTCCTTATATATTTTTATGTTGTTGTTTGTTGTTACTGCTGAAGGCCGAAACATCGTTCTACTTTTGTTTTGTTTCTCCACCTACTTAAAGCTGTTACCATGCCACTTTTTCATTTTTTAATTTTCATTATTCTGATCATTTGGGTTTTTCCTAAACGTTTCAAGAAAGAAAACTGTTGCATTAGCTGCGTGCAGTAAGTAAACTTGGCAAACAAAAGTTTAAAATTGTTTTCTTTAGTTTCAGAGTAAACGGTTTATTTTTTATAATCTATCTCGTATTTTGACATTCTCTTCACTGCTAGTTTCGCTACCTATTCTTGTGGCCGGCAGTTTTTTTTTTTTCTTTCGTTAGTTTCTTGCTTTTGTTCACTCAAATCCCGATCAGTCTGGAAACTTTTGAATGTATCGATATCTTCTATGTGTCGATAACTTAGATGTGTCGACTCTGTGTCCATACCTTGTATTTGTCGATAGTTTGTATGTGTCCATACCTTGTATTTGTCGATAGTTTGTATGTGGCGATACCTTGTATGTGTAAACTAACAACTAAAATTTGAGAAAAAGAACCAAACTATTTACTGCTTCAGAAACATGAAGGCAGATGGCAAAGCAGACATGAATAATAAGCAGAAAGAGGTAATCAAGACTTCATATAGCGGAATGGCGAAAGCTAGTTTACTTTGTGCTAATTACTTATCAAAAAGGCTAAAATTATGATCATAAACAAAGAAATACTCAAAACCTACAAATGGATATCAAAGCTGAAGAAATAGACCTGAAAATAGTTCAGAACTACAACTATCTTGGACATACTATAACCAGTGATGGAAATGTAAAACTGAAATAAACAAAAGAATAGGAATGGCAAAAAAAGTAATTTTAATGCCGCGAAAAAAAACTACATCAAAATAAACACGCGGGATAAAACTAAGAAAAGCGAAATCGTTAAATCTTCTCATTATTCCTGTATGGTGCAGAAACATGGACATTAGGCAAGAAAACATAATAGAAAATTGAACTCTTTGAAATGTGGATTTATAGAAGAATAGGAAGAATTGGATGGAAAGAAAAGAAAACAAACGATGAAGTTTTAAAACAACTAGAAATGAAAAGAGAACTACTAAGCACAATTAAAAGAAAACAAATGAAATTGTTGGGGCATGTTTAAAGACACAAACCTACTAAAAGTAATCTTGGAAAGGAAAATACAAGGTTAAAAAGGCAGAGGCAAACCAAGACTAACATGAACAAGTAACATGACAACCTGCACTATCAAAGCAAGAGACAGAACGGAATGGCGCTCCATGGTAGCCAAACATCGATGCGGAGACGGCATTCAATGAAGATAAAAATAGTAAACTAGGGTTTCCTTTGGTGACCTCCTGATTACTTTACTTTAGCTGGCCGATCAGGATAGCTACTTTCCTGGAGAATCTCATTTTGGTTTCATCGAACGAGCGTATTATAAAAATATATGACTTCTCACTGTTCGGGGATATGCCCACTGTTGAACCTTCCGTTGGCCTCTCGAACGAGAATATTTCTGAGTCCAGTTACCGATTCTCTTTGTCCATCGTCTAAAATGCATGCCTTTTGTGTATTCTTTCTAAATGCCAAGATTGGTTACACGATCAATTTATTTTAGGATTATTTATACTGTCCATGTAGACATTTGTGTATGTATACATAGATGTAGTGAGATGACTTGGACAGACCCGTTGGCGTTGAAACACTCGAAGGTGATGTGATGTGTAGGAACTACTAATTTTATGTTTCGGTTGGTTCATCTACTCAACTCCACATTGTAGTTCGTCCATATTAGAGGAGCTACATCACTAGGTCTTCTAGTTGGAGTTTGTCCATATTAGAGGAGCTACATCACTAGGTCTTCTAGTTGTAGTTGGTCCATATTAGAGGAGCTACATCACTAGGTCTTCTAGTTGTAATTTGTCCATATTAGAGGAGCTACATCACTAGGTCTTCTAGTTGTAGTTTGTCCATATTAGAGGAGCTACATCACTAGATCTTCTAGTTGTAATTTGTCCATATTAGAGGAGCTACATCACTAGGTCATCTAGTTGGAGTTTGTCCATATTAGAGGCACGGCAACGCTAGATCATATGTTTAGAGTTTTTCGTTATAAAAGGAATATGTCTACTACTTGGCGAGACACAGTCATTTCAACCTCAGCTTACTAAAGTCTTTTAGGTTATATTGAACCTCAATTACCATCCAAAACTGAACATGAAAATCACTTTCTCGCCATTATCTTAATTGTCAACACTTCTGTTGACCCATATCGCCAATGGCCAATTAAATAATAACGTTATTATAGCAGCTTTATCATATAAAACTAGTTCAACAGAACATTTCCAACGCTACGGCCAAAAATGTGTTTCATTTTTTTTATTATTAGGGACGGCAATGCACGAATGCTACCAAAATAATACTTGGCAATTGTCACTTCTGATATTTTCTTTCCAGTTAGTTATGTGTTTTCTGTGTTATGTTTTGTTTTTGCTAAACGTCACCAGGTATGCAGGCTCGTATAAATGTGTGCCAGCCCTTAACTTCCATATCTCACACTTTTTGACGTCATCAAATACCATGTCTGCTGACGTAGGTGACCATGTCTCTCCATAACTTTACGTCTCTAATGTAAGTTGTCAATTTATTTTCTACTTCCCAAGATGCCCATTCATAACATTTATTTTCAGTATTTTTTTTCTAAATCTCATTGTCAATAGATTTCGCATGATATTCCTGCTGTTTTCCTCTCGGTTACCTGCCCAAAAATTACTGTTGTTTCTCTATAGTGTTGATAATCATCTTCATTTTCCAATTGCTTGTTGAAGAACAATTATATTCACTTCTCTTTGGTATTTTCAATATTCTTTTACTAAAGCACATCTATGTGGCCTCCAAAGATTTTCTTGTCTGCTCTCCGATTGTACACGATTCACTACCACATTTGAAGACTGACATTTTCAATAACATCTCGAAGAATACTTTTTTTTCTACACCCCTTGACAAAGTTGAGCTGCATACATTTATCACTCTTTGAAGTGCAGTCTTTGTCTGTGTCATTTTTCATTTCACCTCTGTTATATATCCAAACTCTTCCCATTTAAGATTGTCAGGACATAATATCACTGATGACATCCGTGTTACTGGCATCATCACTTGTTCCTCTGATGACTTCCGTGTTACTGGCATCATTGCTTGCTCCCCTGATGACATTCCGTATTACTGACATCATCTCTTGTTCTTCTGATGACTTCCGTGTTACTGGTATCATCACTTGTTCCCCTGATGACTTCCGTGTTACTGACATCATCTCCTGTTCCTCTGATGACTTTCGTGTTACTGGTATCATCACTTGTTCCTCTGATGACTCCTGTGTTACTGGCATCATCACTTGTTCCTGTGATGACTCCTGTGTTACTGGTATCATCACTTGTTCCTCTGATGACTTCCGTGTTACTGGCATCATATCTTGTTCCTCTGATGACTTCCGTGTTACTGGCATAATCACTTGTTCCTCTGATGACTTCCGTGTTACTGGCATCATCTCTTGTTCTTCTGATGAGTTCCGTGTTACTGGCATCATCTCTTGTTCTTCTGACGAGTTCCGTGTTACTGGCATAATCACCTGTTCCTCTGATGAGTTCCGTGTTACTGGCATAATCACCTGTTCCCCTGATGACTTCCGTGTTACTGGCATCATCACTTGTTCCTCTGATGACTTCCGTGTTACTGGCATAATCACTTGTTCCCCTGATGACTTTCGTGTTACTGGCATCATCTCTTGTTCCTCTGATGGCTTCCGTGTTACTGGCATAATCACCTGTTCCTCTGATGAGTTCCGTGTTACTGGCATCATCACTTGTTCCTCTGATGAGTTCCGTGTTACTGGCATAATCACCTGTTCCTCTGATGAGTTCCGTGTTACTGGCATCATCACTTGTTCCTCTGATGACTTCCGCGTTACTGGCATCATCTCTTGTTCCTCTGATACCCATATCCGTTTCACGTTGGAGAACCGACTCATAACCCACTTTGGTACTCTCCAACCGAGAAGATTAAACTCTTTTCACTCTTTTCTTTCATCTCTGGTCTCCTCTCCGTGTCTTTCCCGTGTCTTATCCATATTCCCCCATGCGTTATCTTAATTACCTCTTTAGCTCTTCTCCCCCTTTCCATCCCTATCTTTTCCTTCCTTTATTCTTCTTCACGTTTCTTGTACCTTATGGGATACTTCTATTCATTTTTTTTCAAATTTGTCATTGTTTGTTTCCTCTGATGTAAGATGTAATTAAATCCTACCTGTCCTATTGTCCATTATTCTTTTAACCAGACTGTATGAAAATCCTGGCCACTGTTTCATTCCGCCATTTTTAGAGATAAGTAGTTGTGTATTCTAACACGGAATTGTGTGTTTCATGATGGAAGTTTGTAATACCCGATGAAAGCTTTTGCCCAAACGTTGTATCCTGTCATGTCTTTCTGTTAGTTTAACTGCTCAATACCATTTTATGTTTATTTTCTTTGTTTTCTGCAGCTGTAGACGCGGCTCCGCATTGTATTTCAGATTTATTATATTTGATACCTGTGCTTATCTTCCTGTTATATTTTTACCATCTGAGGTTATCACCGGATATATGTCACAGCTGTTTCTTTTTATCTAAAAGTAGTATTTTAATTCTAATGATAAAAAACGTTGCTACGTGTATGAAAGATATCCTTAGGAAACTACTTTCCACTTATTCATGATATTGATATCTTATTGTAGTGGTTCGGAGCCTCGGTAGCCGAGTTGGGAAAACCACCCGACTGGGCTACCGACGTTCGGACAACCCGTGTTCGATTCCCGCTGGAAGCAGTGTGAGTCGTACTCGTGGTTGGAAAAAAAAAATACCCCTGTGGTCGACCCAGCCGCTGGAAGAAATGGGCACCAGGGTAGTATTCTGGGAAGATGATGAATGCCGCCTCGCATCTGAGTTTCGATGTTTGAAGCGACACTATCCAGAAGTCTCCGAATATTTCTGGATAGGCGACCGAGCACAAATGGGTGGAAACTCGCGAGCTAAGACGCCGATTCAAGTCTCGTATTTTACCTTGACCTTTGGAGTGGTTCATATTTGGAAAAGTGGACAATAAAATGAATATTCCAGAACAATTATTTTTTATGCTGTTAATATCTTAGTTCAATGACGTTTATTGGAATAGATGTTTCGAAATTTAACCAATTCAACCTTCTCTAGTGTATCATAACCATAATTTAACCAAAAATGGTCCAAACATTTAACTTATATCATCTCTTATGATCATTGTTAAAGTGCTATAGCAGAATTATACTTTAGTCATTTTTCAGAATTGAGAACATTTCCAAACACTATTAAAACACCATGTAGAAACAGCTGTGATGTATTTTAGTTAATTCATTGCTTCATTACTAGCCTAAGACGCTGGTTCAAGTCTCGTACTTTACCTTACCTTTACCTTACTAGCCTAAGACGCTGGTTCAAGTCTCGTACTTTACCTTACCTTTACCTTACTAGCCTAAGACGCTGGTTCAAGTCTCGTACTTTACCTTACCTTTACCTTACTAGCCTAAGACGCTGGTTCAAGTCTCGTACTTTACCTTACCTTTACCTTACTAGCCTAAGACGCTGGTTCAAGTCTCGTACTTTACCTTACCTTTACCTTACTAGCCTAAGACGCTGGTTCAAGTTTCGTACTTTACCTTACCTTTACCTTACTAGCCTAAGACGCCGGTTCAAGTCTTGTACTTTACCTTACCTTTACCTTACTAGCCTAAGACGCCGGTTCAAGTCTCGTACTTTACATTACCTTTACCTTACTAGCCTAAGACGCTGGTTCAAGTTTCGTACTTTACCTTACCTTTACCTTACTAGCCTAAGACGCTGGTTCAAGTCTCGTACTTTACATTACCTTTACCTTACTAGCCTAAGACGCTGGTTCAAGTCTCGTACTTCACATTACCTTTACCTTACTAGCCTAAGACGCTGGTTCAAGTCTCGTACTTTACATTACCTTTACTTTACTAGCCTAAGACGCTGCTTCAAGTCTCGTACTTTACATTACCTTTACCTTACTAGCATATTTCCTTGTGTATTTCGTACAAGTCGTTTATTGTGTTGGGTTCAGTACTTCTGTCTTCTATATTGTGAAACTAAAAACTTTATTTTTTCTTCAATATAACAGCAATCGAAATATGTCATTTTTGTTTCGCACATATAAGATTGTATCATCAGATTTCTGCTGAAATGATAACCGATATTGACGATAGTTTGCTGTAGTGAGATTTGATCAAGTAAACATAACAAATGTATTCTAACTGACTTAATGACTAATCTATTGAGAAACTTTGCAAAAACATTTGTATTGTCACATTAATGTTGCCTCATTGTGTGCTTTCAATCAATCACAGAATGTATATATGTACATACTTGGACATAGCTCAAAGTATCCTCATCTTGTACATAAAGTAACATCACATACTGCAACCAAAGTATAACATTTTGGTATGGTAGTTGCTGTTAATATTATCGTTTGCTCTATTGATTAATATAATGTTGCATACCCATACAAAATATGTGATAGCTGTTTATAATTTGTTTCAAATTGATCTTAATGAACCCGATTTATGGACAATACATTGTCATAGATGTATATTTTATTTAAGCTTGTATGCATATTGCTTCTTTGTTCATACATTCATTTTTTTCCCTCAATTCATCATCAAATTCACATTCATATTTAACTTTGCAGCCCCCCTTACATCATTGCTGTGATTGTTATCGTCATCTTCCTCTATTTGTCATCACGACTGAGAAACAAATGCAAACAGTGTTTACCGTATGCTTGAATGTTGTAAACAAATCCACCCAGATATAGTAGCAATAATATTTAATACTGTAAAACTGCTCATAATATAAGTATTTATATTTTTACTAGTTTGAATTGTGCTTTAATACTTTATTACATTTTTGATGACACGAATTAAATTATTGCTACGACTTATTCAACATTATAGTTGTGGCCAATCATATTGCAGGAATTAATTGTACATATTTGTAGTTATTACACACAAGCTGCCAAGCTTTTCTCTGAAATCCAAAATAATTTTTTTTTTTCTAATTCTGTAATACTGGACATGCTGTCTTGAAATAATAAACGAGTCATTTCGAAATTACTGCCGAATATTGACAATAAACCGACATATTTCGCCTTTACAGACAGATATATGTATGTATGTATCTATATATATGTATATATATATATATATATATATATGAGTGTGTGAGTTTTACAGCCCATATATACCCAACTTAAATAATGCTGCAAACTGTGTGAGTGACCAGAATGTTCATAAAGCGGAATATTGAACACATTGTCATTCAGCTGAACATGCTATTGCTGAACATAACATCGTTTGGGTTGACATTTTCTTGCGGAAACTTTAACTTTTACTCCACTTGTTCTTTGTTAGCTTTAAACCACTGACCAATTTAATCAGCCAATGGATAGTCGATATTCATTGTGCCCTGCTTTCTTCTGTCCTTCCTAATTTGACTTTCAGCGTCGAGAAGAAGTCAAGTTTGTGGCCTTTGGATCTACCTTAGATTTTAGAACATGATGACGTCACTGCAGGCAGAGCCATGTCTGCTCAGCCTTCGTTCCAGCAACCAACAAAGTGTTCATCCTGATCATTAATACTGTTCTAGTGAACGTGTTGCGTTCTGTATAAATTGTGCGCTGCTCATAAAGGACACTTCCGTGTTGCTGTAACAGCCGTCGCGAGCAGCACAATCTCCGTGCTGTACCGTTGGCCTCTGCTGTTATTTTTCTACTATTCCATTAATCCAACTTTTTCATGGTTGGACCTTGGGCCTGGTGTTCTCGCAACATTTGTTGAAGGCTGCTATCAATCCATCTTTTTCATGGTTGGACCTTGGATCTGGTGTTCTCGCAACATTTGTTGAAGGCTGGTTGTGTCGTATTTTGTCATATTTTATCGGTTGTTTCTTTATGTATTTAGTAACGGGAATTATTCCTAGCATTTTTCTTAGTTTTTCACTTCGGATCTTATCTCCTATTACTGTTTTTCTGCCATGTGTTTAACACATTTAATTTCGGTAATAGTTTCTTTTTCTTATAATTATTTTTAGGGAATATTTTTTTCTCTTATTCTCCAGCTTTCAAAACACATTACACAGGTCTCATGCTAGTTACATGTGTTTGTGTGAGATTGTTAGCTTCTGGTATTATGCTATTTGCATGGGTGTATGTGTGTGTTTGTGTCTGATTGTTAGCTTCAGGTCTTATTCTATTTACATGTGTTTATGTGTGTGTTTGATTGTTAGCTTGCTACGTTGAGATATGTCTTTCGGTGATATCTGACATGATGTAATGACAAGCAATCGATTATAAAAATGTGTATATATATATATATAAACTATTCTTAGAGAGTGTGATTTATTTTGCATAATATTTGCCAAAAGTAAAGGAATCTATACTCAACAGTTGTTCACATAATTGTGTAGTTAGCTTTTAGTACTTGGTATCTATTTAATTGATAATAGAAAATAAATTTATTATTTTGGCGACTATATTTCCGATTTAATAAATAAACAGAAAATTAAACATACTTCTGGCCTAACTCTCTATTTGGTCTTAATTTAGGCAATTTTTTTAAAATCGTATTTTCCGAATTTAAAATGTTATAGCCATCGTTAGAACTAACCTAAGGAGAAAGAATCGACATAAAACCAATCAATCCTAAACAACATTCAGAAATGGCCAATAAAGGTGCTTGTGCTTTTCCGTACAAAGTGATTCTCTAACATGCAAGGCTGATATAAGAAGAGAAGGAAACAAAGCAAGAGGTTAACCCTGAATAAGATGTTAGGACAACATCAAATAAGCTGCCAAACAGCTTCCGACAACAATGAATGATGCGCAGTGTATTCCTTCCTCAATATTTCTTTGAAACAGAACAGCAAGAGAACGAAGAGAAGAATGCAATCGCAGCATACAATGTCAGTTTTTGAGCTGTTGATTAAGCTTTGCCGTTGAGGCTCTGTTGATGTTAGCCTTATCTCATGTTACCCTTCATAGGATCTCCCATGTTACCCTTCATAGGATCTCCCATGTTACCCTTCATAGGATCTCCCATGTTACCCTTCATAGGATCTCCACGATATTCTGTCAAACCACGTTTTGTTTAGTTTTGAAACATTTTACTTTATATTTGTTGTCATTTTAGTTTAGAAACATTATTAATAATGTTACAGTTCTTTTATTGTCTTTGACACACTTTGTTTTATCAATGATGACCTAATGTGACATTTTAAACCTAATGCTAATGTTTTTTTTTTTTAACAAAAAAAAAAAGCATTTAACTGGATTTTTAACGTTACTGTAATTTAACGTTTCACACCATTCTAACGCAAGAGCTTTCATCTAATATTCTAGATTTAAAATCTCGTGTGGTTTAATTATGTACGCCAGTTCCCGGTGCATAATGTACTGACAATATATGCCAGCGTGTTTTTGTACTATCCTTTTGTTATAATCTAAAAATGTATCTATCTATCTGTATTAACTATCATGTAGAGACAGTGTTGGTTCTATGTTGCATTTGTGTAGAGATAAAAACATGCTGTTTCATTGTTGTTTTTTGCGTGTTCGTTTGGTATGCTTCAGAACTTTGTTATCTTTTGTTTTAAAAGTGGTGATAACTTGATTTTTAGTTTGTTATCAATGTTTTAATTGCCCAAATATAACTAAAACTTTTTCATGTGATTCGTTCTTCTTGTCATTTTAAATTCTGTTGGTTGACAGATGTGTTCTCGTTAAGATGATTGGTTGTTTAAATAGCTTCATTAGTGTTTTATTTGTTTAGTTTGTTGATTGCCTTTTTTTTGAACGAATGTTATTGCTGCGCACTTTTTTATAACTAAGTGCCAGGTCACACACAGCATTTACAATTAGACGCTGCAACGAACGAAGAAGATTAACGATCTTTAGAAGTAGGGACTGAAAAATGTCAAACGGCAGACACACACACACACAAACACACACACAAACACACACACACATACAAACATACACACACACAAACATACACACAGACATATACACACACGCACAAACATACACACACACAACAAAGTATGAATTTTCAATATTCTCACAATCTCTGTCTTGATAACTCATTCTACCCTCGACGCTGCAAGGCATCAGAAAATAAAAAAAAAAAATGGGGTCAGTGATCCATAGCTGATTGTTGTTTGTTAGAATTCGTGAACTCGAAGTGAGCAAGACTCCACTGTTCTTCTCCAAGTTGTCATGGAAATACAATTATCAGCCTGGCCAGGCGAGTATGATCTGAATAGGGAAACAAGCTGGGTAAAAAAATGGTGTGCTTAAGTCGGATGAGTCGGGCTAAAGTGCGTATATGACTGTAAATGTCGACAAAAGGCAACTTCTCCATTTTAATCCACTTTTATGACGAACAGACGAGGCTGGAAGACATGAGTCTGACGAACGCCGAATGTAGAAGAAGATGAAGAGAAAGAAGAAGATTACAATGGTAATGAAGAAGAAGATTACAATGATAATGAAGAAGAAGATTACAATGGTAATGAAAAAGAAGATTACAATGGTAATGAAGAAGAAGATTACAATGATAATGAAGAAGAAGATTACAATGGTAATGAAGAAGAAGATTACAATGGTAATGAAGAAGAAGATTACAATGATAATGAAGAAGAAGATTACAATGGTAATGAAGAAGAAGATTACAATGGTAATGAAGAAGAAGATTACAATGATAATGAAGAAGAAGATTACAACGGTAATGAAGAAAAAGATTACAATGATAATGAAGAAGAAGATTACAATGATAATGAAGAAGAAGATTACAACGGTAATGAAGAAAAAGATTACAATGATAATGAAGAAGAAGATTACAATGATAATGAAGAAGAAGATTACAATGATAATGAAGAAGAAGATTACAACGGTAATGAAGAAAAGATTACAATGATAATGAAGAAGAAGATTACAACGGTAATGAAGAAGAAGATTACAATGATAATGAAGAAGAAGATTACAATGGTAATGAAGAAGAAGATTACAATGATAATGAAGAAGAAGATTACAATGGTAATGAAGAAGAAGATTACAATGATAATGAAGAAGAAGATTACAACGGTAATGAAGAAGAAGATTACAATGATAATGAAGAAGAAGATTACAATGGTAATGAAGAAGAAGATTACAATGATAATGAAGAAGAAGATTACAATGGTAATGAAGAAGAAGATTACAATGGTAATGAAGAAGAAGATTACAATGATAATGAAGAAGAAGATTACAATGGTAATGAAGAAGAAGATTACAATGATAATGAAGAAGAAGATTACAATGGTAATGAAGAAGAAGATTACAATGATAATGAAGAAGAAGATTACAATGGTAATGAAGAAGAAGATTACAATGATAATGAAGAAGAAGATTACAATGATAATGAAGAAGAAGATTACAATGATAATGAAGAAGAAGATTACAACGGTAATGAAGAAAAAGATTACAATGATAATGAAGAAGAAGATTACAACGGTAATGAAGAAGAAGATTACAATGATAATGAAGAAGAAGATTACAAGGATAATGATGAAGAAGATTACAACGGTAATGAAGAAGAAGACGAAAAAAGAAGAAAAGGTAATGATGATGATGATGATAATGATGATGATGGTGATGATGATATGACAAAACATTTAATCCTTAACAGATCTCAAATTTAAGCTCAAAGGAATATGAATCAATAAATACAATGCAATCATCAAATTGAAATGATAAATGATGAAACAACAGAATATCGAAGTATTTAATTCTTTATAAATACAACATAAAGGGTAGTCACTCCAAATACCGAGGCTGAAATAGCTTGATTACGCTTCACTAATGTTCCCTGTCCATGATAGTTCCTTGAGTATGTTGTTATGGATCCAAAAACCTGTGGGTTTATGCCCTTAGGCCTAATATCATGTTATAATATATGTATGTATTTCTGAGTTCCATTGTAGCTCCGTACAAGGTGTTCCATTTAACAGTTCTTTGAGGAAGTTGAGTTGTTCTGATGCCAGTGTGCTTCGGACAGTTGAAAAGGTAATGTTCTTTGCAGTATAATTATAATTCCTTCAGTACGGAATGTTTTTTATCAATTTAGTGGTAGAGATTTCAGGGACAAAATATTTAATGGTTGTAAATATCATTCATCGACTTCAAAAAAGCATTTGATAGTATTCATAGAGATTCTTTGTGGAAAATTCTGAAGCAATATGGCTTACCATCAAAAATCATAAATATTATCAAAGACATGTATGATGGTTACACATGTGCAGTTCGAACAGAGGAAGGACTGAGCGAATGTTTCCCAATAGAAACTGGGGTTAAACAAGGATGTATTTTATCGCCCTTGTTATTTGGAATTGTTATGGACTTCATAATGAAGAAATGCTGCACTGGTAATAAAGGCATCGAATGGATACAAGGAGACCATTTGGAGGACCTGGACTTTGCTGATGACATAGTTCTCATCAGCAATCAGATAAAAACGATGCAGGAAAACACAAATGAACTATCATCAATAGCCAGCAAATTGGGCTTGAGGTCAATCATGAAAAGACTAAAGTCATGAAAAGTTTAATTCCAACAAGTGACAAAATATACATGGAAAACAAACCAGTAGAAGAGATCGATCACTTCATCTATCTTGGAAGTCACATTGATCGAGAAGGGATACGAGCAAAGAAATTAGAATCAGACTGGCTAAAGCAGCAATGTCTTTCAGAAGCCTTGAAAAGTTGTGGAAATCAAAACTCATTAGCACAACACAAAACTTAGGCTATTCAAATCAAATGTACTATCAACCCTTACGTATGCGTGTGAAAGCTGGAAAACAACAAGAGATATAGAAACAAAGTTGAACGCATTCGAAAATAAATGTCTAAGGAAAATACTTGGTATAGAATGGAACGAATTCAAAACAAACGAGGAAATTAGAGAAATCGCCAATCAACCACTAATATCTTCAGTAATAAAGAAAAGACGATGGTCATACGTTGGACATGTGATGAGAGAGATAATAATCGAATAGCAAAGCAAGCCCTCATATGGGAAACAACAGGTAAAGAAAAAGAGGAAGACCCAGGGAGACACTGAGAAGAACATTGATGAGAGAGGCAAGAGCAGCAGGAATCGCTCCCTCAATGAGATAGAACTGCTTGCACAGAACAGAGACAGATGGCGAGATTTGATAAATATCTTTAAAAGAAAACTGCTAGAACAAAAATTCATATAGGAGAAGGTGTATCTTGGTCTACGCCCTATGGGCCGGTTACGGCTCGAAAGGTCAATAGATAGATAGAAATATCAATCCACATGTTTATATTTATCTAACACATAACATATCATATATGAATTTGTTTTTAGATAATTAAACAAGGAATTAGATTTCACAATACCAAGATGATACAAGCAAGACAAGCAGAACAAGAAAATGGTTTCATGATATTTGGCACAAATCAAATTGAGAGTGACGCACTGTGCGGCTTAACGTACATGACCGAAATCTGCATTGGGTATGGTGCGTCGAGACGTACGGAAAGAGATAATTCTGAAATGAATGTAGATTTTTTTTTTTTTTTTTTTTTTTTTTTTTTTTTTTTTTTTTGTATTTTAGCTGTCTCTTATGTTATATAATAGACTTTCATGTGTACACATTGTGCCAAGGTAGCACCACTTCCTTGTTGCTGTCCAATGTGTTACTTACTTTTTGGTAATCATGTTTTGTAATATTTGTTAATTATTCTATGTTTTTCTTTCCGAGCAACACACATTGTTTAATCTTAGAAGGGCATGAGCTAAGAAATGTCGAAGTTTCTCTTGATTTAATATCACAAATAAAGCATGGAAAGAACACATCTTTTGCTTCAGTAAGTAAAGTTAAATTACAAAGCCCCGTCACGCCAAATGGCGTGTATGGTGCTAGTGACCATAATTTTTATAGACCTTCGGCACATGATTTTTTATGTAATGTGGTCGATATTACGCCCGTGCCGTTTTACTTTTCCAGAAAAAATCCGGTACTCATTTAAGGCTAGGTGAACCCGGAAGCTGTCTATCAGGATATAACCTGATCTCTTGTGCTTTGTAGTTCAGTTCACTGACCGCTGAGCAATCGCGCTTTTGTTTAAGTGTCTCGTCAAATTATAAAAACAGAAGATATAAATGTAGTATCACAGAACAAAACACAGACATTATTATTGTTGAACATTTATGATTATGCCGTTGTTGATGTATGACCATCGATGTTAAACCACGCTATCATGGTGTTATGTCTTATAGTGTCTGTTATAATTAGGACATAGATGCTCTGAACTTTCAGGAGGATTATGTCGTTTTTAAGTTTGATTTGCAAAGTTGTTGCTGTAGAATGAGGTTATTTATCCATTTTGGTTATAGATTTCAGCGCAAAGAAATATAGTTTGATTTGTCTTGTAGAGTATACGATTTGTATACTATTATACAAAGAAACCTGAAATTAGTTTAATAAGACACTAACATTTAACTCAAAACACAAAAATTATTTTTTTTGACTAATATGAAATACTCGTCAAATTTTTTTTTTTAAACACAAAAATTAGTTTTAGAAACAAAAAGTATGAAAATATCCATTAATTAAATGTCTCAAAATACACAAAAATAGTATGAAAATATCCATTAATTAAATGTCTCAAATACACAAAAATAGTATGAAAATACCCATTAATTAAATGTCTCAAAACAAAAAAAATAGTATGAAAATACCCATTAATTAAATGTCTCAAAACAAAAAAGTAGTATGAAAATACCCATTAATTAAATGTCTCAACAAAAAAAAATATTATGAAAATACCCATTAATTAAATGTCTCAAAACAAAAAAAAATAGTATGAAAATACCCATTAAAATTTGTCTCAAAACACAAAAATTAGTTTTAGAAAATTAGCATGAAAATACCCATTAATTAAATGTGTCTCAAAGCCTTTCAAAAACATGGCTGAGGCGTCTAATGTTAATGGACCACAAAATGAGACTCTCGATGTAGCAAACACAAATAAATGTGCTAGAACCGGATCCAGAGGGAAAGACTGTCCTATCTTATTCCTCAAGGACTTATAGTGACATCTAGCAATCAATAATTATTGATTTATATTCAAGCTATTTACTTTTACTCCCAAAATGGCCTTCATCAGTCGTGCCAAGATCACCCACTGCTACCCTTCCAACTTAACCGTTGATAACGACGCATATATAGTAGTGGTTCTGTTGGAGGTATTTTTAAAACGTCCACTTTCTCTCTTTAATTATCAACTGTGCCTAACTAATTTCTTCGACGTGTTTTAAAGTTTACAATTTCAGCTTTAGCAAGTACGTTGGTGGAAAAACACCTCAGTTGGGAGAAGTCAGATCTAATAAATGTGAGAAGCCACACCTAGTAACTGTAAGAAGCCTCATCTAGTAACTGTGAGAAGCCACACCAGTAACTGTAAGAAGTTACACCTAGTAACTGTGAGAAGCCACACCAGTAACTGTAAGAAGTCACATCTAGTAACTGTGAGAAGCCACACCAGTAACTGTAAGAAGTCACATCTAGTAACTGTGAGAAGCCTCATCTAGTAACTGTGAGAAGCCACACCAGTAACTGTAAGAAGTCTCATCTAGTAACTGTAAGAAGCCTCATCTAGTAACTGTGAGAAGCCACACCAGTAACTGTAAGAAGTCACATCTAGTAACTGTGAGAAGCCACACCAGTAACTGTAAGAAGTCACATCTAGTAACTGTGAGAAGCCAGATCTAGTAACTGTAAGAAGCCGCATCTAGTAACTGTGAGAAGCCAGATCTAGTAACTGTGAGAAGCCACACCAGTAACAGTAAGAAGTCACATCTAGTAACTGTGAGAAGCCAGATCTAGTAACTGTAAGAAGCCGCATCTAGTAACTGTGAGAAGCCAGATCTAGTAACTGTGAGAAGCCACATTTAGTAACTGAGAAGTCACATCTAGTGGCTTCAAGAAGCCACATCTAGTAACTGTGAGAAGCCACACCAGTAACCGTAAGAAGTCACATCTAGTAACTGTGAGAAGCCACATCTAGTAGCTGTGAGATGCCACATCTAGTAACTGTGAGAAGCAACATCAAATAGCTGTGAGAAGCAACATCTAATAATTGTGAGAAGCCACATCTAGTAGCTGTGAGAAGCCACATCTAGTGACTGTGAGAAACCACATCTAGTGACTGTGAGAGGCCACATCTAGTAACTGTGAGAAGCTCAACTAATAATTGTGAGAAGCCACATCTAGTAGCTGTGAGAAGCCATATCTAATAGCTGTGAGAAGCCAGATCTAGTAACTGTGAGAAACCAGACCTAGTAACTGTGAGAAGCCACATCTAGTAACTGTGAGAAGCCACATCTAATAGCTGTGAGAAGCCACATCTAATAACGTTGAGAAGTCGCATCTAGTAACTGTGAGAAGCCAGATCTAGTAACTGTGAGAAGTCACATCGAGTTGCTGCGAGAAGCCACATCTAATAACTGTGAGAAGCCATATTTAGTAACTGTAAGAAGCCACATCTAGTAACTGTGAGAAGCCACATATAGTGGCTACGAGAAGCCACTTTTAATAGCTGTGAGCATACATATCTAGTAACTGTGAGATGCCACATCTAGTAACTATGAAAAGCAACATCAAATAGCTGTGAGAAACAACATCTAATAATTGTGAGAAGCCACATCTAGTAGCTGTGAGAAGCCACATCTAGTAACTGTGAGAAACCACATCTAGTGACTGTGAGAGGCCACATCTAGTAGCTGTGAGAAGCTCAACTAATAATTGTGAGAAGCCACATCTAGTAGCTGTGAGAAGCTACATCTAATAACTGTGAGAAGCCACATCTAGTAGCTGTGAGAAGCTACATCTAGTAACTGTGAGAAGCCACATCTAGTAACTGTGAGATGCCACATCTAGTAACTGTGAGAAGCAACATCTAATAACTGTGAGAAGCCACGTCTAGTAACTGTTAGAAACCACATCTAGTAACTGTGAGAAGCCACATCAAATAGCTGTGAGAAGCCAGATCTAGTAGCTGTGAGAAGCCACATCTAGTAACTGTGAGAAGCCACATCTAGTAGCTGTGAGAAGCCACATCTAGTAGCTGTGAGAAGCCACATCTAGTAACTGTGAGAAGCCACATCTAGTAACTGTGAGAAGCCAGATCTAGTAGTTGTGAGAAGCCACATCTAGTAACTGTGAGAATCCACATCAAATAGCTGTGAGAAGCCACTTCTAGTAGCTGCGAGAAGCCACATCAAATAGCTGTGAGAAGCTACATCAAATAGCTGTGAGAAGCCACTTCTAGTAGCTGTGAGAAGCCACTTCTAGTAGCTGTGAGAAGCCACATCTATAGCTTGTTTCATAACTCGTGCCCAACTTTTAAAATCGATAGCTTTTTAACCGCTTGTTGTAAGTTGTTCAAAATTTGCATGTAAAGTTATAATGATTAGAACCCAACAGGGAATTAATTTCATTTTAAAAAAACATTTGGTTATTATTGTTGCTTATTTGATTTATATAAATTTATAACGACCCATTGATGTAGTCAAAACTTAATGTTTACAGTTATTTAAGTTAAAAATAGCGAGTAAAAATCCATACACGATAAAATTGACGCGTTTGCACGCTTTCACGTGGTTTTTTGACACAATTAGACACTTGTGAAAACACGACAAATTGTGTGTTCCATTCCCGTTCATTCATAGGTGTAGACGTGGAACGATAACATTTATCATGAGTCTTAAAATGAAATTCTGCAGTTTACAAAACATCGCAATAAAAATGTATGACTTTTTTTTGCAAAAAGGCTAAACGAGGAAGATTATTTCATTCTTTAGAAAACCCTGAGAATAGGACAAGACACATTTTGGATTTATCTAAACGGTCATTTAATCGCTGGATTCAAGCACGTGATCGTCAATGTTCAAAATATACAAAATCACAAGGAAGAGCAAAAATGTTGGATAATTTCGACAGTGAACTTATTAGAAGTGAAATTCGCAAAATGTTGGGTATGAATGAAACTGTTACAATAAGAAAATTAAAAGTTTCGCTGAAAAAGAACAACAGTATTGAAATATCAAAGTCTACATTATGGAGGAATGTGAGAGCTGCAGGCGTTACATTCAGAAAGTATTCCAATGGACGAAACATCATCTGTGAGAAGCCACATATAGTAGTCATGAGAAGCAAGTAATTACGTGAAGTAAAAGAAGTGCGCAAGCAAGGTTATAATATTGTGTACTTGGATGAAACATGGATCAATGTTCACCACACTAACCAAAGGGAATGGCAGTCATCAGATGGAAAGATTAAGAGATTAATACCTAGCAGCAAAGGACAGCGCTTGATAATTGCTCATGCAGGTAGTCGACAACATGGACTAATACAGAATGCAGAGCTCATTTTTTCTTTCAAAATCCATAGACAATCGGGATTATCACTCTGAGATGAATGGTCACATATTTAGACATTGGATTGAAAATTCTGTTCTCCCATCACTAGATCGACCATCTTGCCTAATAATGGACAATGCAGCGTACCACAACATTGTTGCACTTGAAGATAAAGTCCCAACGTCATCCAGTACAAAAGATGCTATTAAGATATGGCACACAAAGGAGCACATACAATTTAATAACATGTACTTAAAACCTGAATTACTATCTCTAGTAAAGCAAAAACAAAGGACAAAGATTTTTCAAATAGATAAGATTATCCAAGAGCACGGTCATATAAGTTTGAGGCTGCCACCTTACCATGCTCATTTAAATCCAATAGAACTAATCTGGGCAAAATTAAAAGGACAAGTGGCAGATGAAAATACAACATTCAAAATATGCGATGTAAAGACTCTTGCTAATCTCGCTTTATTAAATATAGACAAAGATTATTGGGCTAAATGTGAAGACCACGTCTTAAAACAGGAAGAGGAATATTGGAAAAATTATGGTTTGTGGAATGTTCAACCCCAAACAGTTATTAATCTTTTAGACTCGTCTGATTCAGAATGAAAGTATATAGCCCCCAGAATGTTGGCCCCTATATTACCTTAAATTAGTTCAACAAATGGTCCTTATCAGGACCACACAACTATGAAAATTGGACATACAGGTTTACCTTGATATTATCGTCCGTCCTCGAACTGAGAAGACAATAATTCTCCTGGTGTTTTGTCATATTAGGTTATTTCCCCATTACGGCCAAGCCTTTACCTAGTGAAAATTAATCATAGACCAGCAACTACGGTAATTTCTATTATTTAGGGGTTCACAATTTACAATTTTGACAAACATCAAAGAAATTCGCCGCTTTAAGAAAACTGCAGCTGCAAGACGAACATGGCTGACCACCGTGAAAGAGATTGGAGCCTCATCACGTACCAGTCCAGAGGAAGCCATGGAGAGTCGGAGAAATTCGAACTTATGTCGGAGGAAAGATCTTAAAATAAGTACTTGGAATGTTAGGACTCTATTTCAAAAAGGGAAATTGGAAAATCTAATTCAAGAAGCAGAACGAATAAATATAGATATTTTAGGCATATCAGAGACTAGATGGAAGGAATGTGGGTACATTGAAGACGAAAAATACACATTTATATACTCAGGAAACACAACAGAACATCAAAGGGGGTAGGAATACTGATAAAAAGAGAGCTACAAAAATATATAAGTACCCACTGGACATACAGTGATAGGATTATACTACTCAAGTTGAAAGCAAAACCATTCGACATAGCAATAATACAGACATATGCACCTACTCAAGACTACACAGATGAACAAATAGAGGCATACTATGAAGACCTAAATAAAGTTATGAAGCAAGTGAAATCTTCAGACATCTTGATTGTAATGGGTGACATGAACGCTAAAGTAGGAAAAGGTAGATATAAGACAATTATAGGAAATCATGGTTTAGGAAAAAGAAATGACAGAGGAGAAAGATTAATACAATTCTGTGAAGAAAACAGGCTGATAATATGTAACACCTACTTTGAGCAAGAGAAAAGGAAACTATACACATGGAAAAGCCCTGGAGATAGGAAGAGGAATCAAACAGATTACATAATGATAAAAGAAAGGTTCCGTAACAGCGTAAAGAAAGCCAAAACCTACCCAGGAGCAGATATTAATTCTGATCACAATCCTGTAATGATTAAAATGAAAATCAAACTAAAGAGAAACAAGCAAAAATCTGATTCATCAACAAACCCACTCGACATAACAGCTTTAAATCAAAAAGATATTAAAGATACCTATACAATACAAGTAAAGAACACATACCAGAAGCTGCTAGAGGAAGGAATTGAACAATACAGAAGAGAAAATCCTGATGAAAAAGTAACAACCAAATGGCAATGCATAAAGAAAAGCATACAAAAAGCCTGCGACACCTTACCCAAAAGAGAAAAGAACAAAAAACAAAAATGGATAACTAACACCATCTTAGAAAAAATGGAAGAAAGGAGACAAGCGAAGAACACTGCCCAATACAATAAAATAGATAATGAGATACGCAAAAAGTGCAAAAAGGCAAAAGAAGACTGGCTCAGCCAAAATGTAGAGAAATAGAAACTATGGAAAGCAAACAAGACCTAAGAGGAATGCACACAGAAATAAAGAGAATGACTAATAAAAATAAAAAGCCACAGAAGGTGGATGCATTGCAGACAAAAAAGGAAAAATGCTAACAGACAATGAGGATATCATAGATAGATGGCAGGAATATATAACAGAACTATTTCATGATCAAAGGGACAAGAAACCAGTTATAAAATGTACATCAGGCTATAAAATCTTAAAATCTGAGGTGGAAAAAGCTATAAAAACAATGAAAAGGGGAAAAGCAGCAGGACCTGAAAGCATACAGATAGAGATGATACAGGCACTTGAAGATTTTGGCATTGAAGTGATTACAGACATATGCAACGACATATACCACACAGGATACATACCAAATGAACTAAAAACATCAACTTTCATTGCATTGCCTAAAAAGAATGGTGCAGTTGAATGCAGTGACTTTAGAACAATAAGCCTAATGAGCCATGTTACAAAAATCTTGCTAAAAGTTATACAAGGAAGGATTCAGAATAAAATCAATACTGAATTAGATGAGCAGCAATTTGGATTTAGGAAAAATAGCGGGACAAAAGAAGCCATATTCTGCATGAGAACATTAATCGAAAAATACACAGAAGTAAACAAACCAATATATGCCTGCTTCATAGACTACACCAAAGCTTTTGATAGAGTACACCACAAACAACTTATAGAATGCCTAAAAGAGATACATCTAGATGACATGGATATACGACAAATATGCAATCTATACTGGGAGCAAACAGCAATAATAAAATATAACAAAGAGTTCTCTACACCCATTGATATAAAAAAGGAGTAAGACAAGGATGCATCCTATCACCAAGCTTGTTCAATCTATACACTGAGCAAATCTTTAAAAACATCATAGAGATGCCAGGCCTACAAATTAATGGAAAGATAATCAATAACCTAAGATATGCTGACGATACTGTACTACTAGCAGAAAATCCTAAAGACCTACAACAATTACTTAATGAAATAAACACGACAAGCAAAAAATATGGACTAGATATGAATATCAAAAAGACTAAAACTATGATCATAAACAAAGAAAATACTCAAAACCCACAAGTGGATATCAAAATTGAAGGAATAGACCTGGAGACAGTTCAGAACTATAACTACCTTGGACATACTATAACCAGTGATGGAAAATGTACAACTGAAATAAACAAAAGAATAGGAATGGCAAAAATTAATTTTAATGTCATGAAGGACATACTAACATCAAAACAAATAACACCAGAGCTAAAGCTAAGAATAGCAAATGTTACATCTTCTCAATATTCCTATATGGTGCTGAAACATGGACATTAGACAAGAAAACAGAACAGAGAATTGAAGCCTTTGAAATGTGGATATATAGAAGAATAGGTAGAATTGGATGGAAGGAAAAGAAAACAAATGACAAAGTCTTAAAACAACTAAAAATGAAAAGAGAACTTCTGAACACAATTAGAACAAGACAAATGCGATTCTTAGGCCATGTTAAAAGACACAACTGCCTACTGAAAGTGATCCTGGAGGGGAAAATACAAGGTAAAAGAGGCAGAGGCAGACCAAGATTAACATGGACGAGTAACATCAAAAGATGGACAAATCAACCGATGACAACCTGCACCATCAAAGCAAGAGATAGAGCAAAATGGCGCTCCATGGTAGCCAACCTTCGTTGCGGAGACGGCACTCAATGATGATGATGATGATGCAGCTGCAAGATATTTGTTAAATATACATTTAAAGGGTCTTTTGCATTCTAATATCATTTGGAAAATTTCAACAGTTTTTAACAAACGGTTACTGAGTAATAGCGTTTTGACGTTGGGCACGTGATTTGAAACGAGCTATAGTAGCTGTGAGAAGCAAGTATTTACGTGAAGTCAAGGAAATTTGTAAAGACAGTTATGATATTGTATATTTAGATGACACTTGAGTCAATGCTCACCACACAAGTGATAAATGAAAAGGATTGGCAGTTATCAGATGGAAGTATCAAAATATCGGTACCTATCAGCAAAAAGCAGCGCTTGATAGTTGCATGTGCAGGTAACATAAGACATTAAGACATAAAGGCTGTTGCAGAATGCTGAACTCGTTTTTGTCTCAAAGTCGACAGTTAATCTGGACTATCACTCTGAGACTAACGGCTACATATTTAGAGAGTACCAAAAAAAGTAAAGAGTCCCGTCACGCCAAGTGGCGTATAGGGAGTATGGTGTTAGTGACCACAATTTTATAGACCTTCGGCACATGATTCTTGAGATAATGTGGTCGGTATTACGCCCGTGCCGCTTTACATTCCCAGAAAAAAATTCGGTACCGATTTAAGGCTGGGAGAGCCTACCGTCGATCAGGATCGAGCCCGACCTCTTGTCCTTTGTACTCAAGTTCACTAACCACTGAGCTAGCGCGGCTCCCACATACTTGGAGAGTGGATTGAGAAAAATGTTCTTCCAATATTAGATCGACCATCTTGTTTAATAATGGACTTCATACCACAAACGAGTTGCATAAGAAAATAAAGTCCGACGTCGTCGAGTACAAACGATGAAGAAAATGATGTAGCTCAGGAACACATACCATTTAACGAAACGTACCTGAAACATGAAAGATATTTCATACAGTGTAATATAAGAGCATGGTCATAGATGCTTGATACTCCTACCTTACCAGTAGAAGTAGCATCTGTCAGTTATAGATGACTATGAATTTTTCTGCGCCCCTACAAATGTTATTTTTTTCTTTCCGTTTTCACTTTGTATTCTCGTTTGCTATGAATCTGTCTGCTTCTTGTTTGAGTTGGAGCTCTAGAGTGTGATTCCAAAGATTGTAGCCTGCAGCTATTTCTTCCCAGGTTGCAAGGTTTATGTTCAGTCTCCATGTCACGTTTACACACGTCTGCAAATCAAAGTTTTTGACGCCCCCTAGCTCTCTTACAATCTGCTAGTTGTTCATAGATTATATCTTTTGGTATGCGGCCATCTTGCATACCGTGTACGTGGCCAAGCAAGCGTAACCTACGTTGTTTGAGCAACATTTAGATGTTCGGGAGGTATGTGTGAGTGAGGACCTCCACGTGTGTCACTTTGTCCTTCCAGACGATACCAAGAATACAGCGCTGACATCGGATATGGAATGCATTTAGCCTTCACTCCTGCTTTACATACATTGGCCATGATTCGCTGCAATACAGAAGGATATTAATGATGCAGGCATTGTAAACTTTGTTTTAATTGTCAGTTTTGCTGTTTTTGCCAAACACGCCTGGAAAAACGGGCGAAGGTGATAGCAGCTTTACCAATGCGGGTGTCAATTTTTGTATCTAAAGATAGTTAGTTGTTGATGGCCCCCTGGTAGCTATACTGCTGCACTACATTGCGTTTATAGTCGTTAGTAGTTGCAGACATCGCGTTTGTAGTTGTCGATAAAGATGGCAGGTGTTGCTTCGACGTCCTGACGGAGAGTATTAGTTCTCTGCAGCCTTATTGTTAGACCGACGTCTCTGGAGACATGCAGCCTTATTGTTAGACCGACGTCTCTGGAGGCATGCAGCCTTAATGTTAGATCGACGTCTCTGGAGGCATGCAGCCTTAATGTTAGACCGACGTCTCTGGAGGCATGCAGCCTTAATGTTAGACCGACGTCTCTGGAGGCATGCAGCCTTAATGTTAGACCGACGTCTCTGGAGGCATGCAGCCTTAATGTTAGACCGACGTCTCTGGAGGCATGCAGCCTTAATTTTAGACCGACGTCTCTGGAGGCATGCAGCCTTAATGTTAGACCGACGTCTCTGGAGGCATGCAGCCTTATTTTTAGACCGACGTCCTGACGGAGTGTATTAGTTTTCTGCAGCCTTATTGTTAGACCGACGTCTTTGGAGGCATGCGAAAAACGATGTATCATGCTCTGAATGTCTTCCTTACTTTGTGTGACAAGTGCAGCGTCGTCAGCAAATAACAGATCTGTAATAGTGATATGTCTAATTTTGGACCTTTTCTTTAATCTTGAGAGATTGAACTACCGACCACCAGATCTAATATGAAGATACTCCTTCGTTCGCATTTGAGAATGCATGTTTTAATATGACATCGAAGAAGATTCCAGATAGGGTTGGAGTAAGAAAGCATCCCTGCTTGGCACCACTGCTTGTGTTGAAGGGTTGTGATGTACTGCCGTCATATTGAATGATACCCTTCAAAACCTCATAAAACGATTTGACTAGCGTCAGCAGAGTATGTGTGCAGCCTATTTTAGAAAATATTTTGAAAAGACCGTTCCTGCTAACAAGGTCAAAGACGTTTGTATTGTCGATAAAGGCAATAAAGATAGGCTTTACTGCTCTCTAGATTTTTCTTGAAACAAGCATAGAAAGAAAATCATGTCTGCAGTTGATCCTCCAGATCTGAAGCCGCATTGCGATTCTGATATACGGGGTGCGAGTTCTGAAGTCTTTCTAAGATGACTCTGGTGAAGGTCTTGTCGACGATGCTGAGTAAGGAGATGCCTCTGTAGTTGTTGTCACTTCTATTTCCTCTATTTTTTTTTAGAGAGTTACGGTAAATGAGTCTCTCATATCTTGAGGAATGGTTTTCTCTTTCCAGCATTGATGTAGAACTTCGAGCAGGGGATGTAGCAGAGCACTTCTGCAGAATTTTATTAGATCGGGAGGTGTCTCATCTTGTCCTGACGCCTTACCGGAGGCCAAGTTATATATGACCTTGCTAAGTTCTTCTACAGTTGGTTCAATGTCTAAATCTTTCATAGGTGGGAGACATTAGCGTCAAGGACGTTTGGTGTAACTGTGTTTTCTATGGAATAAAGTGATTAATAATACTCCACCATCTTTCCATCTGTTTGCCTCTATCTGTTAATTTCTCCCCAGTGGATGTCTTTAGTGGGGCAAAATTGTATTTTGTTTTCCGAGGGCTTTCTTTATACCATCATACATTGGTCTTAGGTTCCCAGTTTGAGATGCAGTCTGGATGCTGTAGCTAAGCTGTAGCCATTCCCCATTAGCGCAGCGTCGAACTGTTTGCTGGACTTTGTTTCTGGCCATTTAAGAACCTGTAGAGTATTTGCATTAGGTACGCGCTCGTGATCTAAGAAGGCTGCACGTTTAACTTCGATTACGGGTGTCATAATGGGGGGGGGGGGGGGGGTAGCTTCAAACCAATCGTGAGACTTAAATGTTAGTTTCCTAGAGATGCTAACCGGGTTGTTGCAGATGACGTTGCGGAGATGTCCCCATTTTTCCACAGCGCTGTTGTCATGTTCATGATTGCTTAGCGACTCCTTGATGGTCTTGTTGAACTGCTCGACCAAACCAGAGTGTGATATATTACTAGTGTCTATGCGTGGTCTTTTCTTTACTTGTTTGGTATAATTGAACCTCCTGGACAGTAGCTTGATTTTGCAGCAGACTAGTGAAATGATCCGAGTGGCAGTCTGAACTGTGGTATGACCGTGTGAGGATTACAGATTTGAGGAAATGGTGTCTGACAAGTATCAAGTCCAGCTGGTGTCAGTGTATAGATCGTGCTGTCTGACAAGTATCATGTCAGCTGGTGTCAGTGTTTAGATCGTGGCTGTCTGACAAGTATCATGTCCAGCTGGTGCAGTGTTTAGATCGTGGGTGTCTGACAAGTATCAAGTCCAGCTGGTGTCAGTGTATAGATCGTGGCTGTCTGACAAGTATCATGTCCAGCTGGTGTCAGTGTTTAGATCGTGGCTGTCTGACAAGTATCATGTCCAGCTGGTGTCAGTGTTTAGATCGTGGGTGTCTGACAAGTATCAAGTCCAGCTGGTGTCAGTGTATAGATCGTGGCTGTCTGACAAGTATCATGTCCAGCTGGTGCCAGTGTTTAGATCGTGGTGTCTGACAAGTATCAAGTTCAGCTGTGTCAGTGTTTAGATCGTGGGTGTCTGACAAGTATCAAGTTCAGCTGGTGTCAGTGTTTAGATCGTGGGTGTCTGACAAGTATCATGTCCAGCTGGTGTCAGTGTATAGATCGTGGCTGTCTGACAAGTATCAAGTCCAGCTGGTGTCAGTGTTTAGATCGTGGTGTCTGACAAGTATCATGTCCAGCTGGTGTCAGTGTATAGATCGTTGCTGTCTGACAAGTATCAAGTCCAGCTGGTGTCAGTGTTTAGGTCGTGGGTGTCTGACAAGTATCAAGTCCAGCTGGTGTCAGTGTTTAGATCGTGTGTGTCTGACAAGTATCAAGTCCAGCTGGTGTCAGTGTTTAGATCGTGGGTGTCTGACAAGTATCAAGTCCAGCTGGTGTCAGTGTTTAGATCGTGGGTGTCTGACAAGTATCAAGTCCAGCTGGTGTCAGTGTTTAGATCGTGGGTGTCTGACAAGTATCAAGTCCAGCTGGTGTCAGTGTTTAGATCGTGGGTGTCTGACAAGTATCAAGTTCAGCTGGTGTCAGTGTTTAGATCGTGGTGTCTGACAAGTATCAAGTCCAGCTGGTGTCAGTGTTTAGATCGTGGCTGTCTGACAGTATCAAGTCCAGCTGGTGTCAGTGTTTAGATCGTGGGTGTCTGACAAGTATCAAGTCCAGCTGGTGTCAGTGTTTAGATCGTGGGTGTCTGACAAGTATCAAGTCCAGCTGGTGTCAGTGTTTAGATCGTGGGTGTCTGACAAGTATCAAGTCCAGCTGGTGCCAGTGTTTAGATCGTGGGTGTCTGACAAGTATCAAGTCCAGCTGGTGCCAGTGTTTCGAGCGTGGGTGTCTGACAAGTATCAAGTCCAGCTGGTGCCAGTGTTTCGAGCGTGTGTGTGTGACAAGTGTCAAGTCCAGCTGGTGCCAGTGTTTCGATTGTGGGTGTCTGACAAGTATCAAGTCCAGCTGGTGCCAGTGTTTCGAGCGAGGGTGGCTCCATCTCCATGATACTTTATGCTGAGGCTTGGTTTTGAAAAAAAATTATTTGTCATGCACAGGTTGTGAAAGAAGCAAAACTCTAGAAGTCGTTGGACACTATCATTTATTTCACCACCTCCTAAACGACCGAGACAAGTTGGCCACAACCTGTGGTCTGCACCAACTCTAGCATTGAAATTCCCCGGTAGAACAGTGTTTTCTTGTCCTGGTATAATTTCTATGATTTCTGTCAAATTTTCGTACAAATTGTCCTTTCAGATGAAGAACCCAAGGTCGGAGCGTATACATTTATGAGAGTAACTGATCCTGCTGTTGTTTTTTGGTTATTGGTTATGGAAGGCCCCGGTATCACTGCAAACAATTAAAATCCATAATTGCTCAACCGCCCGTGCCAGCGTAATCATCCGAATTAATATCTCATCTCCCAAAACAAAGAAAGGTAATTGTAGTCCCCATCGTAGCAGTCTCAGCACACGCCAAAAGACATAAGGCGAAACCGCGCAGAAAGTGAACACAGTCAACTGTTCCCTGTCATACGATATCATCATTCATCGTAAACAATTGAAATATCGAAACATGATCAAAACGAATGAGACACAGCTCACGGTTTGCACAGAGCACTTAAATCAGTAGCTGCAACAAACCGGACTTGGAATATGAGGAAACTGCAACAAGGAACACTTTTCATGCATAGCCTTCAATGGTTCCCGCCGCCTATCCACAATATACCGGAAGTTCACGTCCTCTTGAAAATTATGATGGTCGTATTTTTTTTTTTTTATGTATAGCGCTTGATGATGTTAGGAAAACTGTTGGCTGACTAAGTACTTTGCATTAATAAGTAACATGGAAATAACTTGCGTCAAGGAGTTCCAACAACGGTCATGAGCAGCACCAATGTGACGTAAAGCGCTGATCAAGTCTAAACGTTGGAAGGTCGCATTCACAACACTTGATTTGTTAAAAATGGACTGTTGCCAGCGTACAACTTCACTTTAGCGGCACAGATGTAATAAGTAGATCATCATTTATACTTTAACGCAGAAAAGTACAATGTAGAACCGAAATTAATCAAATCCCGAATGCACTTTCTGCAGCGATCGAGAGAACGTGACCTAGATCCACATCTTTGCAACGGAAGTCCCTCCTGCTGTTGTATTAAGGGGAAGTGTAATTATCCGCTCTGATGCATTCTGGCCAAGTGTAAAAGACATTTTAGACATTTGCACACAAGAAATCCCACACCGTGTTCTCTGATATCGTCGCTGATCTTTCCTTGCCAATAGAACACGTAGTCCGTCTCATTCAGCATACCAGGGCCTGCCAAACGGTTCTCTTGGAGTGTGGCTATATCCACCTGAAGTCTTTTCAGTTCGTTATTGGTTATGACTGTCTTTTTGGTGTTGTTTATGTCGTGAAAATTGTCAGACAGACCAGCTTGCATGGTGTGAACGTTCCATCTGTAGGTTAAATTTCTTGCTTCTTGATTTGTCTTGTGTGGCAGGTGTGGATGGTAACAGTCTGCCGTTCGGGTATCCCTAATCACCATACACCCAATGCCCGTGTTGTGCCGACACCAAAATGGCGAAGCTGGAGTGTCCTCTCCAGGCCGCGAGTTTGGGCAGAAATAGGTTGCCCATGCAACAAGTTTCTTCTCTCCACGCAACCGAGCGATCCATAGGTCTAGCAGGGCAAAAACAGTTTGGTGCCAACTGCGCCGCAGGAGTTGCCAGAGCAATGTTGACATCAACAGTGTATTACCATAGGGACTCCATCTCTGGACTTGTCTTCATGGTTTACTCTCTAAGTCTTTTCGTGAACGGGTACCAGCTAGATAGCGGGAGTTTATAACCGGAGTTTATAACCGGAGTTTATAACCGGAGTTGGCCTTCTAGGTGCGTTGCCATTTTTTGGTTAACGGGTCTCCCCTACCCATGGAGAAGGTTATGGCACCTTTTTTTGATGATACGCCTATGGTTTATTAATAGTCAAGAAATTGTCAAGCTTCCAGTAAATTCTTTTTTTTTTTTTTTTTTTTTTTTGGGGGGGGGGGTGCAATAATTACTGCATTGACAAAAATCTAAGGAACCAGTCACTTTAAGAAAACTGAATTACCTACATTATTTTTTTAATTAAACATTTGTAACGTCTTGGATAACGTAAGACCACATAAATTCCGTGGTAATGTTAATCCCTCCAATTGTTTCTGAGATATTTGATGAAGCTCGAGACCATGAGTTTTGCAACGGCTTATATCTTCTTGTTCTCTCCTCATCAAGCGTCATCTGTGACTTGCATAACTCGGGACGTGTTTAGTTCTTATTTTTCCGTTCACTTCTGTGATGTTACAGACATTATCATAGCTTCGCCTTGGAAGAACTGGACGACCACGTGTGGTGATGTGTTCTACAACAAGATGTGTGGTGGTGTGTTCTACAATAAGATGTGTGGTGATGTGTTCTACAACAAGATGTGTGGTGATGTGTTCCACAACAAGATGTGTGGTGATGTGTTCTACAACAAGATGTGTGGTGATGTGTTCTACAACAAGATGTGTGGTGATGTGTTCTACAACAAAATGTGTGGTGATGTGTTCTACAACAAGATGTGTGGTGATGTGTTCTACAACAAGATCTGCAGAGGTGTGTTTTAGAACAAGATGTGTGGTTTTATGTTTTACAATAAGATGTGGGGTGCTATATATTACAAAAATATATGGGGTGCTATATTTTATAACAAGATATGTGGTTTTACAACAAGATATGTGGTGGTGTGTTTTAGCTATATGTCATGTTTCAACACACCTGACTTCAACGTGGTATTCTTTTTACAACCGAGTTCTTTTCAGTACCGGATTAACCCAATAAGCACGGACCTTGGACCCCACGCCTTTTGTTGTCTCGCGACAACGAATCAAGATAAAGGCGCTTTGATCTTCAAAGGAAATTACAATCTAGCTTTCGAAATAATGTATAGAACATAGATAAACTTGAAGAAACGAAAATTGTAAAGAATTTATAGAGATAAAACTTAGCTCGATGGTATCCTACCTCGATGATCGCATAAGGCTTGTGGAAGCAAGAAACAAAGATTATTCTCTATTTGAGTTCATCGTAGTCAGACGCTGACATCACAGAAGCTGCTCAAAGATACCCAGGAAATTATCCCGGGAGATCGTGTTGTAGTTTGCACATGAAATTGTCGATTTAAGGTTGTTCATATACTATTGTTGTTATTATGAATCCAGCGGCTGACGCCCTTCGACCCATTGCCATGTAATGATGTCAGCACGTATTTCTGAGTTCTCTTGTAGTTCAGGGAACTAAAAGGTATTCGATTTATCAGGTCGCTGAGGAAGTAGAGTTGCCCTGATATCAGTGAGCTTTGGACAGTTAAAAATGTGACGTTCTACTGTTTCATGTGGGTGTTGACAAAGCAAGCATGTTGGGTTTGGTTTCGTTGTATACTATTGTTGTGGTTGTTCAGTGGTACAGGACTGTCGTTGTAGTCTATTTGTTGTGGTTGTTCAGTGGTACATGACCGGTTCTCAGTCTGAAGATGCTGGCTTGGTCTCCTCTTTTTTGAGTTGTCAATGTTGTCGTGGGGGCTAAGTAATGCAAATCACATTTAGAAGATTTTTTTTTTTTTAGCCAATGAAATAATGCCAACTTCGTGATCGTACAAACGCCATTTTGGACAAAAAATATTGGGCGATAAACGTTCCCAAATGTTATGACAGCGTTAAGAAGTTAAAGGTCTCAATATACTCAATACTCTCCAGTGATCTCTTGGATAGTGAGATCAGATGTCCAGACCTCTCCCATAACAGCAATAAAGAAAGTCCCGTTGACACTCACGCACGTTAAAGAACATTTGGCAGTTTAAATAATACCGAGTAGGGCAGCTGCAGGGTACAGTTATCAGCAAAAACCCATTCCATGGATCCCAGGCCCCGCTTCGAAGCTCATGCCCGTGGGTCAGGGCACCCTGGGGATTTTCTCGAGGGGATATCGGAGCACTTTTAGATTCTCCCGGTGTGCAGTAATGACGATCCTAACAACAATTACATTGGCCTTAATTTGCTCTCTCTCAAACGGTGGTATTAAACATTTTTTATGTTGATTTGTATACTATTCACAATATATGTTTTTTTTTTAAATAGAGGTTGTTGTATCTCAACTCTTCTGTAAGACCTCATTTCTGTAGAATGTATGTCTGCTATTCGATTTTTCAAGAATCACTTCAATGGCTCTAAATATATTTCTGCTTTCTATGTTAATCATGTTTCAGCGTTCATCTCACGTCGAGATGTTATTATTCCATCTTTGTGTTAACAGATAAATTCATTTCGTTTTCGATCGATTTTTTTTTTGTTTTTGCTTTTTGCTTTTTCTTTTTTTTTTTTTTTTTGTTTTTTATTGTCTTCTTATTTATGCTTCTAATTCGATTTTTCCCATGTTTCCATGTTTCAACAAATAAGAGGCTACAGATTTGTATCTCTTTCTAACCCTCATTTCAGTTTTTCTCTTTTACTTGAGTTTTTCTCATCCGGGCCCCCCCTCCCCCCACCCTTCTCAGAAAGTTATAAAATGAAGGTGAAGGTGACATTTAAAGTTATAGACAAGCCAAGAATGAACCTCGGATTTCTAGGCCACAGAGTTTGAATTTTTTTTAATTAGGCGTAGCCATAAAAAATGTTCAGGGTGCACAATTTTTTTATTCTTTTAGTAGAGTTACATGAGTGTGGCGTATTATTCATGTTTTGCTGTACCATTTTCTTTTAGTGGGGTTATGTCAGGAACGTAACTTTCAAGTTTGTTAGCACTTTCTTTGTAGAGTTGTGTCAGGGGCGAAACCGTCATGAATAGTAGTAATTTCTTTAGTAGAATTGTGACAGGGGCGTGAACTTAAGTATAGTCTTTCAATGTGGTGTTTTTAGTGTGTTTGGCTTTTTCTAGTGTTGTAGGAATATTTTCATTAATCAGTTAGACATAGTCCTAACTACCATCATGTGTAAAATTTTTAGTAAATTCTAATTATTTATTAGGGCTTTCTCAACTGTATTAAAGGCATTGATTGATAAGTGGACACGTTGGTATTGCATCATAGGTCAAAATCTATTTTTAGTAACTCCTCGGGCATTACATCATAGGTCAAAATCTATTTTTATTAACTCATCAGTTATTGCATCATCGATCAATTCTATTTTTAGTAACACCTCCACCGCCATTGCCCCCCACCGATAGGCGCCAGGGCGGGTTCTTAGTGGTAAATAAAACACAACTGTGAATCTTGTAATCAGACATACGCTTACAGTTGTTGACGACGAATGTGTCTCGCGCCTTCAGACACATAAAAAGTAAGTGTTATCTTAGTTCTTTAATATTATAGTATGTTACTTTAGTAACGTATTTGTGATAAGTTGAGATTTTTAGTATCCAGGTGCTATTTGTGTAACCTAATTTCGATAATTTGTGAATCTAGTTTGTATCATAGGTCAAAATCTATTTTAGTAACTTATCAGGTCAAAATCAAGATACTTTAGACAGCCTGCATACAACCATCAAGACACACTAGGCAACATGTATACAGTCCTCATGACACACTAGACAACCGGCATACAGCCCTCATGCCACACTAAACAACCTGCATACACCCATCACGACACACTAGACAACATACATACAACAATCATGACACACTAGACAACTACATACACCCATCACGACACACTAGACAACCTACATGCACCCATCATGACACACTAGACAACCTACATGCACCCATCAAGACACACTAGACAACCTACATACACCCCTCAAGACACACTTGATAATCTGGATACAGCCATCAAGACACACTAGACAACCTACATGCACCCATCAAGACACACTAGACAACCTGCATTCACTCATCATCACAAAGCAAAGAACCTACATTTTCAACTTTTTGACTATGAGACGAGATTTTTGTGACTTGGGGTGCGCATGCGCAGATGATGGAGTTGAACTATTTTGTCTTTTGGACTTTGGCTATACATTTTTCCGTCTTTTGTGTCTAACTAGTATCACTTTAGGACTAAATTTTTAGAGTTCGAGTTCAACATTTTGCTTATGAGACGAAATATTTTTATTTTGGGGCTAAATTTTTTTGTCATTTGGATTAACTTTTTAGACTTTGGATATACTTTTTTGATGTTTTGTGTCTAATTGTATGTGACTTTGGGCTTAGATTTTTTAGGGTTTTCTGTTCCTCCTTATGAAAATGCGATGACATTTTTGTGTTTTAGTGTTAAATTATTTGTGTTTTGGACTAACTTTTTTACTTTGGATATAACTTTTAGGCCTTTAGTGTCTAACTATTTTGACTTTGGGCCAAAATTTTAGGGTTTTGCGTCCAAGTTTGTGACTATGAGATATACCTTTTTGATGTATAGTGTCTAATTTGTGTGACTTTGGGCCTAGATTTTTATGGTTTTCAGTTCCTCTTTTTGATAATGCGATGAAATGTGTGTGTTTTGGTGTTAAATTATTTGTCTTTCAGACTAACTTTTGGACTTTAGATATACTTATATACTAGACAACCTACATACAACCAACATAACACTAGACAGCCGACATACAACCCTCATGCCACACTCGACAACCTGCATACACCCATCACGACACACTAGACAACCTACATACAACCAACATAACACTAGACAGCTGACATACAACCCTCATGCCACACTCGACAACCTGCATACACCCATCATGATACACTAGACAACCTACATACAACCATCATGACACACCAGACAACCGACATACACCCATCACGACACACTAGACAACCTCCATACACCCATCACGACACACTAGACAACCTCCATACACCCATCACGACACACTAGACAACCTTCATACACCCATCACGACACACTAGACAACCTTCATACACCCCTCAAGCCATATTTGACAACCTGGATGCAGCCATCATGCCACACTAGACAACCTTCATACACTCCTCAAGCCACACTTGACAACCTGGATACAGCCATCATGCCACACTAGACAACCTTCATACACCCCTCAAGCCAAACTTGACAACCTGGATACAGCCATCATGCCACACTAGACAACCTTCATACACCCCTCAAGCCATATTTGACAACCTGGATGCAGCCATCATGCCACACTAGACAACCTTCATACACCCCTCAAGCCATATTTGACAACCTGGATACAGCCATCATGCCACACTAGACAACCTACTTTGGGAGATAACTCGAAAGTTAGCACCAAGGGTCTTAATTAAAAAATAAATGCCACACCCCGGAGGCAGCGGCGCGTGAGACAACATTCAGCCCGAGAGATAAAAAAATGATCCTACACTCAGGAAAGGAACACACACTTTCCTCAACACACCTTACGGTCATCGATCATGGTGTCACCTACGCTCACCGAGGTCATGCTGCTTCGGTCTAACCGTTTTGCTGCGTGTATTCTGCGTGTATACTTTTATATAAGGAAAAACTCAGCTGCGTGTATAATTTTTATATAGACAAAAATGCAGCATATTTCTACGTTAATACAGCTTCCACGCTCCATTCACGGCACCTTCACTACTCAGGTGCCCATTTTTAGTAAACTGGAACATGTCATGGTGTGTTTGATCCTATGTTCACTCGATTACAGGCCTACGCGCTTACAGAATCACTTCTAACGTGTTATATTTAGTCACGAATGAAGTCTCCAGATAATACACACTCACTTCTACGGTTTCTCCAGACGCTATCAAAAGGAGCTCATAGACTGATGAATTTTTTTTTCATTGCTCATAAAATAGTATCAGTTTGTACAAGAAGAATTAGTTCTCATTTTTAGTAGGATAAGAACAATTAAAAATTAAAGGACAGCTGACTGTTTTCATCCAAAAGTGATATTTTAGTTATAAACTGACACATCTTGCTTCATCTTCGGAGCCTTGTATATTCTCCCATTCTTGAAACTGATATTTGATAGAAGTGGTTCCCATTTGTGACATTAGAAACAAAAAATAACATTTTTTTCTTTGTCCAAATATGAATTAATTTTAGTAGTTAATCCTAATTTTTTAAAAAGCATCAAATGTTAGCAAATCTGAGAGTTTCGGGGGAGACAATATTCAATTTTTAACCACAAAAGTTTTAAAATTTGAAGATTCAACTTCTACTAATCACTTTTATACAATTGAAGAAGCGTGTTTATTTTTTCTTAATTTTTTTGCTTCTTTATCTTTGTCTTCTGTCCTTCCTCATTTGCCTCTCAACGTCGAGGGGAGATATAATATGCGAGTCTTCTGCTCTTCTGTTGGTCTCTGCTGTTGTTATGTTTCCTAGTGTTTCTAATATTTCATCAATCCATCTTTTTCGTGCTCGACCTATGAGTCTGGTGTTGTCCCAACTTTTTTTTATTTGAAGGCTCCGTGTGTTGTATTTTTGTATTTCTCTCTTATCACGTGACCCGAACATTTTATCTGTCGTTTCTTTATTAATTCCATGGCGGAAATTATGACTAGCTTTTTTGTGAGTTCCTCATTTTTTATCTATCTCCCCGACTATTTTGATCATTCGCCTAACACCTTTCAACCTGGTAGCGCTAATTTATCATTCGTCTAACACCTTTCAACCTGGTAGATCTAACTTATTTAATTGTTCTTGTCAATCTTAGTTGAAAGGCAGAAATTGAGCAACTCAACTAAAATATCAGCAACAAACAACTGTAGAATGTATTGACTCGACTTTTCTTTCAAATTAGTTTTTATTTTCCTTCCTGAATTAGACAGATATGAAAACTGTTTACGACTTTCTTCCTTTATTGTCTTCCTGATGCGCACTCTGGAAACTCTCCGCCAACGACGAGTCAAGTTCTCTCAATACTTACATCTTGTCTTCCAGTACTTTTTCTACAATCTGCTCCTCTTTCTCTAACAATTGATGTGTTCTGCGGAACTATCATTGCTATATAGCTCTTGATGGTATCACGAGACAGAGTAGTCAAGATTTGCGTTTCTGTACAGTAGTTAACAGGTCTTCGTGTTGACTGTATTCTCGATCTCAAGTCTTACCAATTAGAGATGTCATCTAAATAAAATGCTTTGCCCATCAAGAAATAATGCGGCACGATTCCTTAAAAAAATAGCATATATTAAGAGGAGAAGGGAAAAGAACAAGAGAAAAGTTCAGGGCAAGATGGACCGATAACATCAAAGAAAAGCTACAAAACAGTAAATTACAATTGCTGAAACCGCCAGAATGGCGAGAACCAGAACTTTGTATCTGCCTCTACAACCGAATGGGTACAAGAGAAAATGAAGAAGAATGAGAAAGAAGAGATGAGATCTATGTATTTTATATATATATATATATCTGCGATCAAGACTCAAACAGAGTAGGATTCCAGACTCTGCCATGAAGTCAGCTGTCTGTTTAAGTGATTCGATTGCCCCATATAGTTTCTCTTACAGGGAGGGGAGGTGGGTGTGGACCACATTGCTCTTCTCAGGTCTGCGTACTGGGGGCAATCCTATAGAACATGTTTTGTAGTCCAGTGTACAGTAGCATAGGCTGGTTGTACCTATTTTGAATTTGGTGAACATGTGATTCCTCATTCTATTGTGGCCAGTGCGTAGGCGAAGTACGATGACTTGATCCCTTCTTGATAGTTGATGGTGTCCGTCCCTCTCGTTATGCTTTGGTCAGAATCAGTCAAATTAGTTATATCTAAGATGTATCATTAGCCCCGTAGGTCTGTGAATCTTATTCACTCTTTCAGTACAGCTTAAAAGGGCCCATGTTAGAATAGACAACATTAAGGTATATTTTTGCATGAGAGTTGTATGATTTCTCTTCCGCAACTTGTTGCTATTTTTGTTTTAGGACAGACACAGCTTTTGTTTCTCTCTTTCTCTCTCTCTCAGGGATCAGGACTGAATCAGATTAGGATTCCAGACACTCACATGAAGTCAGCTGTCATGTTAAGTGTGTTGATCGCCCCCACAGACGGAACATCATATTTAGAGTCTGCCAGATCCACTCTGATTAAACACCCGTTAAAAACGTTGCACTGTGTTCTGCGCTAGTGGCCCAGTGCATCCGATTTCATCCAGCATTTTATTCAGGTTTGCTTTCCTTAGCCATTTATTGTCCCCAATCTTCCTGCAAGGCTGCAGATTGTCTTTTCTGTAGGTGTATTCTGCCCTTAGATTATCGGCCCTCCCAGGTTTACGAGCACCACCTGCCCGAGTCACTAGAGGTGACTAACACAGCTTTTGTTTGAACCCAGTTTATAAAAATAGTACCATATTTTTTTCTGGGGAAAGTGGGCAGCCTGGCGTAATACCGACCACACTACCCATAGGATGTGTCGCTGGTTATTGAAAATGTGAACTCTGACACAATCTTCTCAACACACCTTTAAGGGTTGAGAGAACTATCACGTTTACTTACTTGAAGATGGGCACATATAATGGATGAAGGATTTACCTAAAGGTCTTAATCTGTTTCGTCTCTCTACAGGTTTAACTGTTTCATACCATCTTGTGTTTATTTCACATTTTACTTATTGGCGAGTATAAATATTACAGAGTTCCATCTGGCAATGCAAACACGTCTGATGTTATCGAGAACATTACTTCTCCTTCGCGTTCACCCCAGTTAAGTGGGCGTGATGCGTTGTGTTGCTAGTTTACAGCAACGCCGCGATATCTGCAACTTTCAGCCCGTCACATCCCTCTTCGACATCATCATCATGTGCAATACCGGTTGGCGTAGGCGATCATGTCCTTCCACAATCTTCTATCTACAGTGCATCGTATCAGTTCTGTTGTTGACTGTTTTCCATGCCATGACACCAAGCTATCCAGTATTTTCTCTCATTGTCGTCCGCGATCTCTTTTTCCTTTTATTTTGCCAGTAGTAATCAAGTATTCCAACTTTCATCTTCTCACGACGTGCCCGAAAAATGTTGATTGTTTCTTTGTCCTCGGCTTAGATAGCAGATTTTGCTGAACAATGTTTGTTCGGACAGAGAACAATATCGCACCGCCTGTGGTGGGGATCAAACACGGGACGTCGAGAGGCCGATTCCCTACCTCTAGACCACCTAGCCCACACCCCTCCTTCTCCCTCTCCCCCCCAGAAACATTTGATAAGCGAATATGAGTGTGGGCCACGAGTTGTAACAAACATATAACATATGTTGTTGTTATGCGCTATAAGATTATACGTTTGCTTGTTTTGACGTATGTCTATCTATGTATATGTTCGTAATCTTGCAAGTCATAAAAGCATTTAGACGACCTAAAACTCAAAAATATATGTCGAATTTTTTCTCATAAAAAACTCCAAGAAAAGTGTTCTGCCATTAGTGAAATTTGCCACGAACTTTAGCATTTAACTGTAATAATGGACGGTGAAACGCAATCAAGGATTTTTTCCGGTGGCACCGAGTAGTTGTCTGTCTTAGGCAAGTTCTACTGCGCTTCAGTTTCATGACGTGGGATGTAGGCGGCTTCATTGATTTATTGCTCATGTTTTCTTATTTTTGTTATATTTTTTGTTTCATGTATGGAAACGATGTTTTTCGTATTATTTTTTTTTAATTATTGAGTTAATTTAGAGTATATAACATATTACAGTGTTTAATTGTGTTTATTTAGTTTTTATCTTCGATTGTAAAACGTTTGACATTTTAGTCCCAGTTGTTTATGTGCGTTTTATTTATTTCCCAAGACAGTAACAAATCAAGCGAAATGCTTAAAAGAGCGTGAAAAGGTTGTCAAGTTAACATAAGGTAAACATGAAAGCAGATTTCTAAAAAAGAAAGCAACGTTTATGAAGCTGTGTCCTCTTTCTTAAATAAAGTCATATTCACTGACAGAAATATATATTTTTAACGTGTTTCAGATTTCTAGCAAAAAATCAGCGGTTAAAATACGACAAAGTATCCGATAAACAATGTACAAGCTCGAACGCAATACAACAGAAATAATAACAAAAATAATGTTGTAGGACGATTACGTGAATGGGAGTTTAAAAGTTCAGATAATGTACAGCATTTGACTGCTTAATAGTGCTAACACTTAGTTATGTGTACAAGCAGATAAGCACGATATCAAATCTAACAAATAATAAATACTATGCGGGGCCGTGTGTATAGCTGCAGGAAACATAAAATAAACATAAAGTATTTTAATTATAATAAAGTGTAATGAGGAGCTAGACTAACAAAAAGACTAGACAAACTACAGCGTGTTGGCAAAAGCATTCTTGAAGTATATCAAACAAACTATACACATTAAATTTAAAAAAATGAACTAAGAAAGCACAATAACACAGCTTTCCACCAATTTTTGGTAGCACTGTCTGATGGGGCCTCAGTAGCCTAGTTGGGAAAACCACCCGACTGGACTACCGACGTTCGGACAACCCGTGTTCGATTCCCGCTGGCAGCAGTGTGGTGGGGAAAAAAAAATACCCCCACGGTCGACCTAGCCGTTGGCAGAAATGGGTACCAGGGTATTACCCTGGGAAGGTGAGGAATGTCGCCTCGCATCGTGATTTTCGATGCTTGAAACGACACTATCCAGAAATCTCCGAACATTTCTGGATAAGCGGCCGAGCACATATGAGTGGAAACTCGCGTGCTAAGACGCCGGTTCAAGTCTCGTACTTGACCATGACCTTTAGTTTGTTTGATATACCTGAAGAAGGCTTTTGCCGAAACGTAAGGGTTTGTCTAGCCTATCTGTTAGTCTAGCTGCTCATTATCATTTTATGTTTATTTGATATCATGAGTAGTGCTTTTTAACAATTGGAGAAAGTTTAAAGTAAAAAAATATCAGCCTTTGTCTCCTTGTGGCAGATCCAATCTTCAGAAAAATATCCACCTCTACTACTTGTCAGATCAATTGTTAAGAAAATTAGAAGCTCGTCGACTTTTTGTAAAAGTTAAAATTTCATGAAAGTCTACACTCATCTAAGTTTTGTGAGAGATAACATTTCAAGAAAATCTACAATCATCCTCGCTCTGTGAGAGATAACATTTCAAGAAAGTATACAATAAAAACACGTTTTGTGAGAAATAACATTTCAAGAAAGTCTACAATAAAAACACGTTTTGTGAGAAATAACATTTCAAGAAAGTCTACAATAATCTATGTGCTGTGAGAGATAACATTTCAAGAAAGTCTACTAACATCTACGTTTTGTGAGAGATAAATTTTCAAGAAAGTCTACAATCTTCTACGATTTGTGGAGAAAAAAAATTCAAGAAAGTCTACAATCATCTATATTTTGTGAGATACAACATTTCAAGAAATGGGATTAGTAGAATTTAAATAGACCAAAAGGAACCAAACAGTAAAAATGATTTAGTACTTTGTGTATTTCATAAGTAAAAAAAAGTAAAGTACCCCCGTCACGCCAAGTGGCGTATAGGGAAATATGGTGTTAGTGACCCTATATTTTACAGACCTTCAGCACATGATTTTTGGGGTAATGTGGTCGGTATTACGCCCGTGCTGATTTACTTTCCCAGAAAAATATCCGGTACCCATTTAAGGCTGGGTGAACCCGGAAGCCGTCGGTTGGGATCGAACCCTACCCCTTGTCCTTTGTAGTCCAGTACACTAACCACTGAGCTATCGCGGCTCCCCATGTCTCTGTTGGTCTTCCTCATTACTTCTTGTCATCTGGTGTCCAGTTTAAGCTACTCTCGGTCACCAGCAATCTGAGAATATTCATCCTCCTTCATTATTCCAATTTTCTGGCCTGTTATGTCATTTGTCTGTAGTTGACATTCTCTCTCATGTTGGTTTCTATAGCAACACTATTGTTTTCGCTGATCCATACAATTTTATGTTTATGTTATATATTTTTGAAGGGATTGAGTTCGTTAACTTCATTCCTACCGTTACTTCTATTCCTTGACTTGGGGGACAGGTTGTTTATTCGAGTAACCTTCAACACTTGCCTAAGGAGAAATGAAAAAAAAATATAGAAAAAAAATATAGAAAAAAAATAGGAAAAAATATAGAAAAAAAAATAGAAAAAATATAGAAAAAAAATATAGAAAAAATATAAGAAAAAAAATATAGAAAAAATATAAGAAAAAAATATAGAAAAAAAACATTATGGTTAACGCTTCACGTGACAAGTTGTCCATTTGCTACGTGAAACTTGAACCAAGCCGTGTTTTTGTTCTACTTGTTTATATATTTGTGTTCATTTCTCTTCACAATTAGCATTTATGTGCATTTCTTTGCCTTGACCCTACTATCACCTGCCTAATTGTGTAGCTTTTAAACAATACTCTATTCTAATGGGAGGCTATAGACCTATCGTATAGTGAGAGGATGAAACAGTTTCATGTATGAACTTTAAGAAATCATCTAAATTCAGCTGTTCTACGCAAGCTTTACAATAAGCAAACTCAAAAGAGCCACACTCTACAGCTGTTAGGGAGCCGCGATAGCTCAGTGGTTAGTGAACTGGACTACAAAAAGGACAAGGGGTAGGGTTCGATCCCAACCGACGGCTTCCGGGTTCACCCAGCCGTAAATGGGTACTGGATTTTTTTTCTGGGAAAGTAAAGCGGCACGGGCGTAATATCGACCACATTACCCCAAAAATCGTGTGCCGAAGGTCTGTAAAATTTATGGTCACTAACACCATATTCCATATACGCCGCCACTTGGCGTGACGGGGGTACTTTACTTTTCTTGTTTACTCTACAGCTGTTTGAAGATTATTTGTAAAGAAGAACAAGAAGCTCGTGAATATGGTGGTTGGTTGGCTGGTTGGTTGGCTGGTTGGTTGGTTGGCTGGCTGGCTGGCTGGCTGGCTGGCTGGTTGGTTGTTGGTTGGTTGGTTGGTTGGTTGGTTGGCTGGCTGGCTGGCTGGCTGGCTGGTTGGTTGGTTGGCTGGCTGGCTGTTGGCTGGTTGGTTGGTTGGTTGGTTGGTTGGCTGGCTGGCTGGTTGGTTGGTTGGTTGGCTGGCTGGCTGGCTGGCTGGCTGGTTGGTTGGTTGGCTGGCTGGCTGGCTGGCTGGCTGGCTGGTTGGTTGGTTGGTTGGTTGGTTGGTTGGTTGCGTTCGCCCGATGACTAAAGTATTCTAGAGTATCGTAGTAGACTAGAATGTTCCTCTTCAACATCCGCCCTTACAAAGACGTAGTGGACGTGTCTGCGTTGTGTTGTGGTTTGCAGTATAACTGTTATATTTGTGCCATTCGGCCCAACACATCCGACTTCAGCACGACATTTTTGAGTACCGGGTTGTCTTCCCTCTTCGATCCCTGCACGCTTGGCCAGACTAGACAAGTTAGTCTGTTAATGGAGGCACCACGGAGAGGTGGAGCAGGGTCTGGATGGTTTTGGTTCACCGATCCTGGCGCAAGCCATCAGCTGTGGGTCGCTGACAACTTCCAGCTCTGGTGCTGGGAGGCGCGCCTTCGCCTCCACTCTCGTGAATATAAAAAATAATAAAAATAAAACACTCAATATGTAAAGCAATAAGTTATTTATATTCTTTTTTTTATAAACATATGAACATGACATACTGTAGCCTCCCAGACTATAATTTGAAGCCCAGTCAGGATCTGTATAAAGTGCTGACTGAAAATAAAAAAAACATGTTGTTTCTCTCAATCGACCTAGATCTATATAAGGTAAAATCAATCGAAAAATTCCATATGATATTATGAACAAAAAAATGTCCAATTTAAATTTCTATCAAAGCAATGAATTATTTTATGTTCGTCCGTTTTATCTATTCGCTTGTAAAGCGGTGTCATGTTTGAATTAAATTTGTTCGAGGAATTTCTATAATTTTCTGAATGAATGGATTGTTTACTTCTTGTTTGAATAGGCCGATATTGAAAGCGGTCGTGGAGTCCGAGTTAACGGTTAAAGCTGCAACGGTTCCAGATTATTCTAAATATGTTCTAGACAAGGCGAACGCCGGCTACTTATACAAAGTTATGGAAGCGTATATTGATATAAAATTATATTTATTTTCCACAGTGTCATGTTTTATGTGCGGTTTTTTTTTGTTTCTTTATCTTTATTACTTCATCATTTTTAGTGCATTTTTATAATCGCATTTTGGGTGCAGAAGATAGCTAGTTTTCCACTAACCATATTTTGTTCTGTCTAATAACACGAGTATAGATAGCTAGTTTTCCACTAACCATATTTTGTTCTGTCTAATAACACGAGTATAGATAGCTAGTTTTCCACTAACCATATTTTGTTCTGTCTAATAACACGAGTATAGATAGCTAGTTTTCCACTAACCATATTTTGTTCTGTCTAATAACACGAGGATAGATAGCTAGTTTTCCACTAACCATATTTTGTTCTCTCTAATAACACGAGTATAGATAGCTAGTTTTCCACTAACCATATTTTGTTAGGCATGTCGTAAGAGGCGACTAAGGAGGTTGATCGATGGCTTGACAAGCTGTCATTGTAAAAAGTATTGTTATGGAAACAGAGCCATAGATTTTAGAAGCAGTGATCTCTGCAATATGTGCCATTTTGGCACGCAAGGTTTCTGTTTTTGAGATTGTGGTTCTGCCCTATGTGCCGTCTTCGGCTCGAAAGGACAATAGATAGATAGATATTTTGTTCTCTCTAATAACACGAGTAAGATCGTCAGACACAAGAGCTAGAATCTCTGCCCTATGTGCCGTCTTCGACTTGAAAGGACATTAGATAGAGTAACACTAGTATCGTACATGTTTTTGTCAAGAGAGCATGCAATTGGTATCTGACTAGTTAAATTATTGCTAGCGGTCAACTTGTTATGTTTCGTCCGCCCTTAAAACGGTGTGAAATGGTCGTTCGGATGAAAGAGATGGGAGTTGCAATGGGCACAGCCAGAAATGAGAAACTTATTGGGCGTATAAGAAGACTTATCAACCAACACAGAACTGGAGACGTCAGTCGCTGGACACTGCGGGAATTACTGAGGAGGGGATCTTAGCACCTATGGACATGTTCGGAATGCAGTGATGATGACCTGTAAGTTACTCAATAAATCGATGGTTCATAGATAGATGCGATATTTGCACTATTTTAGCCCAATATATTCAGTTACAGCATATCACGTAATGGGTGAAGTAATATATCACGAAGTCGGATGTGCCGAGCCGAAAGGCGCATATATCGGGGCTTTGCCGTAAACTAGCGGCACAGAATACCCACGCCCACTTAACAGGTGAACACTGAGATGAAGAAAGACTCATTTTTTTTTACATTATAACCTCATATTTAGTTTCCGTTTGTTGTTTCCTGTATCGTCAGTATTACTGAAGGCCATTTTTGGCCGCAACGTCGCAATGTTTTGTGACGTCCTTTCTTATGGTCTATTCCATAACCTATAGCTGCAGCCTTACCTCTCACTTCTTTTCTTCTGCTCTAGCATAGACTAACAGAGTTTATAAATATTAGATTTAAAGTGTATTTCCAAATATTGCGGCCTACAGCTGTCTCTTCCTAGGCTGCAGGGTTTATGTTTAAAGTCTTCATGTCACGTCTATAAAAATCGGGGTTTTGGGCGCACCCTAGTTCTTTTACCATCTGCTAGTTCTCCATAAAGTATATATTTTTATATGCGGCCATATCTCAATGCGGTGTAATTGGCCAATCCAGCGTAACCTACGTAGCAGCGTGTTGGGGAGGCATGTATGAGTGAGGACTTCTACGTTTGTCACTTTGTCCTTCCAGGTGATATCAAGAATATAGCGCAGGTATCGCCTATGGAATGCATTTAGCCTTCTCTCTTCCTTTGCATAAATTGTCCATGATTCTCTGCCATATAAACAGATATTGATGATGCAGGCGTTATAAACTGCGGTCTAGTTAGGTGATGACTATCCAATGAAGTTGATAGACTTCTCCCGCTGTCGAAAGCAACCACTGACGTCATGCCCTACGCTAAGTGGGCACAATCACTTATATCCTGGTAACTGCTGCTTCCTGTGTTGTGTCGACACCAAATTGACGAAGTTGTAGTTCCATCTCACCACGCTGCCGAGCGATCCAAAGGTTTGATAAAAAAAAAAGTATCGTGCCCCTGTCACGCCAAGTGGCGTATAGGGAATATGGTGTTAGTGACCATAAATTTTACAGACCTCCGACACATGATTTTTGGGGTAATGTGGTCGGTATTACGCCCGTGCCGCTTTACTTTCCCAGAAAAAAATCCGGTACCCATTAAAGGCTGGGTGAACAGGAAGCCGTCGGTTGGGATCGAACCCTGCTTCGTGTCCTTTGTAGTCCAATTCACTAACCACTGAGCTATCGCGGCTCCCAAAAGGTCTGATAGGACCAGAACAGTTTGATGCCAACTACGTCGCAATCTACGTAAGAGATATTCCAAATCTGAGGACAATATTTGATTCACCACAGCTTGTATTTACATTGAAAATTCACACTGTTAAAGTAGACCTCCAATAAAAATTCATGAAGGTGGATCATGATAATCCTGGCGATCATTGGATATTTCACTGGGAAAACAAACAGTTACAACCATAGACTGCTGTCTTGCAATATGGTAAAGGGAAAACGGAAAAGTAAGGAAGCAGTTCCGAGCAAATACTGGTTCAAAACGGATGCTCTTGACTTTAAGGTGCTAACCGAGCTGCAAATTTAGACTAGCAAAAAAAGAAGAAAACATTATCAATAACAATCGATTAAAAAAGACAATGTCAGGAACAATGGTCTATTCCATAACCTATTTCAGCGGTTCGTAACTGAAGTTTCGTTGATTTGCTGATTTGTCTATTCTCGCGAACAGAAAATCAATGTGCTTAAATGTTGGACGATCAAGTTGATTAGAGAAATTATATCATAAGTTGTTGGTTCTTAAATTATGGTTAAAATTGAACATTACACACGTAATGTTTCAAATTTGGCAATCTTCGAAAACCATGTTAGCTGTAATCATTATTCTACCAAACTCTCACTCACGCACAAATTAAGCTAGAAGCTTCAATTACTCGTCTGTGGTTTTATAGAAGAATGTTGAGAATACCATGCAGAGCTAAGAAGAGTAATGAAAACGTCCTGAAAGAGGCCAAAGCAAAAAGAGAGGTAATTTTCAAGATTAGAAGAAACAATCATTATTTTTGGGGCGTGTAATTAGAAGGGAACAGCTGGAATATATTGTGACAACTGGGAAAATTGAGAGACGAAGAGATAGAGGGAAGCAAAGAAAAAAGATATCAGACAGCTTAAAAGAATGGCTTGACAGAAGGTCAACAACAGAAATGATTTTTTTAAAAACTGTTGAGATCAAGAGTTGTGGAAAGACATGATCACCTACACCAGCATGCACGGTACTTGATGATGATGATGTGGTGTCTCAAAGTGAAGCCAGTTTATTTTAAAATACTAATTATCAGAATGATTGGAGCATGACAGGCTGATACTATCTTCATCTAAACATGCTGGGAAAGTTTTAACATTAAAACTAAAACGCCACTTAAGATTGAAACCAGCTGCTGTGCGTCATCTGATGCCACGCTACGGTATAACTTAATAGAAGTCTTACTGCAAAGTGAGATTTTATCTCGTATATCAGTTTCCTGTTAATTAATATACTCTCAGTATTTGTGGTTTAAATGAAACAAAGATAGACAGCATATGGAGGGGGTGGAGGGAATATATTTCTGTGTTATATTGTGAGTGAAACTCATAGCAGGATCATAGTGTCTCAAGAAGTGACGTCACGATCCATGTAGTGAACCTCAGGCCACATCCATGGAAGTTTTGAGAATGTTCGATGTGACCAAAAGGTCAATTAATGGAGGGGAGATAACGTTTAGGGAGTTTAAATCAAGGTAGATTACTCAAATAAAGAAGCGACTTAAGAGACGCTTTCACGCTGCTCTGGGGACTGGTTGGTCTCGGGGTAAGACGCCGGCCTCGAGACAGTGCAGTTGTGGGTTCAAATCCCGGCTGCATCAGTTGGGATTTTTATTTATTATTTCTCTCTGCAACAACCACCCCTGGTCTCAGCAGCGAGGCCCGGCTTGAAACGTCAATTACTCATCGACGGAAAAAATATGAGTACCTGCGAAGACGGAGTTATCTGCATGTGTGGCGAAGGACCCCTGTGCACACGGCTGCCAGGGAAAAACGAATTAACCCACAAAATTCAGTTCTTAGTCTCTAAGGCCTTCGTCAAAGGTTAAAAAAAAATAAATAAATAAACTGTTAAAAAGCAGGCGGACGCCAAAAAAAAAATAATAATAATAATACTGGACTCTTCATGGCTGATTGAATGCTGTAGATCTAGTCAGCACACGATAGTGATTACATCAGTACATGGATGCAGTTTCAAGACAAACTTTATCATTGTGTCCACTACTGTCTTTTTTCATCAAATTAATTTATGTTGATTTTTTAAAATCAAGGATTTAAAGGGAGTTAAAGATCAATCTATTGATTTCTCATTAAAATCGTAAATGAGACTTAACAAATATAAATCATTAATGTTTAAATAAAAGCAAATTTCTTGTATCATCGTAGTGAATGTTTATGAATTAATTCCATGTCTGGAACGTTGAAAAATATTTTCTACAAAAGATTGAATTGAGCCTTCATCAGAGGACTGCAACATACTGACACATACATATTTATACGTACATACATACATACACACATACATACATGCGTACATACATACATCAATGCATACATACATACACACAATTACACATATATATACATAGACACATACATACATAGACACATACATACATACATACATACATACATACATACATACATACATACATACATACATACATACATACATACATACATACATACATACATACATACATACATACATACATACATACATACATACATATATACATACATACACACACATACATACATACATACATACATACATACATACATACATACATACATACATACATACATACATACATACATACATACATACATACATACATACACACGCACGCACACTCGCACACACGCACGCCCACACACGCACACACATACACACATACACACACACATACATACATACATACATACATACATACATACATACATACATACACATACATACATACATACATACATACATACATACATACATACATACACACATACATACATACATACATACATACATACATACATACATACATACATACATACATACATACATACATACATACATACATACATACATACATACATACATACACACACATACATACATACACATACATACATACACATACATACATACATACATACATACATACATACATACATACATACATACATACATACATACATACATACATACATACATACATACATACATACATACATACATACATACATATGTTTCTTGCCTTCATGGCACACGCTGTCATAGGTTCTCCTACCCATCTCGTGATGTTGGGATGCTGACAACCCCTTTTAGTCTCTATCTGCCCTCTGCCTCGTATACTTTAGATGTTCGCCTCCAAGATGGCTGTCACTAGGTCATTGTGTCTCGTTATGTACACGCTGCTTATGTTTATCATTATCATCAAGTACCGGGCCCGCTGGCGTAGGTGATCATATCTCTCCACAATTTTCGATCTCGACAGCTATTTATCATTTCTGTTGTTGACCTTCTGCCAAGCCATTCTCTTAAGCTGTCTGGTATTTTTTCTCTTTGCTTTCCTCTATCTCTTCGTTCCTCAATTTTCCCAGTTGTTACAATATATTCCAGTTATTCTCTTCTCATTACATGGCCAAAAAATGATGATAGTTTCTTCCTAATATTGGAAATTAGCTCTCTGTTTGCTTTGGCCTCTTTCATGACGTTTTCATTACTCTTCTTAGCTCTTATGTAAATACATAACATAATTAAACTAAAGAGTTAAACTTAGTGCCAGTTTTTGCATCTGGGTTGACTGGTGCACACTCGCCAACAAGTCAAAAGTCTATGATAGTTTAGCCGTGAAACCATGCATCCCTGCACCCACGAGACAAGAAACAGAAGAAGCGAAAGTCTTGGAGAACTAGCTGCAGTATTTTTGTGATTCGTGAAACAAGCCTTGTCTGTTGAGTAGCCAACGGTCGTAGCAGACATATTGATCTCTGGACAAACACGGAGCCAGATTTGTTGGAGAACTAACAGGGGCATCCCATGAACACTGGGTCAGCGGGGTGCCGCTCAGTTACACAGTATCGATTCTTAAATCCGCCTCTGTAAACAGAGCATAATGTAATGGAGGTTAATAGCTCTTTGGTTCAGCGGAGAAGGTAGGGAGTGGGATATATTGATGCTAAATATAGCTCATTCTTGTTATCGATTATAGATCAGTATACCTATACTTACTATGTTTTCTGCTTATGTTTACGTTTGTGAATGTGTCTGTATTTGTGTCTGTTATATATAGCAGTAGTAGTTGTAGTAGCCTCCTTCAGTCATAGTTGACTATGGATTTTATAGCGCCACTAGGAAATGCTATTTTTCCTTCCTTTCAAAGTGCATTATCTTTTTCTAAGAATATGTCTGCTTCTTGTTTGAGTTGGAGCTTTAGAGTGTGTTTCCAAAGTTTGCGGTCTGCAGTTATCTCTTCCCAGGCTGCAGGGTTTATGTTCAAAGTCTTTATGAATGACACGTTTACACATATCTACAAATCGGACTTTTGGGCGCCCTAAGTTCTTTTGCCACCTGCTAGTAGTGCATCTTTGCATCAAGTGTATCTTGTTTATCACTCGGCCATCTTTCACACGGGGTGGAGAACAGGCAAATCGCTATGGTAAAGCTGGTAGCAAGGAGTCAGTAGTGGGGTGTGGTATACACTCCAATATATGGTGACAGCTTTACAGAAAAGGAACACAACAAAATACTGACGTTTCGGTCGGTGGCCTTCTTCAGAAGACGGGGACAACAAACAGTGAGGCACAGATACCTATAGCTACATGTCGAATAATGACGTTAGGGATAAGTGGACAGAGGGATGAGATATGGCATGGTGAGACGAGACAGAGATGTGTCACGTGTATGTATGTATGTATGTATGTATGTATGTATGTATGTATGTATGTATGTATGTATGTATGTATGTATGTATGTATGTATGTATGTATGTATGTATGTATGTATGTATGTATGTATGTATGTATGTATGTATGTATGTATGTATGTATGTATGTATGTATGTATGTATGTACGTATGTATGCATGTATGTATGTATGTATGTATGTGTATGTCAGTATTTTGTTGTGCTCCTTTTCTGTAAAGTAGTCACCATTCCTAGGAGAGGATTCCACACCCCACTACTGACTCCTTTCATACGGTGTAAGTGGTCAAGCCAGCGTGACCTATGTTGTTTCAGCAGCGTATTAATATTCGCGGGGCCGGGGCGAGTGAGGACCTCCACGTTTGTTACCGTGTCTTTCCAGACGATATTAAGAATACGGAGCTGGCATCGCATGTGATAAATATATATATATGTGTGTGTGCGTGCGTGAGTGCGTGCGTGCGTGCGCGTGTGTGTGTGTGCGTGTGTGTGTGTGTGTGTGCGTGTGTGTGCGTGTGTGTGTGCGTGTGTGTGTGTGCGTGTGTGTGCGTGTGTGTGCGTGTGTGTGTGTGTGTGTGTGTGTGTGTGTGTGTGTGTGTGTGTGTGTGTGTGTGTGTGTGTGTGTGTGTGTGTGTGTGTGTGTGTGTGTGTGTGTGTGTGTGTGTGTGTGTGTGTGTGTGTGTGTGAAGTAGAGTAAAGAGCCCCGTCAAGACAAGTGATATATAGGGAATATGGTGTTAGTGACCATAATTTTTATAGACCTTCGGCACATGATTTTTTGGGATAATGTGATCAGTATTACGCCCGTGCTGCTTTACTTTTCCAGAAAAATCCGGTATGCAGTTACGGCTGGGTGAACTCAGAAGCCGTCGATCAGGATCGAACTCGACCTCTTGTCGTTAGTAGTCCAGTTTACTAACCCCTGAGCTATTGCGGCTCCCATTTATAGATTCTAAATATATAAGACTTTTGCTGATTTAGAGAAACAAACGGACCTTAACATTAAAGATGCCATTAATTAATGATAGGAAGAAAACTCGTACTTTTCACCATACTGGAAAATGATAATACCGATGCTGAATCAGTTGTCATGGCATTCAACTGAGCTATCTTCTCTTCTTCTTCTACCTTTCAACTCCATGTGGAGCATAGGTCTTCAACAAACACTTTCCAAGCCGTTCTGTTTCTTGTCATTCTTTTAAGATCATTCAATGTCTTCCCCATCATCTTCATCTCTGCTTCCATCTGTCTTTTCCAAGAATTCCTTGGTCTTCCTCTTTGTCTTTTTCCCTGGGCATTCCAAAAAGGGCCTGGTGTGCTATAAAAATACTCTCAATTGGCTTCCGTTGTGCGTGTTCTATCCAGCGCCATCTTCTTCCCTGTATCTCTTTATCCACTGGTGTTTGACTGGTATATTTCCATAATTCTATATTAGTGATTTTGTCTTTCCATTTCCATCCTTTTATTCTGCGTAAGCATTCATTAATGAAAGTATGTATCTTCATGATTGTCATTGTAGTTGTTCTCCATGTTTCACAGCCATATAATAAGACTGACTTAACATTGGAATTGACCATTTTTATTTTAGTATTTAACTTAATTTCTTTGGACTTCCATATGTTTCCCAGTGCAACAAATGCTCCTCTTGCTTTTGATATCCTTATTTTGGCATCATTTTCTGGTCTCCCTCTTTGTTTATATTACTGCCCAGATATATGTAATATTGTACGTCTAGTAGAGGTATTTCTCCTATTTTTATTTGGTTATTGCCAACTGCATTAATTCTCATAATGTTGATCTTATCTCTGTTTATTTTCAGTCCCATCTGTTGTGATATCAAGTATGCTCCTTTTAAACTGAGCTATAACAGACGGCAATTATAAGCAAACGTCACACGACAAAGAAACCATGAGATAAAAAGTGCACAAATTGTGCTTTTGATGTTTAGCGCCCTTCATATATAATCTATATGTGTATATAATATATATTGATAGGAATGTGCATGTGTTTTTATATATCTGCATGCATGCGCGTGTATGCATTCACAGATAAAGGCTGAATCGAAGGGATCTGAGGAAAACACACTCCCAGAAAGGATAAAGTAATCACCGCCCTTATGATCAATTGTGATCATTTATGTCTGTCACGTGAAATGGGATTCTAAGGCTAAATTTAGACTTTATAGACAATCCCAAAACAGGAAAGTTGTAGCTACCCAAGACTGAAACTGTCGTTATCACTTGCTGTGGCTGATTACTATATTTGTATACACAAACGCACACTCGCACTCACATATATATGTTTATATGTTGTTTATTATTTATTTGTGACGAGTACCACGCCTTTTCCGCTTCTTGAAATGTGTAGCAGACATATCTCTGGAAGGGGAAAGAACTCGCAAATCCATCTCACGAACCTGAGTACAATGACGTCACTAATACTTCAATGCCCAAAGGCAATTGCTATGGGACCACCTTTCAGGGCCGGATATTCGGAGGTGACAACGGAAACACGACTCCTCTTAAATTGTGTCAGAAGATATAACACAATCATCTTCCCGCTCAATGTTTTAAATGTCAGTTTACATACTAGCAGTCATTATTACCAGTCTATTGTAATATAGTTCAAATATATCGGGCCGTTGCTGGCAGATGTTTCAATGTCTATGGAAATGAAACCGACTACAACCGTATAACGACATCTAACAACGTTGCAATGTGTGTGAGAACTAGATAGGCTATTTGAGGAATCATCTCTCTGGTTGCCATGATAACAGTGGTTCAACTAATAGTTTGGATTTTCTCTCTTTATCGCAATAGTTATAGGTATATGTTGTTTAACTAATTCCTCCTCTAAAGAATCTGTAAAAGTTATAAATTAATATCAAAACCGTGGTCGTTCATATTACAATGTAAATAACAAATGTATTATGATTTAATTTTGCTAATTTATGATAATTTGCGGTATTCTTATGCCATTCGCCGCTGGTACCTTTACCACTTTTAAAAAAATAGTTCAAAGGTAGCTGTTGCACGAGCACAGGAATTGTCTGCTGTAATAAGGGCATCGACGCGTTGAGAGCAGACCTATCAAAAAGGTTGAGTTCATTAAGTTTATTCGCGGAGAATATGATTGTTTCATGTATTGGAATTTAAAAAGGAGGAGTTACGGAACATCAGGTTCTCTCTCTCTCTTTCGTGGTCCACTTGATCCAATAACAAGACAACATCAAGACGACTAGGTTGGGAAAGGAGCAGTGGATGATCTGGGCTTGTCACGTGTTTCATCGTGTTCTTTGCGCTCCACAGCGCTTTCTACAATTGTTGAACTTTTCAGTTTCTTCAGCGCAAATCGCTGGATCCAGACTTTGCTTGCATTGAAATATAGGATCCAATCTCTCAGATTCGTACACGTACACATACACAGACAGACAGACATACGTACCTACATACATACATACGTACATACACACACATATACACAGACAGACATACGTTCCTACATACATACATACATACGCACGGACATACGTACATACATATACATAACAAAGGGCAAAGCACAGTGAAAATAACTCGTTATGTGAACTAACAATATACATCGTCCACACCATGCAGCACAACACACGACTGTGCTGGTGGCGATGTCGATGATGGTGGTGATATCGATGATGGTAGTGATATCGATGATGGTGGTGATGTCGATGATGGTGGTAATGTCGATGATGGTGGTGATATCGATGATGGTGGCGATGTCGATGATGGTGGTGATATCGATTATGGTGGTGATGTCGATGATGGTGATGATATCGATAATGGTGGTGATATCGATGATGGTGGTGATGTCGATGATGGTGGTGATGTCGATGATGGTGGTGATATCGATGATGGTTGTGATGTCGATGATGGTGGCGATGTCGATGATGGTGGTGATGTCGATGATGGTGGTGATATCGATGATGGTGGTGATGTCGATGATGGTGGTGATATCGATGATGGTGGTGATGTCGATGATGGTGGTAATGTCGATGATGGTGGTGATATCGATGATGGTGGCGATGTCGATGATGGTGGTGATATCGATTATGGTGGTGATGTCGATGATGGTGGTGATATCGATAATGGTGGTGATTTCGATGATGGTGGTGATGTCGATGATGGTGGTGAAGACAATGATGGTGGTGATGTCGATGATGGTGGCGATATCGATGATGGTGGCGATGTCGATGATGGTGGCGATGTCGATGATGGTGGCGATGTCGATGATGGTTGTGATGTCGATGATGGTGGCGATGTCGATGATGGTGGCGATGTCGATGATGGTGGCGATGTCGATGATGGTTGTGATGTCGATGATGGTGGCGATGTCGATGATGGTGGTGATGTCGATGATGGTGGTGATGTCGATGATGGTGGTGATATCGATTATGGTGGTGATGTCGATGATGGTGGCGATATCGATGATGGTTGTGATGTCGATGATGGTGGCGATGTCGATGATGGTGGCGATGTCGATGATGGTGGTGATGTCGATGATGGTGGTGATATCGATGATGGTGGTGATGTCGATGATGGTGGTGATATCGATGATGGTGGTGATGTCGATGATGGTGGTGATATCGATGATGGTGGTGATATCGATGATGGTGGCGATATCTATGATGGTTGTGATGTCGATGATGGTGGCGATGTCGATGATGGTGGCGATGTCGATGATGGTGGTGATGTCGATGATGGTGGTGATATCGATGATGGTGGTGATGTCGATGATGGTGGTGATGGCGAAGATGGTGGTGATCTCGATGATGGTGGCGATATCGATGATGGTGGTGATGTCGATGATGGTGGTGATGTCGATGATGGTGGCGATATCGATGATTGTTGTGATGTCGATGATGGTGGCGATGTCGATGATGGTGGCGATGTCGATGATGGTGGTGATGTCGATGATGGTTGTGATATCGATGATGGTGGTGATGTCGATGATGGTGGTGATGTCGATGATGGTGGCGATGTCGATGATGGTGGCGATATCGATGATGGTGGCGATGTCGATGATGGTTGTGATGTCGATGATGGTGGCGATGTCGATGATGGTTGTGATATCGATGATGGTGGCGATATCGATGATGGTGGCGATATCGATGATGGTGGCGATGTCGATGATGGTTGTGATGTCGATGATGGTGGCGATGTCGATGATGGTGGTGATGTCGATGATGGTGGTGATGTCGATGATGGTGGTGATGTCGATGATAGTGGCGATATCGATGATGGTGGTGATGTCGATGATAGTGGCGATGTCGATGATGGTGGTGATGTCGATGATGGTGGCGATATCGATGATGGTTGTGATGTCGATGATGGTGGCGATGTCGATGATGGTGGTGATATGTCGATGATGGTGGCGATGTCGATGATGGTGGTGATGTCGATGATGGTGGTGATATCGATGATGGTTGTGATGTCGATGATGGTGGCGATATCGATGATGGTGGTGATGTCGATGATGGTGGCGATGTCGATGATGGTGGTGATGTCGATGATGGTGGCGATATCGATGATGGTGGTGATGTCGATGATGGTTGTGATGTCGATGATGGTGGCGATGTCGATGATGGTGGCGATATCGATGATGGTGGCGATATCGATGATGGTTGTGATGTCGATGATGGTGGCGATGTCGATGATGGTGGTGATGTCGATGATGGGGGCGATATCGATGATGGTTGTGATGTCGATAATGGTGGCGATGTCGATGATGGTGGTGATATGTCGATGATGGTGGCGATGTCGATGATGGTGGTGATGTCGATGATGGTGGTGATGTCGATAATGGTGGCGATGTCGATAATGGTGGCGATGTCGATGATGGTGGTGATGTCGATAATGGTGGTGATGTCGATGATGGTGGTGATGTCGATGATGGTGGCGATGTCGATAATGGTGGCGATGTCGATGATAGTGGTGATGTCGATAATGGTGGCGATGTCGATGATGGTGGTGATATCGATGATGGTGGTGATGTCGATGATGGTGGTGATGTCGATGATGGTGGCGATGTCGATGATGGTGGCGATGTCGATGATGGTGATGATAGCTGCGATGATGTTGTTATGGTATCACTTAGATTGCAAACCCTCACAGACTGATATATACTTCAATTATAGTCTGATAATCTGAAGATTGTTTTAAACACACAGTTTGAAGAAAACAAGACAGCAACCTCAATTGTTATCAAGAAAATAATAAAGGTCAAGAGAGTCTATGTAATGTTTGGGCGAATGTGTTTGCCTTAAATTATAAAGTTCCCATTTCTAAACTCACTTGAAAAGGTCGATTCTATTACAGTTATTCCTGATTTCGTTGTCATATTAAAGTAGCGATTCATGATTGTACAATCATAAAGACAAGTGGAACAATATTAAAACAGGTAAATGAATTTAAATATTTGGGAACTTTGTTAACCTCAGACGGAAGATGTACAAAAGAGGTGAGATGCAGAATGGCTCAGGCAAAAGCAACTTTCTAAAAAAATGAGGAAGATACTATGCAATCCATTTTTGACAATAGAAACAAGAAAAAGAGTTCTTAAATGTTTATGTAGAGCCAGTCTTAACATAAGGATGTGAATCATGGACAATAGGACAACATACAAGAAAATCACTGGAGTCTGTATAAATGTAGTTTTACAGAAGAATGTTGAGAATACCAAGGACAGCTAAGAAGAGTAATGAAAACGTTCTGAAAGAGGCCAAAGCAAAAATAGAGCTAATTTCCAATATTAGGAAGAAACAATCATCATTTTTGGCCATGTAATGAGAAGAGAACAGCTGGAATATATTGTAACAACTGAGAAAATTGAGGAACGAAGAGATAGAGGGAAGCAAAGAGAAAAGATACCAGACAACTTAAGAGAATAGCTTGGCAGAAGGTCAACAACAGAAATGATAAATAACTGTCGTGATCGAAAGTTGTGGAGAGACATGATCACCTACGCCAGCAGACCCAGTACTTGATGATTATGATTAAAGTAGCGAGAAAACCTCAAGGAGACACTACATCATCATCAAGGATAATACAACACTGTCAAGGATACTAGAGCACTATCAAAGATACTACAGCACTATCAAAGATACTACAACTCAAAAATACTACAGCACTATCAAAGATACTACAACTCAAAAATACTACAGCACTATCAAAGATACTACAACTCAAAAATACTACAGCACCATTAAAGATACTACAACTCAAAAATACTACAGCACTATCAAAGATACTACAACTCAAAAATACTACAGCACTATCAAAGATACTACAACTCAAAAATACTACAGCACTATCAAAGATACTACAACTCAAAAATACTACAGCACTATCAAAGATACTACAACTCAAAAATACTACAGCACTATCAAAGATACTACAACTCAAAAATACTACAGCACTATCAAAGATACTACAACTCAAAAATACTACAGCACTATCAAAGATACTACAACTCAAAAATACTACAGCACTATCAAAGATACTACAACTCAAAAATACTACAGCACTATCAAAGATACTACAACTCAAAAATACTACAGCACTATCAAAGATACTACGACGTCATCAAGCTTACAGCAACATCGTTAAAATATTAAAACATTACAGCGCCCTATAGAAAACATTACAACGCCCTGTGGAAAACATTACAACGCCCTATAGAAAACATTACAACGCCCTGTGGAAAACATTACAACGCCCTATAGAAAACATTACAACGCCCTGTGGAAAACATTACAACGCCCTATAGAAAACATTACAGCGCCCTATAGAAAACATTACAACGCCCTATAGAAAACATTACAACGCCCTGTGGAAAACATTACAACGCTATGTAGAAAACATTACAATGCCATATAGAAAACATTACAACGCCTTGTGGAAAACATTACAACGCCCTATAGAAAATTTTACAGCGCCCTATAGAAAACATTACAACGCCCTATTGAAAACATTACATCGCCCTATAGAAAACATTACAACGCCCTATTGAAAACATTACAACGCCCTATTGAAAACATTACAATGCCCTACACAAAGCAGCCCTCGTTTTGCAGATTCTTCATTTTAAATTTGCTTATCGTAAGCCATAGCCGTCTTTACCTTTCTTTTACAACTGTGTTTCTTTTGTTCCCTTCATACGCTTCTCATTCTATTTTTTAAGGACAGAAGAAGAAGATAGTGATCGAGAAGTAAGTTACGTGATCATACTTTGTATGATGCTCAAGTCTGATTAATAAACACAGTTCGTCTCAGTTTCCAAGGCCCTTTGCACATTGTTTTTAACCTGTGTCTCTTTCACCTTCCCACAGAACCCCACAACATGGCAGTTCTTGTGAATGTTTCTTTATCTCTCCAACCACGTGATCCACCCAGCTCCAAGAACACAACACTCACAATGTATCCACTGAATATCTTATTAAATCACCAAAGAGAAATGATCCAGTAGAGAATGATCATATCTGGAAGTTATGACCAAATGATGAAGCTACCTGAAGCTCGAAGAGAAAGATAAGAATGAGAAATATTAAAAAAAAAATCCTGATTGATCCAATAAACGAAATTGTGTTTAAAAAAACAAACAATACAAACCAAATGGAAGTTATAGAAAGATTTACAAACGTATGTTGCATGTGGTAAAAGATTGCTGATAATGTGACGAATAGCAGTTCTGTTCATGGAACCAGTATCACTGCTATTGGCTACCGTGCAGTCCTAATCTCGGCGAACATGCGACAGTTCCAAACGACTTACATCGACTAGAGAGTGCACAGTCACTGTCTTACCCCAGTTTCCTCGAAAATACACATTTAAAATACACAATTAATAAACACATTTAAAATACACATTTAAAATACACATTTAAAATACACAATTAATAAACACATTTAATATAAACAATTAAAATACACAATTAATATACACATTTAAAATACACATTTAAAATACACAAATAATAAACACAATTAATAAACACATTTAAAATACACAATTAATAAACACATTTAAAATACACATTTAAAATACACATTTAAAATACACATTTAAAATACATAATTAATAAACACATTTAATATACACAATTAAAATACACAATTAATATACACATTTAAAATACACATTTAAAATACACAATTAATAAACACAATTAATATACACATTTAAAATACACATTTAATATACACAATTAATAAACACTATTAATAAACACATTTAAAATATACATTTAAAATACACATTTAATAGACACAATTAATAAACACATTTAAAATGTACATTTAAAATACACAATTAAAATACACAATTAATATACACATTTAAAACACACAATTAATATACACATTTAAAATACACAATTAATATACACATTTAAAACACACAATATACACATTTAAAATACACATTTAAAATACACAATTAATATACACATTTAAAATACACATTTAAAATACACATTTAAAACACATATTTAAAATACACATTTAAAATACACATTTAAAATACACATTTAAAATACACAATTAATATACACATTTAAAATACACATTTAAAATACACATTTAAAATACACATTTAAAATACACAGTTAATATACACATTTAAAATACACATTTAAAATACACAATTAATATACACATTTAAAATACACATTTAAAATACACAATTAATATACACATTTAAAATACACATTTAAAATACACATTTAAAATACACATTTAAAACACATATTTAAAATACACATTTAAAATACGCATTTAAAATACACATTTAAAATACACAATTAATATACACATTTAAAATACACATTTAAAATACACATTTAAAATACACATTTAAAATACACAATTAATATACACATTTAAAATACACATTTAAAATACACATTTAAAATTCACATTTAAAACACATATTTAAAATACACATTTAAAATACACATTTAAAATACACATTTAAAATACAAATTTAAAACACATATATAAAATACACATTTAAAATACACAATTAATAAACACATTTAAAACACACAATTAATATACACATTTAAAATACACAATTAATATACACATTTAAAACACACAATTAATATACACATTTAAAATACACATTTAAAATACACAATTAATATACACATTTAAAATACACATTTAAAATACACAATTAATATACACATTTAAAATACACATTTAAAATACACATTTAAAACACATATTTAAAATACACATTTAAAATACACATTTAAAATACACAATTAATATACACATTTAAAATACACATTTAAAATACACATTTAAAATACACATTTAAAATACACAATTAATATACACATTTAAAATACACATTTAAAATACACAATTAATATACACATTTAAAATACACATTTAAAATACACAATTAATATACACATTTAAAATACACATTTAAAATACACATTTAAAATACACATTTAAAACACATATTTAAAATACACATTTAAAATACACATTTAAAATACACATTTAAAATACACAATTAATATACACATTTAAAATACACATTTAAAATACACATTTAAAATACACATTTAAAATACACAATTAATATACACATTTAAAATACACATTTAAAATACACATTTAAAATTCACATTTAAAACACATATTTAAAATACACATTTAAAATACACATTTAAAAATAAACACATTTAAAATGCACATTTAAAATACACATTTAAAACACATATTTAAAATACACATTTAAAATACACAGTTAAAATACACATTTAAATTCATCATCATCATCATGTGCCGTACCGGTTGGCGTTGGCGATCATGTCCTTCCACAATCTTCTATCCGCAGTGCATCATATGAATTCTGTTGTTGACTGTTTTCCATGCCTTGACACCAAGCTATCCAGTATTTTCCCTCTTTGTCGTCAGCGATCCCTCTTTCCTTTTATTTTGCCAGTTGTAACCAAGTATTCCAACTTTCCTCTTCTCATGATGTACCCAAAAATGTTGATTGCTTCTTTCTGATGTTTTTTAAGAGCTCCCTTTTTGTGTTGGCCTCCTTGAGAACTTTCTCCTTGGTCTTTTTAGCTGTACAGGGAACTTTCAACATTCTTCCGAGAAATCCCATCTCTGTGACCTCTAATCGTCTTTTCATTTGTTTGTCTACTGTCCACGATTCGCTTCCATAGGTCAGAATTGGTTCTATATAGCACCGATGAACTCTTTCTCATTTCTATTGACATCGATTTGTTGCATAAGATATTTTTCATTTTCTGAAATGCTATTTTGGCCTGAGCTATTCTGCTTTCTATTTCTGTGTTGCATCTTCCATCTGATGTTATCACTGTGCCCAAGTATTTCAAACGTTGTACTTGTTTCAGATTTGTCTTGTTTATTTTTATGCTGCATGATGGTGATGATTGTTTCTTCGATATAACCATTACTTCTGTTTTCTTACTATTCAGACTGAGACCTTTCTTGATGCTTTCTTTTACTATTATGTCTATCATTTCTTGTAGCTCATTCTCTGTCTCTGCTATTAAGACTGTCATCCGCATATCGTAAATTATTTATGTTGTGACCGTTGACTTCAATTCCATTTTTGTCTACTATTGATCTCATAATATATTCGCTGTAAAGTGAAAACAAATCCGGCGACAGAACACAGCCTTGTCTGACTCCTTGTTTTATAAATTGAAATTGTCCTGTTTCGTTGTTAATTCTTACAGCTGCTGTTTGTTGCCAGTACGTTTTTTTTTTTTTTTATGATTCGCAGATCCTTGCCATCAATGTTTAATTTCTCCAGCATATTTATTATTTCCACATGCTTTACTATGTCAAATGCTTTCGTGTAGTCTATAAAGCATATATATAGATCTTTCTTTACCTCTATAGATCTTTCTATCAATGTTCTTAAGATGTATATTGCATTATTGGTGCCCTTTCCTTCCACAAATCCACATTGTTCCTCACTTGTTTCTGGTTTTATTTTGTTCCTTACACGTCTCATGATGATTCTTAGTAATATTTTAGTCATATGGCTCATGAGACTAATAGTGCGATGGTCTTCCCAATCAGTGGCGCCTGACTTCTTCGGTATGGCTACAAAGATAGATTTTAGTATATCTTCAGGTATGTATCCAGTATCTTATATATGTCATTGAGTAGTTTTGTTATGACTTGTACTCCCAGCTCTCCTAATGCATTATCTCTTCGATTGTTATATTGTCGGAACCTGGAGCTTTGCCTCTTTTCGTGTGTTGAATTGCGTCCTCCACTTCACTCTGCATTATTGGTGGTCCTGTGTCTTTGTTTGAATTGTTTAATTCTGGTCTTTCATCATCATAGAGTTGACTGATATATTCTGTCCATCTTTCCATTGTCTTCTCCTGTCCCATTATTATATTTCCTTCCTTTGATTTCACACATCCTGAAACTTTGACTTCTTTTCTACCTGTTAATTAATTTAACTGATTGTGCATACATTTTGAATCTCTTTCTTTTGTTGTTTTTCCATTTCTTCACATTTCTGTTTTAACCATCCTTCCTTTGTTTCTCTGCATTTGTTTTGGATCTCTTTGTGCAATATTTTGTATGTCCGTTCTTCTTTCTTATGTTTTCTTCTTTCGTCCATTAGTTGTAATATTTCTTCTGTCATCCATCTCTTTTTGTTGATTCTTTTAGTCACTGATATTACTTCTTTTGATGTTTGTTGAATCGATTTTTTGAGCATTTCCCACTGTTCCTGGGTGTCCTGTATTTTCTCAATAGCATTATATCTATTTTGTACTATCGTGCTGTACTTATCACTCATCTGTTTATCTACTCTTAGCATATCTAGTTCTAATTTTATATTTCCTGGTGATTTTTGTGCTTTCCACAGTTTTATTCTTATCTTTCCAACTACTGGTACATGGTCAATATTGCAATCTGCTCCTTGCCTTGTTTTAACAGATGTTAGCCCATTCCTGAATCTTCTCTGTACCAGTATAAAATCAATTTGATTGTGTACTTTTTTGTCTGGGCTGTGCCATGTCCATAGCGGCCTAGGGTGTTGTTTGAAAAAGGTGTTACCTATAATCATTTCATGTGTCTTTGCCCAATCTATCAATCTATCTCCTCTATCATTCGTCTCTCCAAGGCCATGCCCCCAGTCACAATTTTCCCTTTAACTGTTCCTACCTTTGCATTGAATTCCCCTCATATAATAGTTATTTCTTGCGATTTACACTGTTCCATGGTCGCCTCTAGCTCTTCATAAAAAGTGGCAATGTCTTCTTCTTCGCTATTACTTGTTGGTGCATAAACTTGAATTATGTTGATATCCATCGGTCTACCTCTCAATTTTACTTGCATAATTCAGTCTGATACTGGCCAAAATCCTTCCACTGTTTTGCTTCTTTCTCTATCTAGCATGATGCCAGCACCTCTTCGTGTATGGTTCCCCCAGAGTAAATTACATTTCCACTGTCGCGCTGTAATAATCCTGCTCCTTTCCATCTCATTTCACATAGTCCCAAGATGTTCAATTTCATTCTCTTCATTTCTTGACTGATGTTTTCTAGCTTTCCAACCTGGAATGCTGATCTAATTTTCCAAGTTCCTATTGCTAGTGTCTCTTTATTTTTGATCTTGCATACAGTAGCATGATGACGATCAGGGGTCACCTGTAGCACCGGACGCTCCCTACCGGACGAGGTGGCTGTGAAGTCCCCATTAACGTCGTTAGCTGTAAATATAAAGTTTTGGTTTGTCATGATTATTCCAGGCAATATAAGAAGGTAGTTTACCATTCCTTTCCTTCTTTGCAGTGACTGTACTAGTCGGAGATCGCTGCCATTGTCTCTATACATGAGATTCTCTGCCTGCCATCGCGGTGTGGGGACCATAACCGGCACTACTTGTCGGCTGCTCCCACAACACCATCCACAACCTGCTCCAATGGCTTCACATAACCCTGATAGGGGGACTGAACGGGAGCTCCACCTTGCCCAAGGGTGTCCCGAAGACTAGCGGAGGAAATGAGACGTCTTACTCCTCCTTGGGTAGGGCAGAACTCTACCCCGCTATCCTATTTAAATATATACTTTTAAAATATACAATTAAAATATACATTTAAAAAACATATTTAAAATACACATTTAAAAACATATTTAAAATAAACATTTAAAACACACATTTAAAACACACATTTAAAACACACATTTAAAACACACATTGAAAATTCACATTTAAAACACACATTTAAAATACACATTTAAAACACACATTTAAAACACACATTTAAAACACACATTTAAAACACACATTTAAAACAAACAAAGCAGCGGAAACACATTAGTCTCTTCAAATACAGGGCGACATGCAGCCATTTTGATTTTTTGTTGTCGGTTGGCGGCCGTTAGTAAGATCAAACTCCAGTGCGAGCCAAGTCGGCTGCCCGGGCGACAATTTCAAATGGCGTCACCGTATAGAGAGTTCCCACAGTCTCCATCTCCAATTCATTCGAATAAATCGTAAATCACATATAAACCAGTCCAAACACACATAAACTGCTTTAGTGTTGGTACTCTCTAAAGGGACCTGTGGTAATGTTCGTCATTATTACCGGAAGTCCGAAAGCTGACCATGACGCAAGATGTTATTTTAGTATCAGAAGGTTATAGCATACCTACCATCGTCAGTCCTTTATAATCTGACAGGACTGTGGTATAGTAGTGCATAATTGAAGCTAGTTGTCTATATTACTCGTCCATATGTACAATTATTTATTCACTCGACTTAACCGGTCAAGTTATTTCATGTGACTATTATCAGTTACGAACGGGCGTAATACCGACCACATTACCACCAAAATCATGTGCCGAAGGTCTGTAAAATGTATGGTCACTAACACCATATTCCCTATATGCCACTTGGCGGGACGGGGCTCTTTACATTTATTCATTATCAGCTACATTTTCTAACATATTACGTTAATTAAAAGACAAAAAATTAAGTCACATCTATGTTACGTTAATTAAAAGACAAAAAATTAAGTCACATCTATGATTCGTTAATTAAATGAGAGAAAATTAAGTCACATCTATCTTACGTTAATTAAATGAGAGAAAATTAAGTCACATCTATCTTAAGTTAATTAAATGAGAGAAAATTAAGTCACATCTATCTTACGTTAATTAAATGAGAGAAAATTAAGTCACATCTATTTTACGTTAATTAAATGAGAGAAAATTAAGTCACATCTATCTTAAGTTAATTAAATGAGAGAAAATTAAGTCGCATCTATCTTACGTTAATTAAATGAGAGAAAATTAAGTCACATCTATTTTACGTTAATTTATCATCATCATAGAGTGCCGTCTCCGCATCGAAGGTTGGCTACCATGGAGCGCCATTCTACTGTCTCTTGCTTTGATGGTGCAGGTTGTCATAGGCTGATTTGTCCATCTTTTGATGTTACTCGTCCATGTTAGTCTTGGTCTGCCTCTGCCTCTTTTACCTTGCATTTTCCCCTCCAGGATTACTTTTAGTAGGCTGTTGTGTCTTTTAACATGGCCCAAAAATCGCATTTGTCTTGTTTGAATTGTGCTTAGTAGTTCTCTTTTCATTTTTAGTTGTTTTAAGACTTCATCGCTTGTTTTCTTTTCCTTCCATCCAATTCTACCTATTCTTCTATATATCCACATTTCAAAGGCTCAAATTCTGTGTTCTGTTTTCTTGTCTAATGTCCATGTTTCTGCACCATATAGGAATATTGAGAAGATGTAACATTTTGCTATTCTTAGTTTTAGCCCTGGTGTTATTTATTTTGATGTCAGTATGTTCTTCATAACATTAAAATTACTTTTTGCCATTCCTATTCTTTTGTTTATTTCAGTTGTACATTTTCCATTACTGGTTATAGTATGTCCAATGTAGTTGTAGTTCTGAACTGTCTCCAGGTCTATTCCTTCAATTTTGATATCCACTTGTGGGTTTTGAGTATTTCTTTGTTTATGATCATAGTTTTAGTCTTTTTGATATTCATATCTAGTCCATATTTTTTGCTTGTCATGTTTATTTCATTAAGTAATTGTTGTAGATCTTTAGGATTTTCTGCTAGTAGTACAGTATCGTCAGCATATCTTAGGTTATTGATTATCTTTCCATTAATTTGTAGGCCTGGCACCTCTATGATGTTTTTAAAGATTTGCTCAGTGTATAGATTGAATAAGCTTGGTGATAGGAAGCATCCCTGTCTTATTCCTCTTTTTATATAAATGGGTGTAGAGTTCTCTTTGTTATATTTTATTATTGCTGTTTGCTCCCAGTATAGATTACATATTAGTCGTATGTCCATGTCATCTAGATGTATCTCTTTTATGCATTCTATAAGTTGTTTGTGGTGTACTCTATCAAAAGCTTTGGTGTAGTCTATGAAGCAGGCATATATTGGTTTGTTTACTTCTGTGTACTTTTTGATTAATGTTCTCATGCAGAATATGGCTTCTTTTGTCCCGCTATTTTTCCTAAATCCAAATTGCTGCTCATCTATTTCAGTATTGATTTTATTCTGAATCCTTCCTTGTTTAACCTTTAAGCAAGATTTTTGTAACATGGCTCATTTAGCGTTACTTAAATTAATTAATTGACAGAAAATGATGTCACAACATGATGATGGACTCTAACCAGCTGTTGGTAGAACTACAAAAACCAACAATTCTTCACCATGGCAGAAGGAAGGTCACATGATAGGGAGGATCACAGAGACCTTGTACTGGAACCGACGAACAAAGAGAAAGAAAGCTTCAGCAGCAAACAACTAGTGTTGCCAGTTCTTACATTTTTCCCCGTAAGATTTTCTTCCTATTCATTACATTAAACGACTCGCATTTTTCTTTTTTTCCCGTGAATCGATTTCTTACGTTTTTATTTTTTTCCTTGCATCCACAAAATTATTGGATAGGCCCTAATTTTGTAAAATTCTCCGATAATTTAATTTGTTACGCAATTTTTGTTCTCATCGATAATAAGGTTTTATTAATTTCTTTAAAAATCTTAATAATAAATAGTATGTAATTAATGTAATTCTCATTAGCATAGAGCTCATTCTCTATTCATTTTTTACCAACTTAGAAAGTCTATTTTGTTATATTTCGTTGTCAAAACCATTGGTGGTTTTAAACTGGATCTGGTAGCATCAGTTAGTTATTAATGTGGTGGTGGTAGTAGTAGTAGTAGTAGTAGTAGTAGTAGTAGCAGTAGTAATAGTAGTAGCAGTAATAGTAGTAGTAGTAGTAGTAGTAGTAGTAGTAATAGTAGTACTAGTAATAGTAGTAGTAGTAGCGGTAGTAATAGTAATAGTAGTAGTAGTAATAGCAGTAGTAGTAATAGTAGTAGCAGTAGTAATAGTAGTAGTAGTTGTTGTTGTAGTTGTAGTAGTAGTAGTTGTAGTAGTAGTAGTAGTAGTAGTTGTAGTAATAGTAGTCGTTGTTGTTGTTGTAGTAATAGTTGTAGTAGTAGTTGTTGTTGTAGTTGTAGTAGTAATAGTTGTAGTAGTAGTAGTAGTAGCAGTAGTAGTAGTAGTAGCCGTAGTTGTAGTAGTAGTAGTAGTAGTAGTAGTAGTAATAGCAATAGTAGTAGTTGTAGTAGCAGTATTATTAGTAGTAGCCGTAGTTGTAGTAGTAGTAGTAGTAGCCGTAGTTGTAGTAGTAGTAGTAGTAATAGCAATAGTAGTAGTGGCAGCAGCAGTATTAGTAGTAGCCGTAGTTGTAGTAGTAGTAGTAGTAGTAATAGCAATAGTAGTAGTAGCAGCAGCAGTATTAGTAGTAGTAGCCGTAGTAGTAGTAGTAGTAGTAGTAGTAATAGCAATAGTAGTAGTAGCAGCGGCAGTATTAGTAGTAGTAGCCGTAGTTGTAGTTATAGTAGTAGTAGTAGTTGCAGTAGTTGTAGTTGTAGTAGTAGTTATAGCAATAGTACTAGTAGTAGTAATAGCAATAGTAGTAGTAGTAGTAGCCGTAGTTGTAGTTATAGTAGTAGTAGTAGTAGTTGCAGTAGTTGTAATAGTTATAGTTGTAGTAGTAGTAGTAGTAGTTGCAGTAGTGGTAGTGTTAGTAGTTGCAAAAGTAGAAGTAGTAGTAGTAGTAGTAGTAGTAGTAGTAGTGGTGGTGGTAGTGGTAGTAGTAGTAGTAGTTACAGTAATAGTAGTAATTGCAGTAGTAGTAATTGTTGTTGTTGTAGTTGTAGTTGCAGTAGTAGTAGTAGTAGTAGTAGTAGAAGTAGTAGTAATAATAGTAGTAGTAGCAGTAGCAGTAGTAGTAGTAGTAGTAGTAGCAGTAGTAGTAGTAGTACTAATACTAGTATTAATAGTAATAGTAGTAGAAGTAGTAGAGGTAGATAGCAACACTATCTGTATATCTATCTATCTATCTATATATCTATATATCTATATATCTATTTATCTATCTATTTTTCTGCCCAGCTATCTATCTATTGACCTTTCGTGCCGTGGCTGGCCTATAGAGGATAGACCCAGATACTCTTTTCCTTTTTCTAAATTGTCTTTCTATCAGTCTCAATCCTTGCAAAAAACATTTATCAAATCTCACCCTTTGTCTTTATTCTGTACAAGTATCTCGATCTCATTGAGGGAGCTGATTCCTGCTACCTTTGCTTCTCTGATCAATGCTCTTGGCTGTTTCTCTCTGGTTTGGGTGTTTTCAACAAGCGTGCTGCTTGTTTGATTGTAGAGATCATGTGTAGTGTCAATGCGATAACATCAAGTATCATAAGTGCTTTACTAAAGGTCCTGAAATACTTCATTTGTATCCAGACAAAAACCAGAAAATCTTTCGTTTTCCCATGACAAAAACAGTCAATCCTCCTTTTTGATCCATTTACATGCAGTTCTTTGCCTTGAGGCCCCAACCTTATCTACAACACTTCACACCATACTTTGCAGGAACAAAACAATATAAAAACACTAGTAAACTAGGACTATAGTCTAACGATTATACATGTCTTTTTCCTAAACTATTTTTTCATGTTATTGCGTGCCAGAAATAATTTTCATTTTTATCTTGGAGAGTTTTAACCTCTTCATTTAACCTTTGACCACGCCCTTGAATCTAAACCACGTGGTTCGTTTACTCTCACGAACATTGTGTTTTTTATGTCTGGTTTAGCTAAGCTATCGAGCTGCCCTGCTGTATCAAGTTTAGCCTTGATGTATATCTAGTCACTATGATTTGTCTCCGGTAAGTAGAGTGGCTAAAGTATTTGAAGTTATTTACCATGCAGTACCAGGGCAGCAGTATGGTTGCTATTTCCCTGTGGTTTCTATTGCATTGTGATCAGAGTTGTGCTGTTGCAAGCAATATAGACAATGCTTTTTAATTTTGCCATTATTCAGGTCAAGTTCCAAACAGTGTTGTGGTCATCCTACTTTCTTTTGTACAACAGTATGACAATGTTGATATTTTTGTTCTTTATTTTATGATCCACTTTTCAGATGAAAGTAATTCTGTGTGCCATTTATTTTATACTCAGCTTATGTCTCTCTTTTATTTTCTAAATATCATCTTTATGTATTTTTGAAACCTTTTTCAATGTATTTCTTTAATGTACTTATGTGTATCAAATTATTATTTTGCACCTTGACACGTTTTGAACAAATCAATTGATTATAAGTGTCTATAATTTGACTACAACTAATTATAAATAATATTTCAATAAACTATTGAACCAAAGTAATTAGAATAAATGTATGGTGTTCGAGATTATAATGATTCGTGTAGGACATTAATAATAGTTAGATTCTGGTGCATCCAAACACGTCTCGCATAGCGTCGTTCTACACCCTTTCCACCATAGCCTCGTTCTACACCCTTTCCACCATAGCCTCGTTCTACACCCTTTCCACCATAGCCTCGTTCTGCACCCTTTCCACCATAGCCTCGTTCTGCACCCTTTCCACCATAGCCGAGTGTGAGGTGGGTTAAGAAGATCAAGCCCGTAGTCGATAAGTTTCCCTCGAAAATAATATTCATTTATTATTATTTGTCTCCAGTCTAAACCAATGTGAACTACTATTCGTCCTATGAATGTTTGTAAGCAACGCAAATATTCAGCCCTACCCTGTCCGGGAGATACTTGCCTTAATAGGAAAAATACAGATACACAATTTATTCCCGAGCTATGATCGCAGCTCTATGCTATAGTCATGAGAACACATGCGTGAAAGACATCGTCAATGATGACTAATTTTTTAGTCCGAGTTGGCAGTTTTCCCTAGCGTTTGGCTTCTCGTGGCAAGGCGCCGTGCCACTGAGAACGAGCTCGATCCTGCTTCTTCTTCTTCTTCTTCTTCTTCTTTCCTTCCTCATCTGCCTTTCAGCGTCGAGGGGAGATATAATTTGCGGTCTTTTGCTCTTCTGTTCGCCTCTGCTGCTGTTATGTTTCCTAGTGCTTCTAATATTCCATCGATCCATCTTTTTCGTGGTCGACCCTTGGGTCTGTTGTTCTCACAACGTTTGTTGAAGGCTCGTTGTGTTGTGTTTTGTTCTTTCTGCCTTGTCACGTGGCCGAACCATTTTATCTGTTGTTTCCTTATATATTCTATGGCTGGGGCTATTCCTAGCTTTTTTCTCAGTTCTACATTTCTGATCTTATCTCTCAGACTGTTTCCTGTCATTCGTCTAACACATTTCATCTCTGTAGAGGTTATTTTTCTTATTGTTCTTGCATCTAGAGTCCAGGTCTGGCATTGGTAGCACAACGTTGGAATGAAGATTGTATTGTATAGTGCTCGTTTTGCCTCCAGAGTTATTTCCTTGTTGGACAATAGTGGTGATAACTGTCCGATGATTTGACAAGCTTTGTTGCATCTTGATTCTATCTCTGCTGTTTGGGAATTGTCGTTTGTCATTAGACTTCCTAGGTATTTGAATTCCTCTACTTGTTTTAGTTGTCTGCCTTCTATAGTTATGTTGATGTTCTGTTTATTTTTGGCGACATTCATGACTTCTGTTTTGTTGATGTTGATTTTCATGTTGTATTTTGTTCCTAAGATGTTGAGTTTGTTTAAGTGTTCTTGTAGGTCTTCTATTGTTTCATGTATTAGTGCCTGGTCGTCTGCAAATAGAAGCTCGTTGATCTCCTCTGTCTCTGATGGGTTGGCTAGCTTGCATATATGGTCCATGTATGTAATAAACAGTAGGGGGGATAGTACGCACCCCTGTCTTACACCTGATCTAACTTCGAAGTGGTCTGTGTAGCCTGTTGCTGTTCTGACCCTGCAGCTGCTGTTGGCGTAGAGACTTTTAATAATGTTGGTTAGATGTTGGCTTACTCCGTATGTTGTTAGTATCTCCCACAGTTGTTCTCTGTTTACTCTGTCGAATGCTTTTTCCTGGTCAATGAAGGCTATGTATAAGTTTTGGTTGTGTTCTGTCGTTTTTTCTGCAAGCTGTTTTAGTGTGAATAGTGCGTCGGTACATCCTCTGTTTTTTCGGAACCCCATTTGAGAATCGCTTAACTGTAGTTCTATTATTGGTCTCAGTCTTTTTTCCAAGATTTTGGCGTATAGCTTTCCTACATGGCTGAGCAGAGATATACCTCTATATTGATTGCAGTCTCTTTTGCTACCTTTCTTTTTCCATATTGGTATGATGATTGCCTGTTGCCAGTCTTCTGGGGCTTGTTGTTGGTGCCATGCTGCATTAAATATTCTGTGCAGCCATTGCATTCCTGTTTCTCCCGCTGCTGCTATTATTTCTATTGGAATGTTATCTATCCCTGGTGCTTTGTTTCTTGGTGCATATTTGATTACTTCTTCTATTTCCTCTTTCATGATGTTGGGTTCAGTATTTGTGAGTTCTAGTGTGGTTTTTGTTGTCTTGTTGGTAGTTGGTATGTTTAACAGGTCTTCAAAATATTCTTTCCATCTCTGTTGCATACATTGGTTGTTTGATATTGGTTGTCCGTCTTTGTCATTTATCAGCTCAGTAGGATCATGGTTTTCTTTTCTCGCTCTTGTGGCTTTTACTGCTTTGTAGAAATCTCTTGTGGCTGTCTTGAAGTCCCTGCTCATGTTTTGTCCGAATTCTGTCCAATTCCTTTGCTTAGCTTCTTTGATCAGCATTTTAACTCTTTTTCGAACTAAGGCATATCTTTCATATTTTTCTTGGTTCTTGTTCTCCCTCCAATTTTTAAACAGTTTCTTCTTTTCTTTAATTGCTTCTCTGATTGTTTCGTTCCACCACGGGGTGCTCTTTTTCCCTTCTCTTGTTCTTAGCTTCGTTCCACAAACTGTTTTAGAGATGTTAGTTACTGTTTCCTTAAATTGTTTCCACTCTTCTTCTACTGTGCATACTTCGTTAGGGAGTTTCTTGAATTCCTCTCTGAGTTTTTCTTCTAGGGTTTTCCTTGTTTCTTGATCGTTTAATTGTTTTATTTTTATTGTCTGTTCTTTTCGCTTCTTTTGTTTGTTTTCGTGTTTTCTCTTTATTTTTGGCTGTCTTAGTGTGATCATAACCATCTTGTGATCCGTGTCGTCTGTAATATTTGGGATTGCTCTACTGTCGGTTACTCTTTTCTTGTTCTTTTTTCTTGTTAGTATAAAATCTATCTGGCTTCTGCATGTTGTGTCATTCCATTTGTACCAGGTGTATACTTGCGACTCTCTATGTTTGAAGAATGTGTTGGTGATAAATAAATCATTTTGATTGCATAGTTCCAGCAGTCTGCTCCCATTTTCGTTTATTTCAGCTGTTTTATCGCCAAAAGGTCCTAAGATGTCACTGTTCTCACTGTTGCGTTTCCCAAGCCTTCCATTAAAATCTCCCATCACTAACATGTCGTCGCTTTCGTCAATCTTGTTAATAATTTCACTCAATGTGTCGTAGAATTCTTCGCTGTCTTTTACATTGTTGTTGCATGGTGCATAGATTTGAATGTAATTTGTTTTTCGGTCGTCTTCTAGTAGTTTAATTGAGATAATTCTTTCTGAATAGTATTTTATTTCTAGAATGTTCTTTGCGTGTTCTGGGTCGATGATAAAACCTACTCCATGTGTTGCTCTTTCTGTGTTGTCGACTCCCGAGAATATTTTCGTGTAGTTCATGTGTGTTTTCTTTATCTGTTGTCCTTTTACTCTGGTGTCCGCTAATCCTAGTATTTTAATTTTCCTTTTTGTCATTTCTTCTATAAGTTCGATTTCTTTATTTTTTATCCCGCATATGTTTATCGTTGCTACTTTGATCTCCATATTCTATGTATTTCTCTGAGCATAAATACAATTATCCCTTACCGACCTGCTAAGTCAGTCGTAAGTTAAGGGCTTAGTTTAAGAGAAACACACGATGGGGGTTTAGCCGGCTGATGTTTCCCCCCACGTGTGTGATCGCTAAGGTCTCACATGCGATCTTTTACGGTCTAAATATAAAACTTTAGTTGGTTACATTTAAAAAAGTACTTATCAGTTCTTATCCTCCTCCTTGGTAGAACACTTTACACCTGCTTCGGACCACATATTTTTCTTTGGTTTTTTTTCTGTTATTCATTATTTGTTTTTTTTTTCCGAGTGCTGTAAACATATCTCTTCCTCTGAAATGATTAGCTAACTATCGCTTCGGAATTTCCCTCTATAATAACATACATTTATTATTATTTGTCTCCTGACTGCGTTAAGAGAAACAGCGTTCGTTGACCAGACCTCACCATAACCTTTACTGCATTCATTCCTTTATTGGCGGATTGGACTACACTGTTTTACATGACGCTCAACACTATATTTAACACAAAGAGAGCACTATTGATGTCAATATTCTTTATAAATCTCTGCCACCGGTACAAACCTCAATATTAACATCAAAGAAACAAGGAAAAATGCGATGAAAATGAGATAAATAAAAAGAATGCTTTATGTGAGAAGAAGAGACAGACGGAAATGTCCGGCTTGTTGCAGGAGCTACTGAGTTAAGTGCTCTGTGCACACCGTGAGCTGTGTGTCTCATCCGTTTTGATCATGTTTCGATATTCCAATTGTTTACGATGAATGATGATATCATATGACAGGGAGCAGTTGGCTGTGTTCACTTTCTGCGCGGTTTCGTCTTATGTCTTTTGGCGTGTGCTGAGACTGCTACGATGGGGACTACAGTTACCTTTCTTTGTTTGGGAGATGAGATATTAATTTGGATGATTACGATGGCACGGGCGGTTGAGCAATTATGGATTTTAATTCGTTTGCAGAGAACCCCGGGCCTTCCATAACCAAATAACCAACCAAGAGACAGAACAAGAAAATATGAGGTTAGACTTAGAGCTACCCCATTGTCAGATCGCATTCAGAAACAACTTTCTCAAAAGGTTTGAACACGTAACACGATCATCACCAGACAGAGTTACTCAAAGTGTGAAACATGGGAGGAAGAGGTATGTTTTACAACATTCAGAAAAAACGACAAATAAACAACAGAAAAAAAACAAAGAACAATATATGGTCCGAAGCAGGATCGAACCCGTACTCCATGGCACTGCGCCTTGCCACGAGAAGCCGAACGCTAGGGAACACTGCCACTCAGCTAACTAAAAAATTATATATCGTGGACGATGTCTTTCACGCAGGTGTTCTCATTACTATAGTATAGGGTTACGATCACAGCTCGGGAATAAATTGTATTTCTGTATTTTTCTATTAAGACAAGTATCTACCGGTAGGGCTGAATATTTGTGTTGCAGGCAAACATTTATAGGACGAAACTGCACGAATAGTAGTTTCCAGTGGTTTTTATACTTGTATATATACCTCTTTAATATCCATTTATTATTATTTGTCCAAGCAGAGGTTGGATATGTAGTCCTAGAAGAGGATGTTTAATGAAATCACAATGAGCAATATGATTGAGACATCACAATGAGCAACATGATTGAGACATCACAATGAGCAACATGATTGAGACATCACAATGAGCAACATGATTGAGAAATCACAATGAGCAACATGATTGAGACATCACAATGAGCAATATGATTGAGACATCACAATGAGCAACATGATTGAGACATCACAATGAGCAACATGATTGAGACATCACAATGAGCAATATGATTGAGACATCACAATGAGCAACATGATTGAGACATCACAATGAGCAACATGATTAAGACATCACAATGAGCAACATGATTAAGACATCACAATGAGCAACATGATTGAGACATCACAATGAGCAACATGATTAAGACATCACAGAACATTGGCCTAAACACTGCATCAAGTCCGAAACGTAACCGAAGCGGTAAAACAAATCGCGTAATCATGCTACTAATCTGTTTAAGTCGCCCATTAAGCAAACTAAAATAGTGTTTTTTGTCCACTTAATTTAAATCCGTGCACACACACACACACACACACACACACACAAAATAGAAGAAAATAATAATTATTAAAAATAAAGCCATTTGCAGTTTCTGGCATTAGTTTGCGCTTACTGATCCAGATAAAACGGGTAGTGACAGCAAACGTCTGGTTATACAAGAACATGGTATCACTGCGGCAGAATAAAAGTCCATGAATCAAAAGATGAATCAAGATCCCTGATGTGTTGGACCTGCGGTGTCAGAAATGAGGTTTTGTATGTTGAGACATTTTTATGTCACTAATTATTTTTTCGCACAATATATCCTCCTTATGAATGAGTAGCACATTACATTTAATAGCAAAGGTTCATGAAGTTTGCCTTTTTTTTTTTAAGAGGAAATCTGAGCCTATAAGCCATGTATCCTCGGAAAATCCTTCCCAAAATCCCGAGAAACTACCTACATGAATCCACAGTATCCGAAGACATGGAAATATCTTAAAAGAGTGGCAAGCAACAGAACAGTTTGGAATGTGTTTAGTGAAAGACCTATGCTCCATGGAAAGGAGAAAATGATGAAGTAGAAGAAGAAGAAGAGCGGCTGCAATACTAGGTTGTCTGTATTAGTAAAAGTCACCACTACAAACAAGATGACGATCGCTGTTAATCAACCCGCTTTGGCGCAGACTGTTTTCAGTCTTGTTTTCAGACGACAAATCGGCGTTTTACTACGCGAGTGTCCACCCACATGCGCTAGGCCGCCTATCCAGAAGTGTTCGGAGACTTTTTGATAGTGACGCTTCAATCATCAAAACTCACAAGGCGAGGCGGCATTCCTCACCTTCCCAGAATACTATCCTAGCACCTATCCTGCCAGCGGCTGAGTTGACCGCGGGGGTAGTTTTCTTCTAACCACGAGTACAACTCACACTGCTTCCAGCGGGAATCAAACACGGGTTGTCCGGAGGTCGGTAGCCCAGTCGGTGGTTTTCCCAACTAGGCTACCGAGACCCCCGACCAAACAATATTACTAGACAGTCAATAACCTGGAGAAGAAACATCCTGAAAGAAACAGGCTCCAAAACGGACATGGGCTCAAATAGAGAAAATAGCACTGAACTGTTCCATCGTTCCGTTTAATTAAAAAAAAAAAAAATCAAGGCTACTCCACTCAAATACTGTGGATACGCCACTGGGGCCATCTGAAATAACTGACACTGTGATGCAAGAAGACAGGTAAGCATGTAGCAGCTACATGAGCATGGGGCAGCTATCTACCTGTGTCATGCAATTGTGTAGACAGATCGAGATATGCCCGAGACTTTATCGTTCCCTTTTGTCATCAGCTTTTTTTGCGATCTATGCTGAAAGGATTTATGGTACACGGAGGGTTCGAGCGAGCCTGCTGGAAACTATAACTGTCGTTAACGTCAGCATTTGTCTTATGGGGGCTATGTCTAATGCTATTTAGCGTGATGGTTGCTGTCTTTCTGATGACTATCAGGGCTGCTATGATCGTGAAGTGAAGATTAGATACGTGAAATCTATTCTTAAATGGCGACATCAAGGCTATCAATTATTTCAAGTCTTTTATTTTTTCACGACTGCGTCCTCACAACAAGCACTTAAATAGAAATAAGAACCAGCATGGACAACATTTCCAGCCATACGGTTCATCATTACCATAAAAACAAACAAAAGCACTGACGACAAGTTTCGGCGTGCACATAAAGTAAGTACACTGTCAGGACACAAACGATCTAGAATAAGTGTGTGCTACAGGTCGACAGTTTCACCTATCTCGTAAACGATCTCTTCAGTGAAGTCAATATCGGCTCTAAAGTGGACAGCAAGATCGCCAAAGCTAGGGCGCCATTCGGAAGATAAGGCAACAGGGTGTGGGGTGGGAAAGGGAATCAGTCTCGCCACGAAACTGAAGGTCTACATCGCTGTAACTGCTCAATAGCATGATCTTGTTGCACGCCATCGAGTTAGAGCGGTAAATGACAGACGTGCCAGACAATTGAACCACTTCCACAGAAGCTGTTTTGGAATAAAGTGGTTGAATAAAGTGGCCGAATAAAGTGGCTGAATAAAGTGGTTCAATAATTTTTTGAACAATTTGGTTGAATAAAGTGAATGCATAAAGTGGTTGAATAAAATGGATGTATAAAGTGCTTGAATTAAGTGGGTGCATGAAGTGGTTGAATAAAGTGGCTGCATGAAGTGGTTGAATAAAGTGGCTGCATGAAGTGATTGAATAAAGTGGCTGCATGAAGTGGTTGAATAAAGTGGCTGTATTAAGTGGTTGAATAAAGTGGCTGCATGAAGTGGCTGAATAAAGTGGCTGAGTAAAGTGGTTAAATAAAGTGGGTGAGTAAAGTGGTTAAATAAAGTGGGTGAATAAAGTGGGTGAATAAAGTGGCTGCATGAAGTGGGTGCATGAGGTGGTTGAATAAAGTGGCTGCATGAAGTGGTTGAATAAAGTGGCTCAGTAAAGTTGTTAAATAAAGTGGGTGAATAATGTGGGTGAATAAAGTGGCTGAATAAAGTGGTTGAATAAAGTGGTTGAATAAAGTGGGTGAATAAAGTGGTTGAATAAAGTAACAGACACTGAATTCCTTATAAACGCTTGTATCACCATACATCTATATGGTACTATATAACGTGTAAGTGTAACGGACAAGACAAATTGAGCGCATGCCTAATTAACGTAACATACAACAGCTATAGAGCACGTTCAACAAGGGTCAACAAACTGTCAGTGTACAAAATGTAGCTCCCAGACTATCCCATGGTGTCTAGAATGTGGTTGATTCTCAGACTAACACATGATGTCTATAAAGTGGTTCTCAGACTAACCCATGGTGTCTATAAAGTGGTTCTCAGACTAACCCATGGTGTCTATAAAGTGGTTCTCAGACTAACACATGGTGTCTATAAAGTGGTTCTCAGACTAACCCATGGTGTCTATAAAGTGGTTCTCAGACTAACACATGGTGTCTATAAAGTGGTTCTCAGACTAACCCATGATGTCTATAAAGTGGTTCTCAGACTAACACATGGTGTCTATAAAGTGGTTCTCAGACTAACACATGGTGTCTATAAAGTGGTTCTCAGACTAACCCATGATGTCTATAAAGTGGTTCTCAGACTAACACATGGTGTCTATAAAGTGGTTCTCAGACTAACCCATGATGTCTATAAAGTGGTTCTCAGACTAACCCATGATGTCTATAAAGTGGTTCTCAGACTAACCCATGATGTCTAGTATGTGGTTCCCAGACTATCCAGTGGTGTGTAAAATGTGGTTCTCAGACTATCCCATTGTGTCTTGCATATGCGTCCCAAACTATCCCATGGTGTCTAGAATGAGGTACCTAGACTATCCCATGGTGTCTAGAATGAGGTACCTAGACTATCCCATGGTGTCTAGAATGAGGTACCTAGACTATCCCATGGTGTCTAGAATGAGGTACCTAGACTATCCCATGGTGTCTAGAATGAGGTACCTAGACTATCCCATGGTGTCTAGAATGAGGTACCTAGGCTATCCCATGGTGTCAAGAGTAAGGTACCTAGACTATCCCATGGTGTATAGAATGAGGTACCTAGACTATCCCATGGTATCTAGAATAAGGTACCTAGACTATTCCATGGTGTCCATAATAAGGTACGTCGACTATCCTATGGTGTCAAGACTGAGACTCCCAGACTATACCATGTTGTCTAGAATAAGGTACCTAGACTATCCATGGTGTCTAGAATAAGGTACCTAGACTATCCCCTGGTGTCTAGAATGAGGTACCTTGACTATCCCAAAGACAGAACAAAGTTCGTTGATTCAAAAGTCAATCATCTTTATTATGTAACTATACAATGAAGATCTTATGACGATGCATCGTATTGGGATATAGCACCGCACACTATGTAACTCTATTAATAACTGTTCAGTCTCCAGTAGTTTTGGTCGAGGAGTATTTCGATTACGATGGGTGGTATACATCAGCTGTTGATATAGTGGCTAGTCTATTGTTATCGATCTGTCTATGGTAACCGTCTCATTGCTCTATAAGTTCCTCTAATCTCTTAGTTGAACTGATTATATGTTTCACTACAACTATCTCCGAACTGTACAGCTATCTCTCTAGCTAACTCTGTTGGTACTAACTGTGATCTATGTAGCTGGCTCTCTAGCTAACTCTGTTGGTACTAACTGTGATCTATGTAGCTGGCTCTCTAGCTAACTCTGTTGGTACTAACTGTAATCTATGTAGCTATCTCTCTAGCTAACTCTGTTGGTACTAACTGTGATCTATGTAGCTGTCTCTCTAGCTAACTCTGTTGGTACTAACTGTGATCTATGTAGCTGTCTCTCTAGCTAACTCTGTTGGTACTAACTGTGATCTATGTAGCTGTCTCTCTAGTTAACTCTGTTGGTACTAACTGTGATCTATGTAGCTGTCTCTCTAGCTAACTCTGTTGCTACTAACTGTGATCTATGTAGCTGTCTCTCTAGCTAACTCTGTTGGCACTAACTGTGATCTATGTAGTTGTCTCTCTAGCTAACTCTGATGGTACTAACTGTGATATATGTAGCTGTCTCTCTAGCTAACTCTGTTGCTACTAACTGTGATCTATGTAGTTGTCTCTCTAGCTAACTCTGTTGGTACTAACTGTGATCTATGTAGCTGTCTCTCTAGCTAACTCTGTTGGTACTAACTGTGATCTATGTAGCTGTCTCTCTAGCTAACTCTGTTGCTACTAACTGTGATCTATGTAGCTGTCTCTCTAGCTAACTCTGTTGGTACTAACTGTGATCTATGCAGTTGTCTCTCTAGCTAACTCTGATGGTGCTAACTGTGATCTATGTAGCTGTCTCTCTAGCTAACTCTGTTGCTACTAACTGTGATCTATGTAGCTGCCTATCTAGCTAACTCTGCTGCTACTAACTGTGATCTATGTAGTTGTCTGTCTAGCTAACTCTGTTGGTACTAACTGTGATCTATGTAGTTGTCTCTCTAGCTAACTCTGATGGTACTAACTGTGATATATGTAGTTGTCTCTCTAGCTAACTCTGTTGCTACTAACTGTGATCTATGTAGCTGCCTATCTAGCTAACTCTGCTGCTACTAACTGTGATCTATGTAGTTGTCTGTCTAGCTAACTCTGTTGGTACTAACTGTGATCTATGTAGTTGTCTCTCTAGCTAACTCTGATGGTACTAACTGTGATATATGTAGCTATCTCTCTAGCTAACTCTGTTGCTACTAACTGTGATCTATGTAGTTGTCTCTCTAGCTAACTCTGTTGGTACTAACTGTGATCTATGTAGTTGTCTCTCTAGCTAACTCTGTTGGTACTAACTATGATCTATGTAGCTATCTCTCTAGCTAACTCTGATGGTACTAACTGTGATCTATGTAGTTGTCTCTCTAGCTAACTCTGTTGGTACTAACTATGATCTATGTAGCTGTCTCTCTAGCTAACTCTGTTGGTACTAAATGTTATCTATGTAGCTGTCTCTCTATCTAACTCCGATGGTGCTAACTGTAAAGCTATCTATGGATTCACTGCTGAGCTTCTCCTAATTGAGACATTATCTGCAAGGCTAACTTTCTGCTGCCAAACTCCCCAGGCCTAACTGGTCTCTCTAGCTCTCTCTCTCTCTCTCTAGCTCTCTCTCTCTAGCTCTAACTCTAGCTCTAACTCTAGCTCTAACTCTAGCTCTAACTGTCTCTGAGTTCTCTCGATGTAGCTGTATAGATTTTCCAAGGGATAACTGTCAAAGAGTTTAAATTTCCTAACATGAAAACTACCAACATTTTGACCGACGAATAACCTGAATTCTGGTTCTCATTGTCACCTTATTGTGACTGAACTTCAGAACAAAGATCTGGAAATTTCATGAGTTCAGTCAGTCAGATTAAGATCGCTACTATCTGAGTTGGACATCGACCTCTCTTTAACAAGGACCCTTACCTTTTTGGTAGTCAGGTAATCTGATATTCGTGTCTTTCTCCACTCGGTAGAGGCTACTTCCCGTTTCTTGTTAATTTGTATTTTGTGGGGGCATCGTTAACCTAGTTGGGAAAACCAACCGACTGGGCTACCGACTTTCGGACAACCCGTGTTCGGTTCCCGATGGAAGCAGTGTGAATTGAGTTCGTGGTTAGAAAAAAAATACCCCTGAGGTCACAAAGCCGCTGACAGGTATGGGTAACAAGGTAGTACTGTGGAAAGGTGAGGAATGCCGCCTCGCATCGTGAGTTTCGATTCTTGAAGAGACACTGTCCAGAAGTCTCCGAACACTTCTGGATAGGTGGCCGAGCACATATGGGTGAAAACTTGCGTGCTAAGACGTCGATTCAAGTCTTGTACTTGACCTTCACCTCGTATTTTTCTTAGATTTCACGTTTCAGAAGAAAGACCAGTCGTCTTGGCAAAATAGAAAAAAATTACATCATACTCTCTTGAATTCTAAGGTGAATGTTCAAATTCCTGTTTGTGGTGTACATACTACTATGTGACTGCCTTTAGTTTGAGTTCACCATTCCCTATAAAAACATATGTTTGCAGCCTTGTAATGAGTTTTAAGGTATTTCTTAATCTGTATTGTGGAGTCACGGGGAGCCGCGATAGCTCAGTGTTTAGTGAACCGAACTACAAAGGACAAGATGTCGGGGTCGTTCCTGACCGACGGCTTCCGGGTTCACCCAGTCTTAAATGGGTACCGAATTTTTTCTGGGAAAGTAAAGCGGCACGGGTGTAATACTTACCACGTTACCCCAAAAATCGTGTGCCGAAGGTCTATAAAAATTATGGTCACTAACACCATATTCCCTGTAAGCTACTTGGCGTGACGGGGTTCTTTACTTTTTATTTTTATTGTGTAGTCACTCTTCGGTCAGTCACGGCAGTTATGTTCCCACCTTGCTTCTTTAGTTGCTACCTTCTAAATATTATATAAATTCGTCTGGTCATTATATATGTTATATGTTTTCTTTTAAATATGGTCCGAATATGTGTGTATCATAATGCACTGTTACAATGGTGTCTACAAGAATCTCCAAAATGACATCTGTGAAATTCTTCAGTTACAAACATGCAATTACACAAGATTTAAAGATGTTAACATTATCACTGACGATGGGAGGCTGTTACAAGGAAAATGTTAACATTGTCACTTGTGACGGAAGACTGTAACAAGGAAAATGTTAACATTGTCACTTGTGATGGGAGACTATTACAAGGAAAATGTTAACATTGTCACTTGTGATGGGAGGCTGTTACAAGGAAAATGTTAACATTGTCACTTGTGACGGGGGGCTGTTACAAGGAAAATATTAACATTGTCACTTGTGATGGGAGGCTGTTACAAGGAAAATATTAACATTGTCACTTGTGACGGAAGACTGTAACAAGGAAAATGTTAACATTGTCACTTGTGGTGGGAGGCTGTTACAAGGAAAATATTAACATTGTCACTTGTGGTGGGAGGCTGTTACAAGGAAAATATTAACATTGTCACTTGTGATGGGAGGCTGTTACAAGGAAAATATTAACATTGTCACTTGTGATGGGAGGCTGTTACAAGGAAAATGTTAACATTGTCACTTGTGATGGGAGACTGTTACAAGGAAAATGTTAACATTGTCACTTGTGATGGGAAACTGTTACAAGGAAAATGTCAACATTGTCACTTGTGATGGGAAACTGTTACAATGAAAATGTTAACATTGTCACTTGTGATGGGAAACTGTTACAAGGACAATGTTAACATTGTCACTTGTGATGGGAAACTGTTACAAGGAAAATGTCAACATTGTCACTTGTGATGGGAACTGTTACAAGGAAAATGTTAACATTATCACTTGTGATAGGAGACTGCTACAAGACTGGAGCTATTAACACCCCCACTTGCGATGGACAGCTGTTACAAGAAAGCTGTTAAAATTATCACTTATGATGGACAGCTGCTACAAAAAAGCTGTTAACATTATCACTTATGATGGACAGCTGTTACAAGATCGAAGCTGCTAACATTATCACTTACATAATCACTGACACTTTCAACTTTCAGGCTTTGCTTTGTACACAATCACTGAACCGTTCCATGCTCTGTACAGAATAGCTGGCGCTTTCACTATGTGACGTGCACAGAATCATTGACCACTTTAAGGGTGTGCTGTAAACAGTGTCTTTGTACAGTGTGTAATCAACAAATCTATATACATCACATTTCAAAGTTTCTGTACAGCAGATTTCATTTCGTTGATTCATAGGTTTTCGTCTCCACATCGAAGATTGGTTACCATGTAGCGCCATTTTACTCTACATACTGCCGTAATAATGCACTTAAGCATCGATTCATCCGTCTATCTTTTGATGTGCACTTGTTTAATCTTCAGCTGCCTCGTCTACCTTGTATTTACCCCTACAATATATCTTTCAGTATGATAGTGTGTGTCTTCATGTGTCCTAAAAATTGTAGCTGTTTTGTTTGATTTGTGTTCAATAGATTCCAATTAAGTGGACAAATAACATATAAAATTTGACCCGTTATATAGTATAATATCGCGAAGTAGTGACGTATTAACCGTCATTGTTTTATGCCACAGCATTTGTAACTGAGGAGACCAGTGCTCTTACTTACTGTTATTTATTTTTCCCAAACTTACTGAGTTAGATACTCATTTTCACTCAATGTTTCGAATTGAGCGCGTTGAGACGTGTTCGAACATCAGTTCAATGTATCGATAAGTCAGTGCGCCAGACGTTCACATGCACACACAATGATATAAATGTAAAACAAAACATTTTTTAAAATCACATAATTTCTTTCTATCTGTCGTTCACCCGATGACAACTGAAGGAATCGATAGACCTCTTCTCCATTCGTCTCCTTTCGTTGGGTGGGCGTAGATGCGCTGTGTTGAGGTTTATGTGTGCCTTTCGGCCCGACACATCCGACTTCAGCTTGACATTTTAGTACAGGGTTGCCTTCCCTCTTCAGTCCCTATTCGCTCGGCCAGATTAAACTAGTTAGGCTGTTACTTGAGGTACCCGGAATTGGTGGAGCAGGGGATCCCAGCCTTTTGATCTGTCTAGCTTAGGTGATCCCTTTGTTTCGTTGCAACAACTAGAACAGCTCTTGGGCATATCAGCATACAGGATCATCTACTACTATGTGGTGGAGACACGTCAGAGTAGCAAATTTGTACGGATGCTCAACTGGCAAGGTTCTAATGTATAAAACCTCATGTAGAACATTTATTGTGTTATAATGTTGCATGGTGCCAGGTTTGATCAGTTATGTCTGAGGCCGTCAGAAGGTCTACATCGAAGGCTGCATCATGCCGAAACATGTACATAAAATATTATAATGATGCAAATGCAAAACAAGTAAACAGTAAAACATTCATTCATAAACATTGGTATCAGAGAAATGAAGACTGGTGACACTTCGTTCATTGAAAACTAGCTGTTTAGTAACACTGATTAGATGAGTTTGTCAATATCTTAGAAGGATTGTCAATCGAAAGTAAAATATAGTTTGAATGTATAAGACTGAGACCAATATAGTAAAAATATGCCTGATTGGCCTTTTTAGCATTTCCATTAACAGAATACAATTATCGATTTGCTTCTGATGACATTAAGGAACAGTACAGAATACCAGTCAAAGACATCAAATATTCAACTTAGTTATATATAATACACACAAACCGCTGCCGTCCATTTTTATACGGTCAACCGTAGATTTCAGAGAAGCGCAATCACTGGCCTGACCCAAGAATATAAGATTACAGTCCCTGCACGCCACAGAGCCGGAAACGGGCTAGAAAACAATGTCAATCAAAAATTAAGAGACCATCAAACACATGACGTTAGGTGTGAATCCTTCCTTGGTCCCCACCAATACCTTGTATGTTTTTGTTAATACTGCCTTTCTTTCTTGCATCATTTTCAAGACTGCACCCCTGGATATATTTCTTGCCAGTTTGTCAATCACTTTTGCACTTGTACATCTGTTTGAAACTACAATGACCTCGATGTGAAAAGTGAATGAGATGAGAAACCAAAAAGATGACTTCCATTTTTTTTTATTACTTAAAAACAATGAAAGACACCCATTGAGTAATTTCTGAACAGACACAGCAGGCGATCAACCAACTTAGCGGAAAATCGGAACAGGATAACAAGACGTGACAAGGTTAACACGGTGTTGAAAGTGGTATTGCCACTTAGGATTTTATCTTTGCAGCCTTTGTGTAGCAGGCCAGAATATACTTCAATGTGTGGCCCCGGCCGGCTGCCAGCTCAGTGCAACTTGGCCGATATTGCTACTTGTTCTAGGCCAGCTTTCAGAAAGGGAAAATAACAACATAATAAGCTTATTGATTTTCACGTTAATGCGCGATCGATCAGGTCTGATAACATTGAATATAACACCTGCTAGAGCTCAGATATTCAGAGTTATGGGAGAAACATATTCGAATATTTATCCTGTCTCTGTCTCTTACTAACTCACGCATATGATCTATCTATCTATCTATCTATCTATCTATCTATCTATCTATCTATCTATCTATCTATCTATCTATCTATCTATCTATCTATCTATCTATCTATCTATCTATCTATCTATCTATCTATCTATCTATCTATCTATCTATCTATCTATCTATCTATCTATATATCTATCTATCTATCTATCTATCTATCTATCTATCTATCTATCTATCTATCTATCTATCTATCTATCTATCTATCTATCTATCTATCTGTCTGTCTGTCTGTCTGTCTGTCTGTCTGTCTGTCTTTCTATCTATCTATCTATCTATCTATCTATCTATCTATCTATCTATCTATCTATCTATCTATCTATCTATCTATCTATCTATCTATCTATCTATCTATCTACCTACCTACCTACCTACCTACCTACCTACCTACCTACCTACCTACCTATCTATCTATCTATCTATCTATCTATCTATCTATCTATCTATCTATCTATCTATCTATCTATCTATCTATCTATCTATCTATCTATCTATCTATCTGTTTGTCTGTCTGTCTATCTATCTATCTATCTACCTACCTACCTACCTACCTACCTACCTACCTACCTACCTATCTATCTATCTATCTATCTATCTATCTATCTATCTATCTGTATTGTTTTATATCTCTTTTGTTATTTATATCAACGATACCTGAGTTTAGAACGCATGTTTTCATCTCAATGAGAGTTAACGGAATAAAGCAATGAGTGACATCAATCCAATAATGTCTTAGTACTGAAAATGACTCTTTCAGATGCTTTCTTTTGTAAAGTTGTGTATATTCTGTAACTTGTACATTCATCATGTACTGCTGCAGAAACGTCAATGTGGACTTGGGAAGGAGGCAACATAGCTGCGACTTCACAGCTTAGAATTTGCAAATGGAAAGGGTGACAAAAACAGATGTTCTATAAAGGTTTCAATGAAACATTTAGCAATAGTAAACGATAAAAGTGTGTAGGGATAGTCCCTCACGGCAAGAGGCTGCCACATCCTCCGGAACGGCCCTGGAGCTTATTTGGTGCCCCTTCTCATAATACGCCGGCCTCGAGACACAGAGAGGTTGTGGGTTCAAATCCCGGCTACACCGGTTGAGATTTTTATTTATGATTTCTCTCTGCGGCAACCACCCCTGGTCTCAGCAGTGCGGCTCGGTTTGAAATGTCAATTACTCATCGACGGAAAAAATATGAGTACCTCCGAAGTCGGAGTTATCTGCCTGTGCGGCGAGGGACCCATGTGCACACGACTGCCAGGGAAAAATGGATTAACACGCATAATTCAGTTTCTAGTCTCTAGGGACTTCGTCAGAGGTAAAAGCTGGCGAACGAAAAAAAAATATCCAGTCTACGTATGGCTCATCGTGTCTGCTTGTGTGCGGCAGCGCCACCTACAGGGCAACGGGTTTGGCTGATCGGCTAAACTACGGACGACAACAAGTTAAGGAAGGGAGGAGGTGGAACGGCCTAATATTGGGCTCAGGGCACAACAGGGACCAAAGGTGTTAAATGACCAGAACCAATTAGAAAGCAACGGCAAAATTACTGATTGCCGAAAAAAAATAAACAACCAAAAGAACAACTTTAACATGACAACAGATGAAGTGGGAGATCTGGCAAGAGACATAAATTCTTACAGTGGCTGTGGTAAACGCAACGTTCTACAAAGGACATGTGACCCGATGATGAAACAGTAAGAAAATTCCAAGAGTTGATTATGCCAGTATACATTCTTTTAATTGGAAAGTCAATTTAACAAAAGTGTGTCTGCTGGAATTTTTTTAGCACGTTTAACTTCACTTTAGTTGATACAAACACAGTGAAGCAAATGCGCGTGCTGGCTTCTATTATTCTGCTTCCATATTTTGTGCTGTTGTAAGCATTCATCTTCACTGCAAGGTCACAATCAGTTAGCTGTATGCTTTTGTTATGTGCTATTAGTTAGCCTTATGTCTTTTGGCGTGTACTGAGACTGCAATGATGGGGACTGCAGCTACCTTTCTTTGTTTGGGTGATGAGATATTAATTCGGATGATTCCACTGGCACGTGCGGTTGAGCAATTAATGGATTTTAATTCGTTTTCAATGATACCGGGGCCTTCCATAACCATAATCTGTTAGTTTTAGACACACACATATACATATATACATATATATATATATATATATATATATATATTCGGCGGGATTTGTTTATATATATATATCAGTTCACTTTCGGCCAAAATAAAATTTATATTATAGTATTACATGAACTGTTCCTTGGCAGTTTATTTTTATTGGATTGAAATAAAAACTGTAGACCACCAATGGTGACAACTGTATTGATTGTTTTATTGTAAGCTTTATATCTCTAGCAAAGTTCCAAGGCACTAAATTTTGCATGAATAACACTATACCCCCTCCCCCCTTTCTTGTTTCACACATCAACAGTATGCCAAGGTGCCTTAGAGGCACACATTTTCAGAATTCAGAGGTGTCTTTTTTTTTTGTTATCCTCAAGAATTCTGACGTTTTTACTGAGTGGCAGTGGTCATTTTTAAACATATTTGATTCAATGTTCAACTGTCAAAGGATTTGTTTGCTGTCATCCAAGAGGGCTAGACATTGTATCACACTACCCAGAGACAAGGAGGACATTGCATCTCACTACCCAAAGACAAGGAGGACATTGCATCTCACCACCCAGAGACGAGGAAGACATTGTATCTCACTACCCACAGACAAGGAAGACATTGTATCTCACTACCCAGAGACAAGGAAGACATTGCATATCACTACCAAAAGACAAGGAGGACATTGCATCTCACTACCCAGAGACAAGGAAGACATTGCATATCACTACCAAAAGACAAGGAGGACATTGCATCTCACTACCAAAAGACAAGGAGGACATTGCATCTCACTACCCAGAGACGAGGAAGACATTGCATCTCACTACACAGAAACAAGGAAGACATTGCATCTCACTACCCAGAGACAAGGAAGACATTGTATCTCACTACCCACAGACCAGGAAGACATTGTATCTCACTACCCAGAGACAAGGAAGACATTGTATCTCACTACCCACAGACAAGGAAGACATTGCATCTCACTACCCACAGACAAGGAAGACATTGTATCTCACTACCCATAGACAAGGAAGACATTGTATCTCACTACCCACAGACAAGGAAGACATTGTATCTCACTACCCAGAGACAAGGAAGACATTGCATCTCACTACCCAGAGACAAGGAAGACATTGTATCTCACTACCAAGAGACAAGGAAGACATTGCATCTCACTACCCACAGACAAGGATGACATTGCATCTCACTACCCACAGACAAGGAAGACATTGTATCTCACTACCAAGAGACAAGGAAGACATTGTATCTCACTACCCAAAGACAAGGAAGACATTGAATCTCACTACCCAGAGACAAGGAAGACATTGCATCTCACTACCCAGAGACAAGGAAGACATTGTATCTCACTACCCACAGACAAGGAAGACATTGTATCTCACTACCCACAGACAAGGAAGACATTGTATCTCACTACCCACAGACAAGGAAGACATTGTATCTCACTACCCACAGACAAGGAAGACATTGTATCTCACTACCCACAGACAAGGAAGACATTGTATCTCAATACCCACAGACAAGGAAGACATTGTATCTCAATACCCACAGACAAGGAAGACATTGTATCTCAATACCCACAGACAAGGAAGACATTGTATCTCACTACCCACAGACAAGGAAGACATTGTATCTCAATACCCACAGACAAGGAAGACATTGCATCTCACTACCCAAAGACAAGGAAGACATTGAATCTCACTACCCAGAGACAAGGAAGACATTGTATCTCACTACCCACAGACAAGGAAGACATTGTATCTCACTACCCACAGACAAGGAAGACATTGTATCTCACTACCACAGACAAGGAAGACATTGCATCTCACTACCCAAAGACAAGGAAGACATTGAATCTCACTACCCAGAGACAAGGAAGACATTGAATCTCACTACCCAAAGACAAGGAAGACATTGAATCTCACTACCCACAGACCAGGAAGACATTGAATCTCACTACCCACAGACCAGGAAGACATTGAATCTCACTACCCAAAGACAAGGAAGACATTGAATCTCACTACCCACAGACCAGGAAGACATTGAATCTCACTACCCACAGACCAGGAAGACATTGAATCTCACTACCCAAAGACAAGGAAGACATTGTATCTCACTACCCACAGACAAGGAAGACATTGTATCTCACTACCCACAGACAAGGAAGACATTGTATCTCACTACCCACAGACCAGGAAGACATTGTATCTCACTACCCAAAGACAAGGAAGACATTGTATCTCACTACCCAAAGACAAGGAAGACATTGTATCTCACTACCCAAAGACAAGGAAGACATTGCATCTCACTACCCACAGACAAGGAAGACATTGTATCTCACTACCCACAGACAAGGAAGACATTGTATCTCACTACCCACAGACAAGGAAGACATTGCATCTCACTACCCACAGACAAGGAAGACATTGTATCTCACTACCCACAGACAAGGAAGACATTGTATCTCAATACCCACAGACCAGGAAGACATTGTATCTCACTACCCAGAGACAAGGAAGACATTGTATCTCACTACCCACAGACAAGGAAGACATTGTATCTCACTACCCACAGACAAGGAAGACATTGTATCTCACTACCCACAGACAAGGAAGACATTGTATCTCACTACCCAGAGACAAGGAAGACATTGTATCTCACTACCCACAGACAAGGAAGACATTGTATCTCACTACCCACAGACAAGGAAGACATTGTATCTCACTACCCACAGACAAGGAAGACATTGTATCTCACTACCCACAGACAAGGAAGACATTGTATCTCACTACCCACAGACAAGGAAGACATTGCATCTCACTACCCACAGACAAGGAAGACATTGTATCTCACTACCCACAGACAAGGAAGACATTGTATCTCACTACCCACAGACAAGGAAGACATTGTATCTCACTACCCACAGACAAGGAAGACATTGTATCTCACTACCCACAGACAAGGATGACATTGCATCTCACTACCCACAGACAAGGAAGACATTGTATCTCACTACCCACAGACAAGGAAGACATTGTATCTCACTACCCACAGACAAGGAAGACATTGTATCTCACTACCCACAGACAAGGAAGACATTGCATCTCACTACCCACAGACAAGGAAGACATTGTATCTCACTACCCACAGACAAGGAAGACATTGTATCTCACTACCCACAGACAAGGAAGACATTGTATCTCACTACCCACAGACAAGGAAGACATTGTATCTCACTACCCACAGACAAGGAAGACATTGTATCTCAATACCCACAGACAAGGAAGACATTGTATCTCACTACCCACAGACAAGGAAGACATTGTATCTCACTACCCAGAGACAAGGAAGACATTGCATCTCACTACCCACAGACAAGGAAGACATTGTATCTCACTACCCACAGACAAGGAAGACATTGTATCTCACTACCCACAGACAAGGAAGACATTGTATCTCAATACCCACAGACAAGGAAGACATTGTATCTCACTACCCACAGACAAGGAAGACATTGTATCTCACTACCCAGAGACAAGGAAGACATTGTATCTCACTACCCACAGACAAGGAAGACATTGTATCTCACTACCCACAGACAAGGAAGACATTGTATCTCACTACCCACAGACAAGGAAGACATTGTATCTCACTACCCACAGACAAGGAAGACATTGTATCTCACTACCCACAGACAAGGAAGACATTGTATCTCACTACCCACAGACAAGGAAGACATTGTATCTCACTACCCACAGACAAGGAAGACATTGTATCTCACTACCCAAAGACAAGGAAGACATTGCATCTCACTACCCACAGACAAGGAAGACATTGTATCTCACTACCAAAGACAAGGAAGACATTGTATCTCACTACCCACAGACAAGGAAGACATTGTATCTCACTACCCAAAGACAAGGAAGACATTGTATCTCACTACCCACAGACAAGGAAGACATTGCATCTCACTACCCACAGACAAGGAAGACATTGTATCTCACTACCCAAAGACAAGGAAGACATTGTATCTCACTACCCACAGACAAGGAAGACATTGTATCTCACTACCCACAGACAAGGAAGACATTGCATCTCAATACCAAGAGACAAGGAAGACATTGTATCTCACTACCAAGAGACAAGGAAGACATTGTATCTCACTACCCACAGACAAGGAAGACATTGTATCTCACTACCCACAGACAAGGAAGACATTGTATCTCACTACCCACAGACAAGGAAGACATTGTATCTCACTACCCACAGACAAGGAAGACATTGTATCTCACTACCCACAGACAAGGAAGACATTGTATCTCAATACCCACAGACAAGGAAGACATTGTATCTCACTACCCACAGACAAGGAAGACATTGTATCTCAATACCCACAGACAAGGAAGACATTGTATCTCAATACCCAGAGACAAGGAAGACATTGAATCTCAATACCCACAGACAAGGAAGACATTGTATCTCACTACCCAGAGACAAGGAAGACATTGTATCTCAATACCCACAGACAAGGAAGACATTGTATCTCACTACCCACAGACAAGGAAGACATTGTATCTCACTACCCACAGACAAGGAAGACATTGTATCTCACTACCCAGAGACAAGGAAGACATTGTATCTCAATACCCACAGACAAGGAAGACATTGTATCTCACTACCCACAGACAAGGAAGACATTGTATCTCAATACCCACAGACAAGGAAGACATTGTATCTCAATACCACAGACAAGGAAGACATTGTATCTCAATACCCACAGACAAGGAAGACATTGTATCTCAATACCCACAGACAAGGAAGACATTGTATCTCAATACCCACAGACAAGGAAGACATTGCATCTCACTACCCAAAGACAAGGAAGACATTGAATCTCACTACCCAGAGACAAGGAAGACATTGTATCTCACTACCCACAGACAAGGAAGACATTGTATCTCACTACCCACAGACAAGGAAGACATTGTATCTCACTACCCACAGACAAGGAAGACATTGCATCTCACTACCCAAAGACAAGGAAGACATTGAATCTCACTACCCAGAGACAAGGAAGACATTGAATCTCACTACCCAAAGACAAGGAAGACATTGAATCTCACTACCCACAGACCAGGAAGACATTGAATCTCACTACCCACAGACCAGGAAGACATTGCATCTCACTACCCACAGACAAGAAGACATTGAATCTCACTACCCACAGACCAGGAAGACATTGAATCTCACTACCCACAGACCAGGAAGACATTGAATCTCACTACCCAAAGACAAGGAAGACATTGTATCTCACTACCCACAGACAAGGAAGACATTGTATCTCACTACCCACAGACAAGGAAGACATTGTATCTCACTACCCACAGACCAGGAAGACATTGTATCTCACTACCCAAAGACAAGGAAGACATTGTATCTCACTACCCAAAGACAAGGAAGACATTGTATCTCACTACCCAAAGACAAGGAAGACATTGCATCTCACTACCCACAGACAAGGAAGACATTGTATCTCACTACCCACAGACAAGGAAGACATTGTATCTCACTACCCACAGACAAGGAAGACATTGCATCTCACTACCCACAGACAAGGAAGACATTGTATCTCACTACCCACAGACAAGGAAGACATTGTATCTCAATACCCACAGACCAGGAAGACATTGTATCTCACTACCCAGAGACAAGGAAGACATTGTATCTCACTACCCACAGACAAGGAAGACATTGTATCTCACTACCCACAGACAAGGAAGACATTGTATCTCACTACCCACAGACAAGGAAGACATTGTATCTCACTACCCAGAGACAAGGAAGACATTGTATCTCACTACCCACAGACAAGGAAGACATTGTATCTCACTACCCACAGACAAGGAAGACATTGTATCTCACTACCCACAGACAAGGAAGACATTGTATCTCACTACCCACAGACAAGGAAGACATTGTATCTCACTACCCACAGACAAGGAAGACATTGCATCTCACTACCCACAGACAAGGAAGACATTGTATCTCACTACCCACAGACAAGGAAGACATTGTATCTCACTACCCACAGACAAGGAAGACATTGTATCTCACTACCCACAGACAAGGAAGACATTGTATCTCACTACCCACAGACAAGGATGACATTGCATCTCACTACCCACAGACAAGGAAGACATTGTATCTCACTACCCACAGACAAGGAAGACATTGTATCTCACTACCCACAGACAAGGAAGACATTGTATCTCACTACCCACAGACAAGGAAGACATTGCATCTCACTACCCACAGACAAGGAAGACATTGTATCTCACTACCCACAGACAAGGAAGACATTGTATCTCACTACCCACAGACAAGGAAGACATTGTATCTCACTACCCACAGACAAGGAAGACATTGTATCTCACTACCCACAGACAAGGAAGACATTGTATCTCAATACCCACAGACAAGGAAGACATTGTATCTCACTACCCACAGACAAGGAAGACATTGTATCTCACTACCCAGAGACAAGGAAGACATTGCATCTCACTACCCACAGACAAGGAAGACATTGTATCTCACTACCCACAGACAAGGAAGACATTGTATCTCACTACCCACAGACAAGGAAGACATTGTATCCCAATACCCACAGACAAGGAAGACATTGTATCTCACTACCCACAGACAAGGAAGACATTGTATCTCACTACCCAGAGACAAGGAAGACATTGTATCTCACTACCCACAGACAAGGAAGACATTGTATCTCACTACCCACAGACAAGGAAGACATTGTATCTCACTACCCACAGACAAGGAAGACATTGTATCTCACTACCCACAGACAAGGAAGACATTGTATCTCACTACCCACAGACAAGGAAGACATTGTATCTCACTACCCACAGACAAGGAAGACATTGTATCTCACTACCCACAGACAAGGAAGACATTGTATCTCACTACCCAAAGACAAGGAAGACATTGCATCTCACTACCCACAGACAAGGAAGACATTGTATCTCACTACCCAAAGACAAGGAAGACATTGTATCTCACTACCCACAGACAAGGAAGACATTGTATCTCACTACCCAAAGACAAGGAAGACATTGTATCTCACTACCCACAGACAAGGAAGACATTGCATCTCACTACCCACAGACAAGGAAGACATTGTATCTCACTACCCAAAGACAAGGAAGACATTGTATCTCACTACCCACAGACAAGGAAGACATTGTATCTCACTACCCACAGACAAGGAAGACATTGCATCTCAATACCAAGAGACAAGGAAGACATTGTATCTCACTACCAAGAGACAAGGAAGACATTGTATCTCACTACCCACAGACAAGGAAGACATTGTATCTCACTACCCACAGACAAGGAAGACATTGTATCTCACTACCCACAGACAAGGAAGACATTGTATCTCACTACCCACAGACAAGGAAGACATTGTATCTCACTACCCACAGACAAGGAAGACATTGTATCTCAATACCCACAGACAAGGAAGACATTGTATCTCACTACCCACAGACAAGGAAGACATTGTATCTCAATACCCACAGACAAGGAAGACATTGTATCTCAATACCCAGAGACAAGGAAGACATTGAATCTCAATACCCACAGACAAGGAAGACATTGTATCTCACTACCCAGAGACAAGGAAGACATTGTATCTCAATACCCACAGACAAGGAAGACATTGTATCTCACTACCCACAGACAAGGAAGACATTGTATCTCACTACCCACAGACAAGGAAGACATTGTATCTCACTACCCAGAGACAAGGAAGACATTGTATCTCAATACCCACAGACAAGGAAGACATTGTATCTCACTACCCACAGACAAGGAAGACATTGTATCTCAATACCCACAGACAAGGAAGACATTGTATCTCAATACCCACAGACAAGGAAGACATTGTATCTCACTACCCACAGACAAGGAAGACATTGTATCTCACTACCCACAGACAAGGAAGACATTGTATCTCACTACCCAGAGACAAGGAAGACATTGCATCTCACTACCCACAGACAAGGAAGACATTGTATCTCACTACCCACAGACAAGGAAGACATTGTATCTCACTACCCAGAGACGAGGAAGACATTGTATCTCACTACCCACAGACAAGGAAGACATTGTATCTCACTACCCACAGACAAGGAAGACATTGTATCTCACTACCCACAGACAAGGAAGACATTGTATCTCACTACCCAGAGACGAGGAAGACATTGTATCTCACTACCCACAGACAAGGAAGACATCTTATCTTCGGATAACCTAATCCCACGAGGCGACTGCCCTGCCATGCGACCTTTATTCTCCAGCTCCCACATAAGAACACTGGAATACCCGAGTAGTGGATACAAGCCAGAATGATAGTTTCCTATGTACTGACTTGCCTCATTGTATGCCATGAGTCGTTATGAGACAACATGTACTGTTTTGAGCCAGATGTGTTGCTGCACCTGCAGCTTTTAGCCCTGGCAGGCATGATTTTTGTATCACTTTCTCTAATGTGCCTCAAAGGATAGTCAGATAGGTAGATGATTGATACTTTCGATACGATATAATAGTCTGTCTGATATAGAGAGTTATTCCCACAATTTTCTTTTCCCATGAAGTTGTTATTTCTCACTTTGTCTTTTCTCATAGCATTGTTATTCTCAATCACATTATCTCACACTTTATAAATCTGTATTTACTTTTTATAAGCGCCACTTTTGACATCAGAAACAGTAGTCGGAAATATATATACTCGTGGTCAATTATTGCATTATTTCTACTGTGGTGCTTTGATGTGTAATTTATTGTGACATTTGATGTGTAATTTATTGTGACATTTGATGTGTAATTTATTGTGACATTTGATGTGTAATTTATTGTGACATTTGATGTGTAATTTATTGTGACATTTGATGTGTAATATATTGTGACATTTGATGTGTAATTTATTGTGACATTTGATGTGTAATTTATTGTGACATTTGATGTGCCTTCTGGCATCTTCTTTCTATTTTTATATCGAGTCATCCGTCTTATGTTGAAACACTTCCTGGTATTTGAACTCGTAGACACGCTTCATCTTGGTATCATTAACACATCAAAGATAAGTGGATCAGTCTTATATGATAATCTGTTTTGCTTCTCCCTCGAATATAATAGTTTTCAGTATGTTGTATCTTTCAAAGGTAAAATGGAGTACAATCATCCCTCGCTACTTCGCGGTTCATTTATCGCGGCCTCAGTACATCGCGGATTGTTCAAAAATTCAAAATTGAGGAATTTTTATTTAAAAAAAACATTATATTATGTATGTTATTTATACTATTAATATTTTATTTACATGTTTGAAACTATTCTTTAATGTTCTAATGATAACATATGCACTTATATTGTTCCATATACACTTATCATTATTACACATACACAAAAAATGTACGTATGTTAAAAATGAGAGGGTGACACTACTTCGAGGTTTTTCACTTATCGCGGCCGGTTCTGGTCCCTATTAACCGCGATAACTGAGGGATTACTGTATTTCGGTTCATCTTTGTTAAACTTTGATCATCGGCTAAAAAACCATCTCATTATACGCAGTGGTTTTTTTTAGTAAGCTTCCTCCGTTCATCCTCTTCCTTCGTTCGCTATGATGTTATTGTTTCCGTTTAAATTTAATACCAATAGGGATAGAACACAGCAATATCTCACTAATAATATCAGCTCAAATACTGTAGTTAATCCATCGTTTGTTCTTTCTTATAATTGATATATATATATATATATATATATATATATATATATATATATATATATATATATATATATATATATATATATATATATATGACATGGCTTCTATATATTACAATAAACTATCCAGAAAAAGAATCCTGGTATTCTATTTTTTAAAAAAAGCATATATATATATATATATATATATATATATATATATATATATTCTATAAGGAACAAAATAAAACAAGAAATACGCGAGGGATAATGTGCATTTGTGGAAGGAAAAGGTACCAATAATGCAATATACATCCCGAGAACATTGTTAGAGCAATAGAGGCAAAGGAAAATCTATATATGTGTTTTATAGACTACACAAAAACATTTGACAAAGTAAAGCAAGTGGAAATAATCAATACGCTGTAGAAATTAAACATTGATGGCAAAGATCTGCGAATCGTAAAAAAAAAACATGTACTGGCAACAAACTGCAGCTATACATACGAATTAGCAACCAAACAGGACAATTCCAATATATTAAAAAAAAAAGGAGTCAGACAAGGCTGTGTTCTGTCGCCGGTTTTATTTTCACTTTACAGCAAAAATATTATTAGATCAATAGAAGACATAAAAGGAATTGAAGTCAACGGTAACAACATAAACAATTTGCGATATGCGGATGACACAGTTTTAATAGCAGAGACAACGAATGAACTAACGAAACAGTAAAAAAAAAACAAAAATAAATGTCTCATCCTAAACAGTGAGAAAACAGAAGTAATGGGCAATCCGAAGAAACAATAATCACCACCATGCAACACAAAAATAAATTGACAGATTTGGAACAAATAAGGTAAAGGTAGAGGTAAAATACGAGACTGGAATCGACGTCTTAGCACGCGAGTTTTCACCCATATGTGCTCAGTCGCCTATCCAGGAGTGTTCGGAGACTTCTAGATAGTGTCTCTTCAAGCATCGAAACTCACGATGCGAGGCGGCATTCATCACCTTCCCAGAGTACTACCCTGGTACCCATTTCTGCCAGCGGCTGGGTCGACCGCAGGGTCTATTTTTTTCTAACCACGGGTACAACTCGCACTGCTTCCAGCGGGAATCGAACACAGGTTCACGGGTTATCCGAACGTCGGTCGGAATGTCGAGTGGTTTTCCCATGCAAAACATCAAATACTTGAACACAATAATAACATCATATGGAAGTTGCACCACCGAAATAAAACGTAGAATAGTTCCGGTCAAAATAGCATTTCTAAAGATTAAAAACGTCTTATGCAACAAGTCTATGTCAATAAAAGTGAGAAAGAGGGTTCATCGGTGCTATATAGAGCCAATTCTGACCTATAGAAGCGTATCATGGACAGTAGACAAACAAATCTCTCTCTCTCTCTCTCTCTCTCTCTCTCTCTCTCTCTCTCTCTCTCTCTCTCTCTCTCTCTCTTTCTCTGCGATCAGGACTCAAGCAGAGTAGGACTCCAGACTCTCGCACGAAGACAGCTGTCTGTTTAAGCCTGTTAGACCCACTCTACTTAAATACCTGTTAAAACGTTGCACAGTGTTCTGCGCCAGTGGCCCAGTGCATCCGATTTCAGCCAGCATTTTGTTCAGGTTTACTTTCCTTAGCCTTTGATTGTCCCCAATCTTCCTGCAAGGCAGCAGATGGTCTTTTCTGTAGAGGGATTCTGCTCTTAGATGATCGGCCCTCCCAGGTTTACGGGCACCATCTGCCCGAGTCACTAGAGGTGACTGACACAGACATGCGACTTGGAATATGAGGAAACTGCAACAAGGAACATCTTTCATGCATAGCCTTCATTTGTTCCCGCCGCCTATCCCATATACCGGTAATTCACGTCCTCTTGAAAATGATGATCGTCGTAGCACTTGATGATGTTAGGCCATCGTTGTTGACTGCAATTCCTAACATATAGACACACAGTTAGTCGTCAAATTATCCCCGTCGCACATTAAACAGCAGACCGTAAGATTAGCGCACGGCCGGTCTAGAGAACCATTTCGATGACGTAGCACACAACAATGTCGAACAGACAATCTCGCTCCCTTTAGATTTCTGATTACTCAAGTGTAAGCAGCCTACGACGAACAAAACACGAAGCAAATTCTCCAAAGAGACAAAACTGCGGCTGACGAAGTAGTTTACATTAATGAGTAACATGGAAATAACTTGCGTCAAGGATTTCCAACAACGGTCACGAACAGCACCAATGTGACGTAAAGCGCAGATCAAGTCTATACAGTGGAAGGTCTCATTCACAACACTTTATTTGTCAAAAACGGACTGTTGTCGGCCTACGGCTTTAGCGGCACAGATGTATTAAGTATATCATCATTTTGACTTTAACGCAGAAAAGTACAACGGAGAACCGAAATTAATCAGACCCTGGATGCACTTTCTGCAGCGATCGAGAGGACGTGGACTAGATCCGCCATTTTGGAGACTTCAAAGACAAACAAATGAAAAGACGATTAGAGGACACAGAGTTGAAATTTCTATAGAAGAATGTTGAAAGTTTATTGGACAGGTAAAACGACCAAAGAGGACATTCTCAAAGAGACCAACACAAAATGTGAGCTAATAAAAAAAAACATCAGAAAGAAACAATCAACATTATTCGAGCACATTATGAGAATAAGAAAGTTGGAATAATTTGTTACAACAGGCAAAATAAAGGTAAAGAGAGGTTGTGGGCGACAAAGAGAGAATATACTAGATAGCTTGGTGTCATGACATGGAAAACAATCAACAACAGAATTGATACGATACAGTGTAGATAGAAAATTGTGGAAGGACATGATCGCCTACGCCAACCGGTATGGCGCATGATGATGATAATTATATATATACTGTAATATGACCTACAGTTTGTTTCTGCCTACTTTGTCAAGACCCTTTTTATGATCCATAGAAGTCATGTTGTGTTGTCAGTCAAATTTAATTCTTGATTGCTTTCCTTCAATGTGTGAATAGGGCATCAGTATAGCTCTTTTTCCATGTATTATCCACCCTTACTTATGCATTTCAGAGCTGGAAAACAACTAAAGACATAGAAAACAAAACTGGATGAATTTACAAACAAATGCCTGAGAAAAAAGCAAGGTATACCATGGAATGAATTCAAGACTATTGCAGAAATAAAAGAAATGACAAAGCAAATAAAAATATCATCTATAATCAAGAGAAGAGTGTGGTCATATGTTGGCCGTGTGATGAGAAGAAACAACAAAAGAATCTCACAGCAGGCCCCAAATGGAAATCAGAGGGTAAAAGAAAAAGAGGCCTACCTAGAGAAACACTAAAAAAAAGAACATTAAAGCGAAAGGCAACAACAGCAGGCAACAGCTCCCTCCCCGAGATTGAGCAACTCGCCCTTTATAAGACCGTGTGTCACGATACAGATTCAATGCAAGGTCTGACAGTTGAAAGATCGTCGGACACAAGAGGCTTGACTATGTGCCCTATTTGCTGTCTTCGACTCGAAAGGACAGACAGGCAGTCAGGCAGACAGACAGACAGGCAGGCAGGCAGACAGGTAGGTAGGTAGGTAGGTAGGTATGTATGTAGGTAGGTAAGTAGGTAGGTAGGTAGGTAGGTAGGTAGTTAGGTAGGTAGGTAGGTAGGTAGGTAGGTAGGTAGGTAGGTAGGTAGGTAGGTAGGTAGGTAGGTAGGTAGGTAGGTAGGTAGGTAGGTAGGTAGGTAGGTAGGTAGGTAGGTATGTAGGTAGGTAGGTAAGTAGGTAGGTAGGTAGATCTTCTAAATTCAAACTGACATTCTCTGTTGACGTAGGGGATCAACGGTAGAGGGGTGTCACTGTCTGCACTAATTCGTTACTTTATATTGTTGGCATACATCTTTCCCGTATGTATGACTCACCTGTGATGCGCGTCCATACATTCAATGTTACTTTAATTGTCTTTTCAAAATTGGAAATAGTATGGTCTTTTGCCATACTTCAAGAGCTATTCTTGTTTCCATTTTTCAAATATTTTTTTTTTGCAAGTCTCCAAGGATTATTCCTTTTGCCAGCATTGAAAGACTATTCTTTTTGCCAGTATTCAAAAACTATTCTTTTTGCCAGTATTCAAGGACTGTTCTTTTTCCCAGCATTCAAAGACTGTTCTTTTTGCCAGTATTCAAAGACTATTCTTTTTGCCAGCAATCAAAGACAATTCTTTCTGTCAGTTTTCAAGGACTGTTCTTTTTGTCAATATTAAAAGACTATACGTTTTGCAAATACTCAAGGACTATTCTTTTTGTAGCTTCACTATTTATTGAAAAATATATCAATGATTTTGAATGCATATCCTACAGAGGAAACACCTATAATGAAGAGATGAAGAATGAGAAAATATTTATAAAGACTGGTGAGGCGATCAATAATAAAATTATGAACAATGAGAAGGTAATGGTGAGGTGACCAATAATGAAAACATGAACAAGGAGATGGCACTGGTGAGGTGACCAATAATGAAGAGATGAATCATGAAAAGATACTGGCGAGGTACCAATAATTAAAGCATGAACAATGAGAAGGTAATGGTCAAGATTTTAAAACTACAAAAATTAATAACATCGTTGAAATTATCATAAAAAAGAAAACTTTCTGAAACTGCAATACGAAGACCGCCGGTACACGTAGATCGTGCTCTATGCTGATACCTTTCTCGGTGCCAGACAAGAGCTCCGTGTGCTCATAAATACGATGGCAACGCGTTTGGTTCTATAAACAAAAGCGATTATAAAAACAAAATAGTCCACGGGAGGTTATCTTTATGTGTCGCTTCAATTTAAATGAAAGTTAAAAACTATGAGATGGCTAAATATGAGTTGACTACTATGAGTTGGCTACTATGAGTTGACTACTATGAGTTGGCTACTATGAGTTGACTACTATGAGTTGGCTACTGTGAGATGGCTACTATGAGTTGGCTACTATGAGTTGGCTACTATGAGATGGTTACTATTAGTTGTTATTATGAGTTGGCTACTATGAGTTGGCTGCTATGAGATGGCTACTATGAGATGGCTACTATGAGATGGCTACTATGAGTTGGCTACAATGAGTTTACTATGAGTTGGCTTCTATGAGTTGGCTACTATGAGTTGGCTACTATGGGCTAGTAGAGTCAAGGCAAAGAAATGCACAACAAATGCACCAAAATACGAAGCTGCAGTGAAGATAGTGGTGAGGGGAAATGAAAAAATATATAAAGAAACAAACTGGTACGGTCAAAGCTTCACCTAACAAGAGAACAACACAAATTAACGTCGTCAGATTTTACGTCGTTCTGAGTTTTGTTGTCAACTTGTTACGTCAAGCTTTCGCAGTGCAGTGAATATTTCTAATATTCAGTAAATGACGTAATCATCATCTACGTACCACAATTTTGTAAACCACATTTATGAACAAACCGCTGCTTCCTTTAAGGTTTTATTTACGTAAAGGACGGGCACTACGCTACTTTCACTGTCTCATTGCTTGAAGGAAATGGTGTTGACGATTGAAAACAGGGTATTTCTGGTTGAGCATGTCTTCCGTAATGGCGGTAAATATACGGATGAGGTCATTAGACAATTCGTGAGGAAATTTCCAGACTCACAAGTCCCTCACCGAAATTCTGTTACAAAATTGATCAAAAAGTTTCGTGAAACCGGTAGTGTGGTAGATGCATACCGATCTGGAAGACCTTCAATTTCACAAGACCAAATTATGGAACTCCAAGACAGAATTACAATGAGTCCAAATGCATCTTTAAACCACTTGTCTCAACAGGTACAAATATCTAAGAGTTCTGTTCACAAGGTTTTAAGAAGTGAACTACACTATCGTCCATACAAATTAACTGAAGTGTCTCAACTCCAAGAAAGAGATTATGAATCCCGTTTAAACTACTGCATGTGGTTTCAGAATTTTATTTATGAACATGGCGCTGCCATCCTTGACGTCACTTTTTTCACTGATGAGGCCTGGTTTCATTTATCCGGTTATGTTAACAGTCAGAACAACCGGTTGTGGAGCAGTGAAAACCCCCATGAATTTCATCAAGTGCCGCTTTACGATCAAAAAGTCGGAGTGTGGTGCGCTATAAGTCGTATGCGGATAATAGGACCTATATTTTTTAATGAAACAATAAATGCAGAACGTTACCGTACTTTAATTCTGGAACCGTTCATAGCACACCTTACAGAACGGGAAATTATGGAATCCTGGTTTCAGCAGGATGGGGCAACAGCACACACAGCCACAACAACACTCAATTATTTAGAAAGCATATTTGCAAATCGCATTATTTCACGTGGAATCTGGCCTGCTCGTTCACCAGATCTAACACCCCCAGATTATTATCTGTGGGGGGCATTGAAGGGGAAAGTTTATGAAAATAATCCGCAGACAATTAATGACCTAAAGACTGAAATAGTAGACAAGATTAAACAAATATCACCAGACATTATTCTGAAGGTTTTCGCAAATATGGAAAGACGAATCACGACATGTCTTGAGGCCCGTGGTGGACATTTTCAACATATGCTTTAGGCACAACTTTATTGTGTTAATACCAACATTACCCATTATAAGCTCGCCGATAGCAGTCAAGTATATTTGAATCTTCTTCTTCTTTTCTCTTTCACTGATACCTAAAAGGTGTCGTGGTTTATATCATTTGTCGTTCTTGTGCTGCTCGAATTGTCTGAATTAGTGATTTTCCTTTGTTGTTACATGTCTCTGTCACTGCATCTATCCATCTTCTTCTGGGTCTTCCTCATGGTCTTTTTCTCGAGAAGAACGCCCTTGATGGTGATTGGTGAGGATTCATTCTGACCAGGTGGCCAAGCCATTTAAGTTGTTGTTGTTCTATATATTCTTGGCAGGGTTTTGTTCCTACCATTTTTCTTATGGTTTCATTTGGTATTCTATCTCTTCTTGTGTTGTTTGTTACTTTTCTCAAGCATCGCATCTCACATGTATTGATCTTTCTTAAATGTGATTTAGAAAGGGTCCATGTTTGACTTTCATAGCACAAAGTTGGTATGAAGATGCTATTTATCATTTGTTGTTTAGCTGGCATAGAAATGTTTTGGATGTTTTAACAATGGTGAAAGCTGGTATGTGACAGCATTTGCTTTTTGTATTCTCATGTCAATTTCTCTGTCTAATTTTCCATCTTCTGTGAACATTGTGCCTAAATACTTGAATTCCTCTACTTGTTTTATATCTTTGTCTTTGATCTTGATGTTTAATGGGTGTCTTAATTTGCTTATTCTTATAGCCTCTGTTTTTGCTGTGTTAATTTTCATACTGTAGTTTGTGCAGCTTTTATCTAGAGATGTTAAATGCTGTTGTAGCAGGTTTTCATCCTCGTATGTTAGGCATTGGTCATCTGCGAAGAGTAGCTCATTGATGTTGGAGTTTTCTACCTCTATGTTATTATTTGATTTGTCCTTGTTGTTGGTTGTTTCCTGATTTATTTTGTCCATATATATGATGAAGAGGAGTGGTGAGAGGACACATCCTTGTCTTACTCCTGTTGTAACCTGAAACCATTCTGACAGACCTTCCGATGTTCTGACGGCACTTTGACTGTTTTTATATAGTGCTATTATATTTTCTAGTAGTTGTCCTGCTACCCCGTATGTTTCTAAAGTTTGCCAAAGTTTGTTCCTGTCCACACGATCAAACGCTTTTTCCTGATCTATAAACACTATATTTAGGTTTCTGTCATATTCTATTGTTTTTTTCACATAGTTGTCTCAATGTAAAGTATATTTGAATAATACCATTTATTTTACAATTTGTGTGACGCATTAGTTAACCGCATTTCTGGTGACGTTTTTTCTTTCGAGAGTATAAATTCACTGCACTGCAACTTTAAAACACCCTGTATATATATATATGTTTCTTTTTTACATTTCTCCTACTATGGAATACCGTTTCACTTTCTCTCTCGTGCCTTAATTTTACTCTCTGGCATAGGTTCTTCTGTCACCTCTTGATGTTGTTATTCCACTTAGTCTTTGTCTGCCTCTATCTCGTTTAGTTCCAAGATATTCCACTCCAAGATATTCCACTCCAAGATAACTTTCTGTAGGTTATTAGTATTATGTCTCTATGTAAGAATGTTATTAGTCTTGTTCTAATTGTATAACATTGTCATAATTTTCAGCCGTTTTAATATTTCATTATTTCTTGTTCTTAGTCCGACCAATTATTCTCATTCTTCTATAAATTCACATTTCAATGGCTTCAATTTTTCTTTCTGTTTTTTTTTTTAATTTAGTTACCATATTGTTTCTGCACCATACAGTGTCGAGCAGATTTAATATTGTATTATTCTCACTGTTAGTCCAAATACTATTTGCTTTGATGTAAATACATATTCCATAAAATGCTTTTTGCCTTTCCTATCATTTTATTCCTCTTGTTCTGCGTACACCTATAGACGTCAAAATTAATATCTTCCTCTTCTTATTCTTCTTCTTCTTTCATTCCTCATCTGCCTTTCAGCGTCGAGGGGAGATAAAATTTGCGGTCTTTTGCTCTTCTGTTCGCCTCTACTGCTGTTATGTTTCCTGGTGCTTCTAATATTCCATCGATCCATCTCTTTCGTGGTCGACCCTTGGGTCTGGTGTTCTCACAACGTTTGTTAAAGGCTTATTGTGTTGTGTTTTGATCTTTCTGCCTTGTCACGTGGCCAAACCATTTTATCTGTTTTTTCCTTGTATGGCGGGGGGCTATTCCTAGCATTTTTCTCACTCTTCATTTCAGATCTTATCTCTCAGACTGTTTCCTGTCATTCTTCTAACACATTTCATCGCTGGTAGAGGTTATTTTTCTTATTGTTCTTGCATCTAGGGTCCAGGTCTGGCATTGGTAGCACACCGTTGGGATGAAGATTGTATTGTATAGTGCTCGTTTTGCCTCCAAAGTTATTTCCTTGTTGGACAATAGTGGTGATAACTGTCCAATGATTTAACAAGCTTTGTTGCATCTTGATTCTATCTCTGTTGTTTGTGAATTGTCATTTGTCACTAAACTTCCTAAGTATTTGAATTCCTCTACTTGTTTTAGTTGTCTGTCTTCTATAGTTATGTGATGTTCTGTTTATTTTTGGCGACATTCATGACTTCTGTTTTGTTGATGTTGATTTTCATGTTGTATTTTGTGCCTGAGCTGTTGAGTTTGTGTTCTGCTCGACACTGTATGGTGCAGAAACAATATGGTAACTAAATAAAATTAAAAAAAAAAAACAGAAAGAAAAATTGAAGCCATTGAAATGTGAATTTATAGAAGAATGAGAATAATTGGTCGGACTAAGAAAAAAAATAATGAAATATTAAAACGGCTGAAAATTATGACACTACAAGTGTTTACCTAGGGAGCCGAGATAGCTCAGTGGTTAGTGAACTGGACTACCACGGACAAGGGGTAGGGTTCGATCAAACCGACGGCTTCCGTGTTCACCCAGCCTTAAATAGGTACCGGATTTTTTTCTGTGAAAGTAAAGCAGTACGAGCGTAATACTGACCACATTACCCCAAAAATAATGTGCTGAAGGTCTGTAAAATATAGGGTCACTAACACCATATTCCCTATACGCCACTTGGCGTGACGGGGGTACTTTACTTTTTTTACACCATATTTCCCTATTCGCCACTTGGCGTGACGGGGGTACTTTACTTCTTTTTTTTTCTAACAATGTTTACCTACAAGTGTTCTTGTAGGTCTTCTATTGTTTCATGTATTAGTTGTAGGTCTTCTATTGTTTCATGTATTAGTGCCTGATCGTCTGCAAATAAAAGCTCGTTGATCTCCTCTGTCTCTGATGGGTTGGCTAGCTTGCATATATAGTCTTTGTATGTAAGAGACAGTAAAAGGGGGGGGGGGAGAGTTCGCACCCCTGTCTTACACCTGATCTAACTTCGAAGTGGTTTGTGTAGCCTGCTGCTGATCTGACCCTGCAGCTGCTGTTGATGTAGAGACTTTTAATTAGGTTGGTTAGATGTTGGCTTACTCCGAATCTTGTTAGTATCTCACAGTTGTTCTCTGTTTACTCTGTCGAATGCTTTTTTCTGGTCAATGAAGGCTATGTATAAGTTTTGATTGTGTTCTGTCGTTTTTTTTCTGCAAGCTGTTTAATGTGAATAGTGCGTCGGTACATCCTCTGTTTGTTTTTTTTCGGAACCCCATTTGAGAATCGCTTAACTGTAGTTCTATTATTGGTTTCAGCCTTTTTTCCTACATTTTGACGTATAGCTTTCCTACATGGCTGAGAAGAGATATACCTCTATATTGATTGCAGTCTCTTTTGCTACCTTTCTTTTTCCATATTGGTACAATGATTGCCTGTTGCCAGTCTTCTGGGGCTTGTTGTTGGTGCAATGCTGCATTAAATATTCTGTGCAGCCATGTCACTTCTGTTTCTCCCGCTGCTATTATTTCTATTGCTATGTTATCTATCCCCGGTGCTTTATTTCTTGGTGCATATTTGATTACTTCTTCGATTTCCTCTTTCATGATGTTGGGTTCAGTATCTGTGAGTTGTGGCGTGGTTTTTGTTGTCTTATTGGTAGTTGTCATGTTTAACGGTCTTCAAATATTCTTTCCATCTCTGTTGCATATGTTGGTTATTTGATATTGGCTGTCCGTCTTTGTCATTTATGAGCTCAGTAGGACCATTTTTTTTTTCTCGCTCTTGTGGCTTTTACTGCTTTGTAGAAATCTCTTGCGGCTATCTTGAAGTCCCTGCTCATATTTTGTCCGAATTCTGTCCAATTCTTTTGCTTAGCTTCTTTGATCAAATGTTAACTTTTCGAACTAATGCATATTTTTTTTCATATTTTTCTTGGTTTTTGTTCTCCCTCCAATTTTTAAACAGTTTATACTTTTCTTTAATTGCTTCTCTGATTGTTTCGTTGCACCATTAATATGTTCGAAGCTATATATTCATTTATTTTATTTATTTTTGTTACATTGTCTCGCATCTCCCAACGCTCGTTATGGTATATCATTGAGCTCTTGGTTATTTCTATCTAACTTGATATTCTGTTTCTAAGTTTTGTCTGCCATCACAGTCCAAGGGAGATAACTACATAATTGACAGATTTAATTGAGAGTTGCTCTCATAACATGTCAGCTGATTGGCTCTATCTACTGTACTTTTCGTGCCGAAGACGACATATAGGGCAGGTTCTAGACTCTAGTGTCCAACGATCCTGTTATCAAATGCCAGACCTTGCACAGGACCCGCATTGTGTCTCGCTACACGGCTCTGATCTGGGCGAGTCGCTCAATCTCTGCGTGGAAGCTGATCCCTGCAGTTGTTGACTCTCGCCTCGGTGTTTTTTTTTTAGTGCTTCTCTAAGTCAGCCTTTTTTTCTTTTACTCTTTGGTTTCCATTTGAGGGCCTGCTTTCATATTCTCTTGTTGTCTCTTCTCATCGCATGGGCAACATACGACCACCTTCTTCTCTTGATTATAGATGATATTGTTGGATGCTTTATCATTTCTCTTATTGGCATAGTCTTGAAATCATTCCATGGTTCTTCAGGTTTGTGCGGTAGGTCAAAGTGGCCGCTTAGTGAATCGGGTTGAGGACTAAAGGCATTTTTGTTTGTTTGTTTGTTTGTTTGTTTGTTTGTTTTGTTTGTTTGTTTGTTTGTTTGTTTGTTTGTTTGTTTGTTTGTTTGCAGTGTGACTTCAAACCATTCTTTCTAGTTTGGATTTCGTTTATGGAGACATCCTTAGTCTGGTCACATTCACCTGCGCACAAAATCAACATGATTTTGGCGCCTGCACGGTGTGCTGATTCTGTAGGCGACTGGCCGTGGAGTTTAGTGGATCGGTACCAGGTCCCGGCTTTGCCCTGGAACAGAATATGAACTTTCTGTTTTCCACTACAAAGAAAAAAACTTGGCAACCTATTATTCAGAAAAAGGAATCTCATCAATTTGCAGAATTATCGCACATAGTATCGGTACATTAGTTACCTTAGAGGTTATAGAAAGGTACAGTAGTCACTTAGAGGTGATAGAAAGGTACAGTAGTCTCTTTAGAGGTGATAGAAAGGTACAGTAGTCACTTTGGAGGTGATAGAAAGGTACAGTAGTCACCTTAGAGGTGATAGAAAGGTACAGTAGTCACTTTAGAGGAGATAGAAAGGTATAGTAGTCACTTTAGAGGAAATAGAAAGGTGCAGTAGTCACTTTAGAGGAAATAGAAAGAAATAGTAGTCACTTAAGAGGAGATAGAAAGGTACAGTAGTCACTTTAGAGGAGATAGAAAGGTATAGTAGTCACCTTAGAGGTGATAGAAAGGTACAGTAGTCACTTTGGAGGAGATAGAAAGGTGTAGTAGTCACTTTAGAGGAAATAAAAAGGTATAGTAATCACTTTAGATGAAATAGAAAGGTACAGTAGTCACTTTAGAGGAGATAGAAAGGTGCAGTAGTCACTTTAGAGGAGATAGAAAGGTATAGTAGTCACTTTAGAGGAAATAGAAAGGTGCAGTAGTCACTTTAGAGGAAATAGAAAGGTATAGTAGTCACTTTAGAGGAGATAGAAAGGTACAGCAGTCCCTTTAGAGGAGATAGAAAGGTATAATAGTCACTTAAGAGGAGATAGAAAGGTACAGTAGTCACTTTAGAGGAGATAGAAAGGTATAGTAGTCACTTAGAGGAAATAGAAAGGAATAGTAGTCACTTTGGAGGAGATAGAAAGGTATAGTAGTCACTTTAGAGGAAATAGAAAGGTATAGTAATCACTTTAGATGAAATAGAAAGGTACAGTAGTCACTTTAGAGGAGATAGAAAGGTATAGTAGTCACTTTAGAGGAAATAGAAAGGTATAGTAGTCACTTTAGAGGAAATAGAAAGGTATAGTAGTCACTTTAAAGGAAATAGAAAGGTACATTAGTCACTTTAGAGGAAATAGAAAGGTATAGTAGTCACTTTAAAGGAAATAGAAAAGTATAGTAGTCACATTAGAGGAATAAAAAGGTACAGTAGTCACTTTAGAGGAGATAGAACGGTACAGTAGTCACTTTAGAGGAAATAAGAAGGTACAGTAGTCAACTTAGAGGTGATATAAAGGTACAGTAGTCACCTTAGAGGTGATAGAAAGGGTCAGTAGTCACCTTAGAGGTAATAGAAAGGTACAGTAGTCACTTTAGATGAGATAGAAAGGTACAGTAGTCACTTTAGAGGTGATAGAAAGGTACAGTAGTCACCTAGGGGTGATAGAAAGGTACAGTAGTCACCTTAGAGGAGATAGAAAGGTACAGTAGTCAGAGGTGATAGAAAGATACAGTAGTCACCTTAGAGGTGATAGAAAGGTACAGTAGTCATTTTAGTGGAGATAGAAGGTACATTAGTCACTTTAGAGGAAATAGAAAGGTACAGTAGTCACCTTAGAGGTGATAGAAAGGTACATTAGTTACCTTAGAGGTGATAGAAAGGTACAGTAGTCACCTTAGAGGTGATAGAAAGGTACAGTAGTCTCTTTAGAGGTGATAGAAAGGTACAGTAGTCATTTTGGAGGTGATAGAAAGGTACAGTAGTCATTTTAGAGGAGATAGAAAGGTACATTAGTCCCTTTAGAGGAAATAGAAAGGTACAGTAGTCACCTTAGAGGTGATAGAAAGGTACATTAGTTACATTAGAGGTGATAGAAAGGTACAGTAGTCACCTTAGAGGTGATAGAAAGGTACAGTAGTCTCTTTAGAGGTGATAGAAAGGTACAGTAGTCACTTTGGAGGTGATAGAAAGGTACAGTAGTCACCTTAGATGTGATAGAAAGGTACAGTAGTCAATTTTAGAGGAGATAGAAAGGTATAGTAGTCACTTTAGAGGAAATAGAAAGGTGCTGTAGTCACTTTAGAGGAAATAGAAAGGAATAGTAGTCACTTAAGAGGAGATAGAAAGGTACAGTAGTCACTTTAGAGGAGATAGAAAGGTATAGTAGTCACTGTAGAGGAAATAGAAAGGTATAGTAGTCACTTTGGAGGAGATAGAAAGGTTGTAGTAGTCACTTTAGAGGAAATAAAAAGGTATAGTAATCACTTTAGATGAAATAGAAAGGGACAGTAGTCACTTTAGAGGAGATAGAAAGATATAGTAGTCACTTTAGAGGAGATAGAAAGGTATAGTAGTCACTTTAGAGGAAATAGAAAGGTATAGTAGTCACTTTAAAGGAAATAGAAATGTATAATAGTCACTTTAGAAGAAATAGAAAGGTATAGTAATCACTTTAGATGAAATAGAAAGGTACAGTAGTCACTTTAGAGGAGATAGAAAGGTATAGTAGTCACTTTAGAGGAAATAAAAAGGTATAGTAGTCACTTTAGAGGAAATAGAAAGGTATAGTAGTCACTTTAAAAGGAAATTGAAAGGTATAGTAATCACTTAGAGGAAATAAAAAGGTACAGTAGTCACTTTAGAGGAGATAGAACGGTACAGTAGTCACTTTAGAGGAAATAAGAAGTACAGTAGTCACCTTAGAGATGATATAAAGGTACAGTAGTGACCTTAGAGGTGATAGAAAGGTACAGTAGTCACCTTAGAGGTAATAGAAAGGTACAGTAGTCACTTTAGATGAGATAGAAAGGTACAGTAGTCACTTTAGAGGTGATAGAAAGGTACAGTAGTCACCTAGGGGTGATAGAAAGGTACAGTAGTCACCTTAGAGGTGATAGAAAGATACAGTAGTCACCTTAGAGGTGATAGAAAGTACAGTAGTCATTTTAGTGGAGATAGAAAGGTACATTAGTCACTTTAGAGGAAATAGAAAGGTACAGTAGTCACCTTAGAGGTGATAGAAAGGTACATTAGTTACCTTAGAGGTGATAGAAAGGTACAGTAGTCACCTTAGAGGTGATAGAAAGGTACAGTAGTCTCTTTAGAGGTGATAGAAAGGTACAGTAGTCACTTTGGAGGAAATAGAAAGGAATAGTAGTCACTTTAGAGGAGATAGAAAGGTATAGTTGTCACTGTAGAGGAAATAGAAAGGTATAGTAGTCACTTTGGAGGAGATAGAAAGGTGTAGTAGTCACTTTAGAGGAAATAAAAGGTATAGTAATCACTTTAGACGAAATAGAAAGGTACAGTAGTCACTTTAGAGGAGATAGAAAGATATAGTAGTCACTTTAGAGGAGATAGAAAGGTATAGTAGTCACTTTAGAGGAAATAGAAAGGTAAAGTAGTCACTTTAGAGGAAATAAAAAGGTACAGTAGTAACCTTAGTGGAGATAGAAAGGTACAGTAGTCACTTTAGAGGAAATAGAAAGGTACAGTAGTCACCTTAGAGGTGATAGAAAGGTACAGTAGTCAACTTAGATGTGATAGAAAGGTACAGTAGTCACCTTAGAGGTAATAGAAAGGTACAGTAATCACTTTAGATGAGAAAGAAGGTACAGTAGTCACTTTAGAGGTGATAGAAAGGTACAGTATTCACCTAGGGGTGATAGAAAGGTACAGTAGTCACTTTAGAGGAGATAGAAAGGTACAGTAGTCACCTTAGAGATGATAGAATGGTACAGTAGTCACCTTAGAGGAAATAGAAAGGTAATGTAGTCACTTTAGAGGAGATAGAAAGGTACAGTAGTCGCCTTAGAGGTGATAGAAAGATACAGTAGTCACCTTAGAGGAGATAGAAAGGTACAGTAGTCAACTTAGAGGAGATAGAAAGGTACAGTAGTCACCTTAGAGGTGATAGAAAGGTACAGTAGTCACTTTAGTGGAGATAGAAAGGTACATTAGTCACTTTAGAGGAAAAAGAAAGTTACAGTAGTCTCTTTAGAGGTGATAGAAAGGTACAGTAGTCTCTTTAGAGGTGATAGAAAGGTACAGTAGTCACTTTGGAGGTGATAGAAAGGTACATTAGTCACGTTAGAGGAGATAGAAAGGTGCAGTAGTCATCTTAGAGGAGATAGAAAGGTACATTAGTCACGTTAGAGGAGATAGAAAGGTGCAGTAGTCATCTTAGAGGAAATAGAAAGGTTAAGTAGTCACCTTAGAGGTGATAGAAAGGTACAGTAGTCACTTTAATTAACTTAAATCGGATATAGAGAAACGATTGAGCGATATTTTGAATGTGAAAGTCTATATGTGCATGTACATCCTTTAACTGCAAAATTTGTTGCGATTAATATAACATGTCAAGAAAAACTATTGCATCTTAAATATGATGACAAGAGTAAATCAATTTTTCAATAATGGTGGGTACCTGAAAATTTTGCAAAAATAAAAAAAAAAAAATCCCACATTATATCCAAATATGTGGAAATTAATATTGCCTTTACTGCGACCTTTCTCTATCTCATATCTAGTGGTATCAGGTTTTAGTACTGTGAATCATATTGTTACAAAACGCAGACATGGTTGAAAGTCACTGAAAGAGGAGACCTACATTTATTCCTTACAAAAATAGAACCAGACATCCAACATTTAGTTGCTCGTCATAAGGCTCATTAAATGAAAGGTCAGTTGGTTTGTATTTCTACAATTCTGGAAGTTTCTTCACTGTAGATTTTAGTGGATAGTAGAGAGATTTATCCGTGAAAAAATGACAAAAGTGGGAGCTGGCATAGTAAGGTTGAAAAGCATCGGAGTCTTTGTAGCAGCTACGATACAGTGTTTGGTACGATGCAGTATTTGGTACGATGTAGTGTGTTGTACGATGCAATGATTGGTAAAAATGCAATGTTTGGTACGATGCAGTATTTGGTACGATGTAATGTTTGGTACGATACAGTGTGTTGTACGATGCAATGATTGGTACAATGCAATGTTTGGTACGATGTAGTGTTTGGTAAGATGTAGTGTTTTGTGCGATGCAATGTTTGGTACGATGTAGTGTTTGGTGAGATGCAATGTTTGGTACTATGCATTATTTGATACGATGCAATGTTTTGTGTGATGTAGTGTTTGGTGAGATGCAATGTTTTCTTTGGTAATGTGCAATATTTGATACGATGCAATGTTTGGCACAATGCAATGTTTGGTACGATGCAGTGTTTGGTGCAATGCAATGTTTGATGCAATGCAATGTTTTGGTACGATGCTGTGTTTGGTACGATGCAATGTTTTGTACGATGTAGTGTTTGGTACGATGAAATGTTTGGTACAATGCAATGTTTTGGTACGATGCTGTGTTTGGTACGATGCAATGTTTTGTGCGATGTATGTGTTTTAGTACGATGCAATGTTTGGTACGATGTAGTGTTTGGTGCGATGCAATGTTTGGTACGATGTAGTGTTTGGTGTGATGCAATGTTTGGTACTATGCAATACCTGATACGATGCAATGTTTGGTGCGATGTAGTGTTTGCTACTATGGAATGTTTGGTACGATGCAGTGTTTGGCACGATGCAATGTTTGGTGCGATGTAGTATTTGGTGCGATGCGATGTTTTGTACTATGCAATGTTTTGTGCGATGCAGTGTTTGGTGCGATGCAAATGTTGGTGCGATGCATGTTTGGTACGATGCAATGTTTGGTGCGATGCAATGTTTTTGTGCGATGCTGTGTTTAGTACGATGCAATGTTTGGTACGATGCAATGTTTGGTACGATGCAGTGTTTGGTACGATGCAGTGTTTGGTGCGATGTAGTTTTTTGTGCAATGCAATGTTTGGTACGATGCTGTTTTTGGTATGATGCAATGTTTGGTACGATGATTGTGTTGTACTATGTACGATGCAATGTGTGGTACGATGCAATGTTTTGTACGATGCAATGTTTGGTACGATGCAGTGGTTGGTACGATGCAGTGTTTGGTGCGATGTAGTGTTTGGTGAGATGCAATGTTTGGTACAATGCAATGTTTGGTACGATGTAGTGTTTTGGTGCAATGCAATGTTTGGTGCAATGCAATGTTTGGTAGGATGCTGTGTTTGGTACGATGCAATGTTTGGTACGAAGTAGTGTTTGGTACGATGCAATGTTTGGTACAATGCAATGTTTGGTACGATGCTGTGTTTTGTACGATGCAATGTTTTGTGCGATGTAGTGTTTGGTACGATGCAATGTTTGGTACGAAGTAGTGTTTGGTGCGATGCAATGTTTTGTGTGATGTAGTGTTTGGTGAGATGCAATGTTTGGTACTATGCAATATTTGATACGATGCAATGTTTGGTGCGATGTAGTGTTTGGTACTATGGAATGTTTGGGTGCGATGCAATGTTTGGTACGATGCAATGTTTGGTGGGATGCAATGTTTGGTGCGATGCTGTGTTTAGTACGATGCAATGTTTGGTACGATGCAATGTTTGGTGCAATGCAATGTTTGGTACGATGCAGTGTTTGTTACGATGCAGTGTTTGGTGCGATGTAGTTTTTGGTACGATGAAATCTTTGGTACAATGCAATGTTTGGTACGATGCTGTGTTTGGTACGATGAAATGTTTGGTACGATGAAGTGTGTTGTACTATGTACGATGCAATGTTTGGTACGATGCAATGTTTAGTACGATGCAATGTTTGGTACGATGCAATTTTTGGTACGATGCAATTTTTTGTACGATGCTGTGTTTGGTACGATGCAATGTTTTGGTACGATCTAATGTTTGGTACAATGCAATGTTTGATACGATGCTGTGTTTGGTACGATGCAATGTTTGGTACGATGCAATGTTTTGGTACGATGCTGTGTTTGGTACGATGCAATGTTTTGTACGATACAGTGTGTTGTACGATGCAGTGTTTGGTGCGATGCAGTGTTTGGTGCGATGTAGTGTTTGGTGCGATGCAATGTTTGGTACAATGCAATGTTTGTTACGATGCAGTGTTTTGATGCAATGCAATGTTTGGTGCAATGCAATGTTTGGTACGATGCAATGTTTGTTACGATGCAGTGTTTGGTGCGATGTAGTTTTTGGTGCAATGCTGTGTTTGGTACGATGCAATGTTTGGTACGATGCTGTGTTTTGGTACGATGCACTGTTTGGTACGATGAAGTGTGTTGTACTATGTACGATGCAATGTTTGGTACGTAGCAATGTTTTAGTACGATGCAATGTTTGGTACGATGCAATGTTTTGGTACGATGCAATTTTTGGTACGATGCTGTGTTTTGGTACGATGCAATGTTTGGTACGATCTAATGTTTGGTACGATGCAATGTTTGGTACGATGCTGTGTTTGGTACGATGCAATGTTTGGTACGATGCAATGTTTAGTACGATGCTGTGTTTTGTTACGATGCAATGTTTGGTACGATACAGTGTGTTGTACGATGCAGTGTTTGGTACGATGCAGTGTTTGGTGCGATGTAGTGTTTGGTGCGATGCAATGTTTGGTACAATGCAATTTTTGTTTCGATGCAGTGTTTGGTGCAATGCAATGTTTGGTGCAATGCAATGTTTGGTACGATGCTGTGTTTGGTACGATGCAATGTTTGTTACGATGTAGTGTTTGGTACGATGCAATGTTTGGTACAATGCTGTGTTTGGTACGATGCTGTGTGTGGTACGATGCAATGTTTTTTGTGCGATGTAGTGTTTTGGTACGATGCAATGTTTGGTACGGGGCGATGTTTGGTACGATGCAATGTTTGGTACGATGCAGTGTTTTGGTACGATGCAGTGTTGGTGTGATGTAGTGTTTGGTACGATGCTGTGATTTGTACGATGCAATGTTTGGTACGATGCTGTGTTTGGTACGATGCAATGTTTGGTACGATGCTGTGTTTGGTACGATGCGATTGTTGGTATGATGCAGTGTGTTGTACTATGTAGATGCAATGTTTGGTACGATGCAATGTTTTGGTACGATGCTGTGTTTTGGTACGATGTAAGAAAAAGTTGGGTACGTGCAGTGTTGTACTATGTACGATGCAATGTTTGGTACGATGCAGTGTGTTGTACTATGTACGATGCAATTTTTGGGTACGATGCAATGTTTGGTACGATGCTGTGTTTGGTACGATGCAATGTTTGGTACGATGCAATGTTTGGTACGATGCAGTGTTTGGTACGATGTAGTTTTTGATGCGATGTAGTGTTTTGGTGCGATGTAATGTTTGGTACAATGCAATGTTTTGTACGATGCAGTGTTTGGTGCAATGCAGTGTTTGGTGCAATGCAATGTTTGGTACGATGCTGTGTTTGGTAGATGCAATGTTTGGTACGATGCAATGTTTGGTACGATGCAATGTTTTGTACGATGCAATGTTTTGGTAGGATTGACTGAATAAAATAAGATCTTACATCGAGATGGAAACCAATGTAGACCTTGAGAGAAGTGTATTGCTGAATGGTATATTGGTGAGAACTACTAATAGCACTTTGCCCCATGTTTGCATCGATGGTTCTGCTGCAAATGTTACCAGCAATGGAATGTGGAGGGGGGAGGAACTTCAGACTCAATAAACAGGAAGAGCTAACTAAAGCTGTAGCCACAGGAATATCCTCGACCAATTGTAAGGCTGAAACCAAGTTGCAGCGGAACTGATCGTCTAATGTTAAAACTATCACTCATCCCAAGAGAGGTATGCACAAGAAACTGGTGTTACTGACGTATGAGCTGTCTTAACAACACTGAAAACCTCCAGGAATGGTGAGCTAGATGGCATAAGGGTAACCTTAAAGAAACTGTGTCATAATTTCCAGATATTAGTGACCCGATGATATTCAGGTATATACAATCACATTGCAGTACAAGAAAATTTATGAAGATAAAATAAATGATCATCATCATGTGCTATACTGCTTGGCGTAGGCGATCATGTTCTTCCATAATTTTCTATCCACACTGTACCGTATCAAATTTGTTGTTGATTGTTTTCCATGCCTTGACACCAAGCTATCTATATAGTTTATTCTCTCTTTGTCGCCCACGACCTCTCTTTAACCTTTATTTGTTTGTTGTAACAAATTGTTCCGATTTTCCTATTCTCATAATGTGCCCGAAAAATGTTGATTGTTTCTTTCTGATGTTTTTTATGAGCTCACATTTTGTGTTGGGCTCTTTGAGAATGTCCTCTTTGGTCGTTTTAGCTGTCCAGGGAACTTTCAACATTCTTTGAGAAATCCCATCTATGTGGCCTCTAATCGTCTTTTCATTTGCTTGTCTACTGTCCATGATTCGCTTCCATAGGTCAGAATTGGCTCTATACAGCACCGATGAACTCTCTTTCTCACTTCTGTTGACACAGACTTGTTGCTTAAAACGTTTTTCATTTTTGAAATGTTATTTTGACCAGAGCTGTTATGTGTTTTATTTCTGTGGTGCATATTCCATCTGATGTTTTATTGTGCCCAAGCACGTGCACTTGTTTCAGATTTGTCCTGTTTATTTTTATGCTGTATGATGGTGATGATTGTTTCTTCGATATGACCATTAGTTCTATTTTCTTACTATTCAGACTTAGACCTTTCTTGTTGCTTTTTTTTTACTATTATGTCTATCATTTGTTGTAGTTCAATCTGTCTCTGCTATTAAGGCTGTGTCATCCGCATATCGTAAATTGTGTATTGTAGCCGATGACTTCAATTCATTTATATCTACTATTGATCTCATAATACTTTTGCTGTAAAGTGAAAACAAATCCGCCGACAGAACACAGCCTTGTCTGACTCCTTGTTTTATATATTGGAACTGTCCTGTTTGGTTGCTAATATTTATGGCTGCTATTTGTTGTCAGTACACGTGTATTATGCTTCGTAGATCCTAACCATCAATGTTTAATTTCTCCAGCATATTTATTATTTCCACTTGCTTTACTTTGTCAAATGCTTTTATGTTGTCTATAAAGCACATAAATATATTTTGTTTCCTCTATATCTCTTTCTATCAATGTTCTCGGGATGCATATTGCGTTATTGGTGCCCTTTCCTTCCACAAATCCACAATTGTTCCTCACTGATTTCTGGTTTCATTTGTTCCTTACGCGTTTCATGATGATTCTTAGTAATATTTTCGTCATGTGGCTAATGAGACTAATAGTAAGATGCTCTTCACAATCAGTGTGCCTGACTTCTTCGGTATGGCTACAAAGATATATTATAGTCGATCTTCGGCTATGTGTCCAGTGTAATATATGTCTTTTGAGTAGTGTTTTTTATGACCTGTACTCCCAGCTCTCCTAATGCATCTATCTCTTCAATTGCAGATAAAATGGCAAAAACAGTGCGAAATTACAAGACATTAATGTCAGTTTTGATGGAGTTAAATCTATCTGTAAATGGCAATACTATTGAAAGTGAAAATAATACCACAGAAAATGCAATGATGTTGGATATTACCAAAAGAGAGACCGCATGTTATCATACTCTTTCTCCACACGGTTAAAAGAGAATAGGCATCACATTCCTGATACACCAAGATCTTACCATCGAGATGGAAACTAGTATCACATCCCCTGCCAAGAATATATAGAACAACAACTTAATGGTTTGGCCACCTGGTAAGAATGACCCTTACCAATCACCATCAAGGGCGTTCTTCTCGAGAATGCATGGGAAAAGACCAAGAGGAAGACCCAGAAGAAGATGGATAGATGCAGTGACAGAGACATGTAACAACAAAGGAAAATCACTAATTCAGACAGTTCGAGCAGCTCAAGAACGACAAATGATATAAACCACGACACCTTTTAGGTATCAGTGAAAAGAGAAAGAGAAGAAGAAGGCATCACATTTACTGCAAACTTAGACTATCTGTATCACAGTGCCCTCGCAGATATGTTAACAAACACATTCTATACAAGCTGGTCCCTGTACACAGTGGTATTTTACGTGCTTTAGCATGGTTATCTTTTAGTATGTATTATTATAGGGACGAATAGATAGAGGGAAGCAAAGAGAAAAGATACCAGACAGCTTAAGAGAATGGCTTGGCAGAAGGTCAACAACAGAAATGATAAATAACTGTCGAGATCGAAAGTTGTGGAGAGACATGATCACCTACGCCAGCAGGCCCGGTACTTGATGATGATATATTATTATAATTTTGTGTACAAATTTACTAAAGTGAAATAACTTTTCTGTGGTGTCTAGTACATACTTTGGCTACCATTTTCTCATGCGTCCGACTTTCGCCTACCTGGCAAGTCTCTTCATGTCTGCTGACACGCGAAGCTACACATTCGGCTTCTGCTTAAATAGCAAGGTGATTCTTTTGACACTTTTGTGTCGTACTCGTTATGCAAAAGCATAGTTTTACAAATTAATGTAGAACCACTTTAGGGTAGTTTACGAGTTTAGCGTCCCTTATTATTTCTGTAGTAATGTCCTCAGGACAGTCCTGCACTGTCGCTCTCGAATCCATCCGTTCACCGTTCAGAAGCTGAGAAGACCCCTGCCCTGGGTTCTGTGTTTAGTCACCGTTCCAACTTTGAACTTAGGTAGGAGGGCCTACAAATCCTACAATTAACCCTAAATCTAAACCTAACACCCTAAGCTTTGTTATTTTTTTTTTTTTAAAAGTTCATTAAATACACATTAACTTGATTAACTAAAACAGTTGATAATTCAAGTATGTCTGAATGTCTAATGTCTGGTTAAGAGGGCAGATCACTCGGCTCGTTTAACAGAAATAATGTGGGACGCTAAACTCGTAAATTACTCGCCTAAATTAGTTATAACTATTATGTATGTGAAAATGACAATTAAAAACAAATATATGCATTTTAAATTAAGTAAATTGAATAACTAAGCACTTCAGTTGCAGTACTGTTTAAGATTAGATAGAAGGATCTGAATATTGCACTTTTTTTAATTCACAGTTTAAACCATAAACAACATACAGTAGTCTAGTATATATTATATATATATATATATATATCATGTGACATATATGATAGAATGTGATTGTAATAACATGAACATTTTTTCATTCTTACATAGAACTTAGCCAGAATAGTAGTGCATGTATAGTAGTGCATAAGTAGAGTCTAAAAAATGATTTAAACAAAAAATTTTTTTTTGCAGTTTTGCTAAGCCTAAACCTACAAAATGTGCACAAAATGATGTCTTAACATTTTTTTAATTGCAAAACTTTTTAACTTACTGTAATCTACATAACAATTTGTACAAAAGTGAATGAGTTTTACAGAAAAAATGTATTTGCAAATCAATTTTTCCATAAAATGTGCAAGAAAGATAAATAATAAACCTAATGCGGAGATTGGGTTTATAGAATAGGAAAAACTGGATGGAAGAAAAGAACAGATGATGAAGTCTTAAAACAGCCAAAAATGAAAAGAGAACTACTAAACACAATTCAATGAAGACAAATTAGATTTTTGAAAAATGTTAAAAGACACAGCAGTCTACTAAGAAAATCTTGGAAGGGAAAATACAAGGTAATAGAGGTAGACCAAGACCAACATGGACGAGTAACATCAAAAGATGGACAAGTCAGCCTATAACAAACTGCACTATCAAAGCAAGAAACAAAGCAGAATGGCGCTCCTTGGTAGCCAACCTTCAATGTGGAGACGGCACTCAATGGTGATGATGAATGACAAAAAAAAAACAAAAGAAAACTGCTTTTTGAAAAAAAAAGGAAGGATGGTTAATGCAGAAATGGAAAAACAACAAAAGAAAGACTCGAAATGTATGCACAATCAGTTAAATGAAATAACAGGAAGAAAAGAAGTCAAAGTTTTAGGATGTGGGAAATCAAAGGAAGGAAATATAATAATGTGACAGGAGAAGATAATGGAAAGATGGACAGAATATATAAGTCAACTCTATGATGATGAAAGATCAGAGCTAAACAATTCATAGATACAGGGCCACCATTAATGCAGAGTGAGGTGTGGGAGACAATTCAATACGTGAAAAGAGGCAAAGCTCCAAGGACAGCTCCGATATATAAAACAAGGAGTCAGACAAGGCTATGTTCTGTCGCCAGATTTGTTTTCACTTTACAGCAAAAATATTATGAGATCAATAGTAGATATAAAAGGAAGTCAATGGTCACAACATAAAAAATTGGCAAAATATGCGGATGACACAGTCTTAATAGCAGACAGAGAGAGAGAACAAACTACAAGAAATGATAGATAAAATAGTAAATGAAAGCAACAAGAAAGGTCTCAGTCTGAATAGTAAGAAAAAAGAAGTAATGGTCATATTGAAAAAATCATCACCCTATTCAACATAAAAAAATAAACAGGACAAATCTGAGTCTGCAACATCTAGTGGTGTCCTCTAATGCATCATCTTGTTCATGACCTAGGCTGATCTAGATAAATGCATAGAAATAGCTGATCACGAAGAAGATCTCGATTCGACACATTGGAAAAAGAATGGATAACTTTCTCACTGAATTGAGGAAGGTAAAGACAATGAGGAAAGCACTGCTGCCCCCCAATCCCCGACTTCAATTTTGTGACCTACAATGGTGTAATTTATTTTCATTTCCTACAACATTATGGTTCAAAACATACACAAGAATAAGGACTAGAGTTGATTTTGTTCTGTTATCATATGATATAAACCAGATCATACATGTCATTGTGGTTTGAAAATTGTATTTTTGCCTCTACCAAGTAGTTTTTTTTTATATTAATCATTTCCTTTTCTATCAAAGGTATTCAATAATTGTATTTTTAGTTGGAAATAAAACTGTACTTATGTACATCTATTTCTTCATTCATATTGTGTCACATAGCACTATGGTTTGCATTTTATGATCAACTGCATTCATAGTCAGCCTATATTTTTTTTGTGGGGGCGGACCACCGATGATTGTACAAAGTTTGTATTAAAAAGTAAGGGTAGTTTGATTGATCATTTATTTTTTTTCCCATCCTGTACAAGTCGGGTACCCATTTATTAATAGGATACTTGAAGCATGTACATGATGTGTATCTGTAGCAAGCATTTATACCTGATGGCAAGGGAATCAGGCATTGAGTCCATTATTCAAATTACTGAAATTGAGAATTATACCCAGAAGAGAGACTTAGAGCAAAGTCCTGTGTGATTTTTGATGACACAGGAAGGATGATGATGTTTGTTTTTGTTATGTGCAGGTAAAAGTAAGAATGATCTGCAGATTTCGAAGGCCACATGCAAGCATGCGATTGTTCTGTTTTCCATGGGCTGGCGGAGGAGCAAATTTTTACACAGCTTGGGGTGAAGATGTTTCAGAGGATATTGAGGGTATTTGTTTATGTTAAAATTGTACTATTTTTGTATTTGTTTTCTGTAGATGTATCCAAAATGTCATGAGGAAAGAGAACAGGAATGGCTGATAATCAATAGACAAGGACGAGGAATAACTGAAGTACTTCAAGCAAGTACCCGTCCTTCCTTCCTCAACCCATCATCCTGGGGATCTCTGAGGAACACTGACAAACTTATCAGCTTTCTTCATTGATCTCTTTCTGCAGTCATTCTTTGGGACTTTGTAAAGTTGAGTTCTGTTCATTTTTTGGTGATATTTTCCCACCTCTTTCTATGTCTACCACCCCTTCCTCCTTTCACAGTTTCCTAAATCAACACAGAACTGGAGAGGAGATATGAGCACTAATGGACATGTCCAATGTGCAATGATGATGACCTGTTGACTGAACTAAGTAAAACTGTTCCCTACAGAGTAATCATTGCCAGCCAGATGATCATGATATGTGTGCAAACCATTTAATTTTGCATTTCTTCACAATAGCAAAAGATTATTATTGACAATTGATCCTAAATATTTTAATAAGTAACAATCATCATCATCAAGTACCAAGCCAGCTGGTGTAGGTGTTCATGTCTCTCCACAACTTTCGATCTCGACAGAGAAGAGCTAGATCAGATTTGTATGAGGCAAAACTGTTTATTTTCCTAAATTAAATACTTTTCAAAATTTTTTTTTTTTTATATGTAAAATGGTCAGTTATTTGCATTATCTATATATTTGTTTTAAATTGCAAGATTTTTATTTTTGCACATTTGTAAGTTCTGATATAAAGATCTTTTGCATGTTTTATTCTAGTTTTTGGTATGTGCCTAAATGGGAGAGAGAGCAGATATAAAGAACCTTGTACCAGTGATGGACCAGAAACTGTGAATTGGATTGTCTCCATTATCCATGATCAGTACTCAGATAAAGAATTTGCATTTTATGGTCACAGGTATTTTTCTTCTGTCTTTTTCTTTTCTTTTTTTTTTAAACAGTTTTTCATAAGAAAAATAAACAATTTTTATTTACTTTTGCACTCTTAACATGAACATGCATATTAACATTTTGAATTTATAAAACAATATATCTCAATGCACTCGAATAAGTACACTTCAGGTTCTAAATATTAGTCTAGACTATTGACTATATTGTTCACCAGTCTGTAAAACTAAGTTACCACACTCTGAGTTGTTTCCACCACCATTTTTCTAATAATCTTAGCTTGGTCTTATCATGTAGTTGGTAACATGGCTTCTTGCCTGTGCACAGTTCTAACATTTCGGTTACATTTCTTGGCCGCATGCTCAACTATATCATGACAAGCTGGTGGTCTTGTTAGTTCACCTGAGCAAGCTTTCCATGTGGATTCACAGTTCATACTTTTCTTGTGGCCTGCATATGTTGATCATTTCTTCTTAAAAAGATAAGACCACTCATATTGTATATCTTGCTCTACTATTAATCTCCCCATGTCCCTTTGATTCATTAACTCGCTTACATTATCTGCTTACATATTACATCTCACCCTGCTACAGATGTGACCTTTACTCAACAAAAATGTCACAATACTCTGCTCTCTTGCTTAGTGCACTGTTGCAAGGGAACCACCATCTTGTCAAATTGATTCCTAGGTTCTTATGCATGTATCAGGTGTGCCACTACCATCTATTTTTAGCTGAGGGTCACAGCCTCTGCATAATAGACACACAAGAATATGTGGTCTTCATCATCATCATTGAGTGCCGCCTCCGTATCGAAGGTTGGCTACCATGGATCACCATTTCTTTCTCTTGTTTTGATGGTGCAGGTTGTGATAGGCTGACTTGTCCATCTTTTGATGTTAGTCGTCCATGTTAGTCTTGGTCTGCCACCATATTTTCCCTTACAAGATTACTTTTAGTGGGCTGTTGTGTCTTTTAACATGCCCCTAAAATCGCTTTTGTCTTGTTTGAATTGTCTTTAGTAGTTCTCTTTTCATTTTTAATTGCTTTAAGACTTCATCATTTATTTTTCTTTTCTTTCCATCCAATTCTACCTATTCTTCTATATATCGACTTTTCAGGGATTCAATTTTCTGTTTTCTTGTCTAATGTCCATGTTTCTGCACCATACGGGAATGCTAAGAAGATATAACATCTGGTGATATAATATGTGGTCTTACATGTTATTTTTAATACAATGAACCAGATTTCCCACATAACAACCTTTGTATATGGTAATCTTTTATTCTTAAAAGCTTAAAATTTTAAGTATGCATTCTTTAAATGATATTTTTGGCTGTTGGAGACTCTCTGTACTTCTTATTGTTACTCATTACAGTTTAGTGACTCATATTTGTACGTTCAGTCCAAACATTACTTTGTTCACTTTCTTTTAGCATGGGTGCTCTGCTTGCCTTTCTTGTAGCAAAGGAATTAAAACACAGATACAACATGGAACCTAAATGCATGATTCTGTCAGGAACAACAGCCCCACATGTAAGAGTTACCTTTCTTAGTTTCACCACTATTTATTTAAGCTTACATCTGAACCATTTTGTTCTTACTTGCAAAATTATAATAGTTTTTAATTGTGCAATATCAATTTTTATAGCCATAACAGCACTTCCTTCAGTATTTTATAACAGTACTCCTTCTCTGGCTTATAGTAGTTAAAAGTAGTCTCAAAGCATTTGTTGTAGGATACTAAATATTTCAACCTTACAGTATTAGAGTGTCAGTAGCATAGTACTGACACAATGGTTTAGTGATTAAGTTCTAGTTGAGTGATTAAGTATTCAAGACAGCTTGGTGTTCTCCTGTCAACCCAACTGATAAAGAAAAACCAGGCTCACTGAGTTGAGGAAAAGTAATAGTAGCAGGAAGCACTGGCTTCCTCACTTCCAAATGCTGTTGCATAGTAAGGTAAACAACTATATATATCTAGATATTTTAATTATATATGATGTATATTATGGGACATCACTTTCAGTACTCTTTAGTCTCATAAACTTGATGGTTTTTGGGGCACTCTAGATGACAATTCGCCTCCTACTGTCATGACTGAGTGCTGCTTTCTGAGATGTTACAAAGTTAATCCTGTCCATTCTCTAATGTTGTCTTCCCAACACCTTCTCTATCTGCCATGTCTTCTTTTACTTAGTGCTGTGCCTTGCAAGTTGGCCTGTAGAATTTGTATGATGTCCATTTTAATTTTCATTCTTTTATAATTGACATTAAGTTTTCATTTGGTCCTGTGGATCTTTGGATTTTTTTGCGCACTACCTCATTGGTGATATGATCTATATAAGATAATCACAAGATCTTTCTATGCCATATCATCTTTAGAGCCTGTATTCTTCTTTTAAGGTCAGCAGTGAGTGTCCATGTTTTCAAGCATATAGAATACAGATGCCACTGTTGTTCATAATAATCCGATTTTTGTTCATAGTAAGATGGTTTTAGTTTTCAATTGTTTAGGGGCTTCCTTTGCTTGTGCAATTCTAGCTGATCTTATTATAAATCTTCAAAAGTTCTGCATTCTGCCCAGATATTTGAATTGGTTGACTGTTTTAAGTGTCACTCTATTTATTGTAATTATTTTTTCATTGCCCCGGGTCTTCATTGTCTTCATTTTGGTTTTGTCAGCATTGATCTTCTTTCCATGTGGTACCTGCTTCTTATCTAGACACTACTAGATCTTTGATCGATCAATGATACATCACTTGCTAGCCTATCTATGACATCTGCAAAACAAAGGTTGGTAATAGTTCAACCTCCGATGCTGACAGCCCTGATGAGTTCTTTGAGGGCATCTGTTAGAATTCTTTCAAGAAGTATTTTAAATAATGTTGGGAATAGCCGACATTCTTGTCTTATTCCTATGGTCTTTGAAAACTATTTGCTCGCTAGATCATTTATAAACACTGATATATTGATTGAGCTGGTTGATGACTTCAAGTATTTTATCATTGATGTTATATTTGTTCTTGATTACCCAGAATGCTTCAAACCAAACTGAGGACTGCATTTTTTAAAGTCAGTAAACACATGGTACAAGTCTTGCTGATGTTGGTCATGTGTAGGTCTTTCTAATGTTGGTAATACTTTCAGAGAGTTGGTGATGGTGTAGGTCTTTCTGATGTTAGTAATACTTTTCAGAGAGTTGGTGATGGTATAGGTCTTGCTGATGTTGGTGATACCTTTCAATGAGTTTAATGGTACAGGTCTTGCTGATATGATAATACTTTTCAGAGAGTTGGTGATGGTGTAGGTCTTTCGGGTGTTGGTAATACTTTTCAGAGAGTTGGTGATGGTATAGGTCTTGCTGATGTTGGTGATACCTTTCAGTGAGTTTAATGGTAGAGGTCGTGCTGATGTTGGTGATACGTTTAGTGAGTTTAATGGTACAGGTCTTGCTGGTGTTGGTAATACTTTTCAGTGAGTTTAATGGTACAGGTCTTGCTGGTGTTGGTAATACTTTTCAGTGAGTTTATGGTACAGGTCTTGCTGGTGTTGGTAATACTTTTCAGTGAGTTTAATGGTACAGGTCTTGCTGATGTTGGTGATACCTTTCAGAGAGTTGGTGATGGTGTAGGTCTTTCTTATGTTGGTAATACTTTTCAGAGAGTTGGTGATGGTATAGGTCTTGCTGATGTTGGTGATACCTTTCAGTGAGTTTAATGGTAGAGGTCTTGCTGATGTTGGTGATACCTTTTAGTGAGTAGTCTCACACGTCGTGGCGACTGCTTGACCAAGCGGCCTTTTTTCTCTGGTCGAGGTTGCCCCTCGTCATACACCAGCAATGGTACTAAGGGACGTAAAGATAGTTTTTTTTTTAATGGTACAGGTCTTGCTGGTGTTGGTAATACTTTTCAGTGAGTTTAATGGTACAGGTCTTGCTGATATGATGTTGGTGATACTTTTCAGTAAGTTTAATGGTACAGGTCTTGCTGATATGATGTTGGTGATACTTTTCAGTGAATTTAATGGTACATGTCTTGCTGATGTTGGTGATACTTTTCAGTGAGTTTAATGGTACAGGTCTTGCTGATGTTGGTGATACTTTTCAGTGAGTTTAATGGTACAGGTCTTACTGATGTTGGTAATACTTTTCAGTGAGTTTAATGGTACAGGTCTTGCTGATGATGCTGATACTTTTCAGTGAGTTTAATGGTACAGGTCTTGCTGATGTTGGTAATACTTTTCAGTGAGTTTAATGGTACAGGTCTTGCTGATGTTGGTGATACTTTTCAGTGAGTTTAATGGTACAGGTCTTGCTGATGTTGGTAATACTTTTCAGTGAGTTTAATGGTACAGGTCTTGCTTTTGTTGGTGATACTTTTCAGTGAGTTTAATGGTACAGGTCTTGCTGATTTTGGTAATACTTTTCAGTGAGTTTAATGGTACAGGTCTTGCTGATGTTGGTAATACTTTTCATTAAGTTTAATGGTACAGGTCTTGCTGATGTTGGTAATACTTTTCAGTGAGTTTAATGGTACAGGTCTTGCTTTTGTTGGTGATACTTTTCAGTGAGTTTAATGGTACAGGTCTTGCTGATGTTGGTAATACTTCAGTGAGTTTAATGATACAGGTCTTGCTGATGTTGGTGATACTTTTCAGAGAGTTGGTGATGGTACAGGTCTTGCTGGTGATATTTTTAAGAGATTTGGTGATGGTACAGGTCTTGCTGGTGATACTTTTCAGAGATGACTGTGTCCAAGATGTAGGTCAGATTCATTACTACCAAATCTATTGCCTATGTTTGTTAGGGGGTTGATTATGTGTCCATGTTCTCCTTGTATAATTTCAGCTGACATGTTGTCAGAGCTAGTTGCTTTCCCCTTTTTATGGTGTTATTTGTAGCTATTACTTCCTCTTTTTGGATAGGATATCTTTTGTTGATAGTAGCTGTAGAACAGTTCTTGACTGCCAGGTCCCCAGTTAACTTGTGATGATTGAGTTTGGAGCAGTATTTCATCCTGCGTTTCATAATGTCTTCATTCCTTATTAAACATTTACCTGTCTTTGATAAGATAGCTATAGATCAATGATTCATGTCGCTGTTGGTATCTTGACCAGTTGGTTTTTTTTTTTTTTTAACTAAGTTGTTCCCTATTTATTGGTACTGTTCCATTATCTAGTCTTCTTTGACTTCTTCATGTTTTGATTAATTCACTTGTTTAATGCCCGGTACTTTCTTGTTCCATCTTCAGTTCTTTTAATTGCTTTCAATTAATTTCTCTCATCACACTTATAAAATAAAAGCATCTGTTGTTACCCATGATTTTTTGGTAATTTTATTTTACCTAAGACTTCTGTTGCTGTTTCAATAATAGTAGAGTTGAAATCTACTAATATCTTTTATTGTAGAGTTGAATCTACTAATATCTTTTATAGGAGAGTTGAATCTACTAATGATATCTTCTATAGTAGAGTTGAATCTACAAATTCTTCCTTGCTGATATTTCCGTACCTAACTGAACCAGTTACACACTTTGTTAACCCTAGGTTACTGTATTGTCATCAAAATTACCACCTCAAAATACAAATTCTTGAAATTTGACAGTTTGCTGTGTGCAAACATTTCGCCCCTTCCTATATCTTCATTATTGCTACATCCAGTGAGCCCTGAGTGTTGAATTTGTTTCCTTTGGTGTTGGATTAGACACATATTTGCACACCATAAAACATACTGTTCTATCATACAAAAAACTGTTTTTTTTTAAATAAATATAAATTTTGCTAATTTTCAAGAAATTTTTTTTTTTTAATGGGATAGAGATCCTCGGCTTTTGGTGCAGGCATCAAACAAACCTTTGTAACACAGGACAGCCAGCGAATGATGCTAAGAGTAAGCTGAATATATGGCTGAATTGACGGACTTAAGCCACCGTGTCAATAGACAACGTAATAACGTCCGTTAGCCATGGCATGATGGGGTTGAATTTCAGGCCATAATTCTAATCTAATCCAAAAAATGAACACAGCATCTAATTCCCATGTCTCTGCTAGGGTAAACACCCTTTTTTTTTTTCAGTTTTACATTTTCCATCATTGGTTATAGTATGTCGAAGGTAGTAGCTCTGAACTGTCTCCAGACCTGTTCCTTAAACTTTGATATTCACTTGTAGGCTTTTAGTATTATTTTTGTTTATGATCGTAGTTTTAGTCTTTTTAGTATTCATATCTATCCATATTTTTTGCTTGTCATGTTTATGTCATTAAGTAATTGTTGTAGATCTTTAGGATTTTCTACAAGTAGTACATTATCATTTGAATATCTTAGATTATTGATTATCTTTCCATTAAATGTTTAGGCCTGGCACCTCTGTGATGCTTTTAAAGATTTGCTCAGTGTATAGATTTAACAAGCTTGGTAATAGGATGCATCACTGTCTTGCTCCCTTTTTATATCAATAGTGCAGAGTTCTCTTTGTTATATTTAATTATTGCTGTTTGCTCCCAGTATAAATTACATATTTGTTGTATCTCTGTGTCATCGAGATGTATATCTTTTGGCAGTCTAAAAGTTGTTTATGGTGTATTCTATCAAAAGCTTTGGTGTAGTCTATGAAGCAGGCATATATTGATTTGTTTACTTCTGTGTACTTTTCGATTAATGTCCTCATATAGAATATAACTTCTTTTGTCCCACTACTCTTCCTAAATCCAAATTGTTGTTCTTCTAATTCAATATTTATTTTATTCTGAATTCTTCCTTGTCTAACTTTTAGCAAGATTTTGGTTACAGTGCCAAAATAATCTAGTGCCTTTATCATCTCTAACTTTATGTTGTCAGGTCCTGCTGCTTTTCCCTTTTATTATTGTTTGTATAGATTTTTATTTAAGGGGCACACTCTCATGTATTGTCACACTCTACAGGAAATGTAGGGAACAGAACTCAGTCGTGGTCAATGCGGAGGTCAACGGTCTCATCTGGGATAACACAGATGAGGAAGATGCAGTCATCTATGTAGATGGATCTGTAATACAACACTAAAGGAGTGCATAGGCATTTACAGCACGCTCAGCAGGCAGAATAGTCCAGGAAGACAGTGGTGCATACGTTATGACCATGACTAGCATGACGATGGAGGTGATGGCAGAGACCAGAGCATTCATTGGTTAGAGTCACAAGACTACGTTCACGCCTGCATACTGAGTGATTCGATGAGCATGATAAAAAAAAAGTGGAGTTGGGCTCTATACGCATGCATTTGGTAGAGTCATTACATAAGTCAAATTTACGTAAGGTCACCTTTGTCTACATTCCTGGACATGTGGGAGTATGGGGAAATGAAACAGCGGACAGGTTGCCTAGCTGTGCTAGCGTTGAGGACTGTCAACCAATGGATCGGGCAGACATCATCAATGCCCTCCGAGATGTTGGGAGAGCACAGGACTTCGACAACCATGAGTCCATGTCACTCCTTTGGATGAAAGAGATGGGAGTTAAGATGAGCACAGCCAGAAATGAGAAACTTAATGGGCGTGTAAGAAGACTTATCAACCAACACAGAATTGGAGTCGTCAGTTGCTGGACACTGAGGGACTTGCTGAGAAGGGGATCTGAGCACCTATGGACATGTTCAGAGTGCAATGATGATAATTCATAAATAACTCAATAGCTTTTTCAACTTCTGATTTTAAGATTTTATAGCCTGATGCACATTTTATAATTGGTTTCTTGTCCCTTTTGTCATAAAATAATTCTGTTATATATTCCTGCTGTGTCTATTGATTATGTCTTTGTTGTCTGTTAGTATATTTCCTTTTTTGTTTGCAATACATCCACTTTCTGTGGCTTTTTAAAAAAGTCACTAGTCATTCTCTTAATTTCTGTGTGCATCCCTCTTAAATCTTGTTTGATTATTATAGTTTCAATTTCTAGACATCTTTGACTGAGCCAGTCTTCTTTTGCACATTATGTGTATTTCATTATCTATTTTGTTGTATTGGGTAGTGTTCTTCGCGTAACTTCTTTTTTTCCATTTTTTTTCAAGATTGGATTAGTTATCCATTTTTGTTTTCTGTATTTCTCGTAATATGTTGCAAAACTTTTATAGACGATATAAGTCTATTATTTAACTGATTAAGCTGGTGTGTGAATTTTATATAAATTTTATGTTATTCATTATTATTTTATTTTGCATATAGTAATAAATTATTGAAAATTACTTTATAAGATTATATTAAAAGCAGTTTCAGTAATATTTTTTGACATTTCCCATTGGATACCTAAACCATGAATCTCATGGTCTGGTTTTTATTTAGGGCTAAGTTTATTAGTTATTATAACAGTTTATTACAAATTATTTGTCGGTTTAGTTCACCTTTATCCCTCTTTAACTGAAAGGCAGTAAAAATTAAAATTACTGAGGGCATGTTTCTTCCCGATTGCAACATATGAGTTGTGAATCATTAACAATCTCACAAACAACAAGGAAGAAAATTGATTAATTCAAAACAATATGCTACAGAAAAATCCTTATGATACCTTGGATAATGAAAAAGAGCAATGAAGACATATTAAAAGATTTAAGCTTTAAAAAGAACTGGTTTATAAACACCTTTCTACAGAGGAAATTAAAATACTATGGCCACGTCAGAAGACACCTCGGGCTGGAAAGAACAATAATGGAAGTCATGGATCCTGGGCGATGCATCAGAGACAAACCAAGAAAAAGTTATTTCAAGGCATCAAGGAGATCTTGACCATGACAATAGAAGTGGAGATCAGGCTAGAGACAGATTCTTAAACAAGCTATGGTGAGTGCAACATTCTGTGGGAGATCTGGCTAGAGACTGAGATTCTTTCAGATGGGCTGTGGTGAATGCAGTGTACTGTGGGAGATCTGGCTAGAGGCTGAGATTCTTTCAGAATGGCGGTAGTGATGCAATGTTCTGCAAAGGACAGATGACCTGATGATGGTTTATAGTCATTTTGTCATTAGTCATTAGTCGAAAGATCATCCTCCTTGCACAAGGGCATACCCATAAGTGCTCCGATTTCCTTTCGAGTAATTCACAAGTGTGTGACGGCTGATCGTGCCGGTTCGCAGTTGGTTAACCATACACCTCTGGCGTCTGAAAAATGTTCGCTCTTAGCTGTGCCAGCCTTACGCGACTATGCGTTAGTCTCGCCATTGCGTTGATCCTTGTCGTCTCGAAAGTCTGCTACTCTTCCCGCCTCGCGGATTGCGTGTAAAATGTCCGCGTTGTCCATGGCGTTGCCATCTGAAATTTTAGCTTTTCAGCAAGCTTGTCAGCTCGTTCGTTCCTTGCACTCCAGAGTGGCCAGGTACATAGATGAAGACGATTTCTTTTAAAGTTGACAGCTGCAGGACTTCAACCACTCTCTTCGCCTCCACCCAACTTCTTAAGCATACTCATGGAGTCACTGAGAAAACATACTCCTGCGAAAGACTGTGTTTCGAGCCATGTCATTGCCTTAGTGACTGCTAAAACCTCCACTGTCATGCTGCTCGTTGTTTGCGAAAAAGCACCACTATCCTCAGCACCATTTGCCCTTTCACCTGCGCTGTATATGCCATGAACATCGTTTATTTCGTACAACCGAACCATCTGTGTAGATAATAATATTGCCGGACGTTACGTTTTCTTTGATTAAGGCTGAATCTTATCCTCTACGACCTTGGGATTCATCGTTCTACATTCTTTATTCAGTGTTATGCAGACTAGTCATTTTGTATACAAGATTGTAGTCTATAAGATTCTTCTTCATCTACCTTTCAGCTCCCTGTGGAGCATAGGTCTTCAACAAACACTTTCCAAACTGTTCTGCTTCTTGCCATTTTTTAAGATCATTCCATGTTTTCCCCATCATCTTCATCTCTGCTTCCATCTGTCTTCTCCAAGAATATTTTGGTCTTTACTTTATCTTTTTCCTTGGGGATTCCAAAAAGGGCCTGTTGTGTAATACTCTCAGTTGCCTTCCGCGGTGTGTGTCCTATTCAGCACCATCGTTTTCGCTGTATTCTTTATCCACTGGTATTTAACTGGTACTTTTCCATAATTATGCGTTAGTGACTTTGTCCTTCCATTTCCACCAGTCTATAAGAGTGGTTAATTATAAATATTTAAGTTTTATAATTTCTTAGATTAGTTAATTATAAATATTTATGTTTTATTATTTCTTTTCTCAAATGTTTTCCAATATAATTTCAGTCCCCTCTCAGAAAAACTAGAAGACATTTTACAGAATCTATGACAAAAGAAGAGTTCTGGGACAAGATCAGATCTCTAGGTAATCATTTCTTGTGATGTAATTGCAAGAGAGCAGATCATATTGATTGTCATGCTACATTGAAAGCTCGTCGGCCATTAAGGTTCTTCTTCTTCTATCCTTCCTCTGTTGCCGTTGGCGTCGAGGGGAGAAACAATCTGCTATTCTTTGCTCTTCTGTTGGCCTCTTCTGATGTTATTCCTCCTAGTGACTCTAGTATTCCCTTTATCCATGTCTTTCTCGGTCTTCCTCTTAATCTGGTGTTTTTGTAGCGTTTGTTTATGGCTCTTTGATTCATTGTTAGTTCTTTCTGTCTTGTTTATGTGGCCGAACCAATTTATCTGTTGTTTCTTTATGTGCCATTAAGGTCGGAAACCAAATTTAGCAGTTTCCATTTCGACAACACAATTGGTGCATGGTGGAACAAAATATACATCGTACAAAGCATTTTCATGCTTAGTATATCATGTCACTGTCAAACATGAACACTCATGATCAGTCAGATACAAAAATTGTCACCACAAAAATAATTTTTTTTTTTCAAGCAAAAGGCTGGAGTGATTAGAAGAGCTACAATTTGAAATGAGACCATTAGAAAAAGAGCTAACAAAGTTCCTAAATTGAACTACAAATAAAGACAAATAAAATGGTTTGCCCATCTGGAGATAATGTCCTATGAATTCGTACCATAAATTCATATACAAGAGAATGAAAGGAAGCAGAACTCAGTAGACTTAAACTAAGATGAACAACATCAATGAAACAACATCAAATAACAGAGGCTGTCGAGTAAAAAAAAAAATAAAAAGTAAAGAGCCCCCCCGTCAAGCCAAGTGGCACATAGGAAATATGGTGTTAGTGACCATAATTTTTATAGATCTTCAGCACATGATCTTTGAGGTAATGTGGTCGGTATTGCGCTCGTGCCGCTGTACTTTCTCCAAAAAAATCCTGTACCCATTTAAGGTTAGGTGAACCCGGAAGCCGTCGGCTGGGATCGAACCCTAAGAGGCTGTCAGACAGACCTAAAACATTTTATCTTCCTTTACCCTCCTAGAGGAATAAGATGAATTTGAGAAGATTAAAAATTCCCTGCTCTCTGATTAGATATTAAATATCTAGCTCTGACAGAAATGGACATCACAATGTAGGTTGTGATAGATTTGAGCATATGAAAGAATGCTTGGTTGATGGAAATGTTTAAACAAAGCAATGCTACCTATTTTCTTCTTCCTCTTTCCTTTCTCATTTGCTTTTCAGCATTGAGGGGAGATTTGTGATCCTTCACTCCTCTGTTGGCCTTTGCTGCTGTTACATTTCCTAGTGCTTCTAATATCCATCATTTTCTTGGTCAACCCTTGAGTCTTGTGTTGTTTATTAAATGATCGTTGTGTTATGTTTCCTTGTGCTTCTAATATCCATCATTTCATCCTTTTCTAGGTTGACCCTTGAGTCTGGTGCTCTTGTAAAGTTTATTAAAGGCTCGCTGTGTTGTTTAGACCTATTTCCATTGCCAGAAAAATTGAAAGCTGTTTACTTTAGTTCGTTTTTTTTTTGTAGTGCATCTGTCTCAAATGAAGACCTTCTAGTGTATGACTTCTAGTTCTGTACATCTTTAATTAAAACATTCTTGATTTTTCTCACTCAGTCAGCCTGTTCTAGCAATCCTAATTTAATTCTCAGTTTCATACTTGTTTCCCAATTGCTGCACTAACAAATGGTCAATGTAAGACTTAAGTATTCATGCCTCGTCTCTCTGACAACTCTTGGAGCAAGAACACAGTTACATGTGTTTGTGTATCATTTATATTTGCCTCACTTTGTAGTTATCTACAGATAAATATTTATTTATTTATTATATTCTGACAACTCTTACAGAAATGTAAAGTAAAATGTAAGTGTGTAAAGTACAACAAAGGATAGGAAATGATATTTTTTTCTTTACACTGTGCCTAAAACATGTGAATTCTCCTTTCAAATTGAACATTGTGAATGGAATATTCAAATATCAAATACACAAATGGATATGAGTTATAAAAAATCAGATTTTGATATATGTTTATACTTTTAAAATAAATGTACTTTGAGCTAAATTAAACATTCTTCTTCTTTCCTTCCTCATCTGCCTTTCAGCGTCGAGGGGAGATATAATTTACGGTCTTTGGCTCTTTTGTTCGCCTCTGCTGCTGTTATGTTTCCTAGTGCTTCTAATATTCCATCGATCCATCTTTTTTGTCGTCGACCCCCCTTGGGTCTGGTGTTCTCACAACATTTGTTGAAGGCTCATTGTGTTGTGATCTTTCTGCCTTGTCACATGGCCAAACCATTTTGTCTGTTGTTTCCTTATATATTCTATGGCGGGGGCTATTTCTAGCTTTTTTCTCAGTTCTTCATTTCTGATCTTATCTCTCAGACTATTTCCTGTCATTCGTCTAACACATTTAATCTCTGTAGATGTTATTTTTCTTATTGTTCTGGCATTGGTAGCACAACATTGAGATGAAGATTGTATTGTATAGTTCTCGTTTTGCCTCCAGAGTTATTTCCTTGTTGGACAATATTGGTGGTAACTGTCCAATGATTTGACAAGCTTTGTTGCATCTTGATTCTATCTCTGCTGTTTGAGAATTATCGTTTGTCATTAGACTTCCTAGGTATTTGAATTCCTCTACTTGTTTTAGTTGTCTGCCTTCTATAGTTATGTTGATGTTCTGTTTATTTTTGGCGACAGTCATGACTTCTGTTTTGTTGATTTTCATGTTGTATTTTGTGCCTGAGCTATTGAGTTTGTTTAAGTTCTCTTGTATTGTTTCATGTATTAGTGCATAGGCATCTGCAAATAAAAGCTTGTTGATCTCCTCTGTCTCTGATGGGCTGGCTTGCTTGCATATATGGTCCATGTATGTAATAAACAGTAGGGAGGATAGTACGCACCCCTGATCTAACTTCGAAGTGGTCTGTGTAGCCTGTTGTTGTTCTGACCCTGCAGCTGCTGATGATGTAGAGACTTTTAATTAGGTTGGTTAGATGTTGGCTTACTCCGTATGTTGTTAGTATCTCCCACATTTGTTCTCTGTTTACTCTGTCGAATGCTTTTTCCTGGTCAATGAAGGCTATGTATAAGTTTTGATTGTGTTCTGTCGTTTTTTCTGCAAGCTGTTTTAGTGTGAATAGTGTGTCAGTACAACCTTTGTTTTTTCAGAACCCCATTTTACTTAATTAAACATTGGTAAGCTAAATATTTGTCTTTTATTTTGGTCATTCTTTGCTTTGAACAAATTCAGTAAAATGTTGCAATGCAATGTCCTACAAATATTGTGTAATATTCCTTCTTTAATGTTATATGTAATATGACATATTCTAGTTAGAAACAAACACAACACATTAGTTTGAATGTGGTGACATTATAAGTCCACAATACCAAAGTCAGATAATTCTGTAAAAACCAGCAAAATAATTTCAGAGTTGAAGAATGAAACCTTTCTAAATATGAACTAAGAGCATAGCGCCTTGTGAATTGAGTCACCAAGAGTCAGTTTAGAGCTGTAGAACCAACTTCCTTCCTCTTACAATCTTATTTTGGGTTAATAACAACCAGAGTTTAGTTGGTGGATGATTTTTCAATCAGTCTCTATCCAACACTAAAAGATGTTATCATAAGACTAATAATGTGATGATGACAGTGCTTCTTTCATTTCCTTTAGGTGGAACACCATCAGAGATATTAGATAATCCAGACTTGATGGACTTGTTTTACCCACAACTCCGTGCTGACACGTTGATGGTTCCAACACTGAGGTAAGCACTCAATGTTTTGTCTTGGCAGCTAGAGACATGATCAATGCACAAATAGAATGCTCAGGCCAACATTTTATTCCAATTAGTCCTAGACTCTTCACTTTCATGGGAAACTGCTATTTTTATCGGTTTTGTGTTCTAGATTAATCCTAGTAGATTTTAATCCTTAATTTTCATAGGAAACAGTTTTTTTATTGCTTTCTTTCAGCTTAATCTGACTGGTTTTGGACCATTCACTTTCATGGGAAACAGCTAGTTTGGTAATATCTCATGCATATGCTTCTCAAACTGGCAGTGAACCCCTTCCTCATGAGATGGATCGCCGTGGCACTGTTTCAGAGGAAGGTGATACTCAGATGTGGAAGTTGGTCTTCCGAGCCAACATCCATTTGTCCTGGGCTGCCACAAGGCTCACCATTGTCACCAGTTCTATTTAATGTGTACACAATAACGATCACAGCCTAACAGCTGGATGGGAGGGGAAGAACTATGACTTTTGCTGATGATATTCTGGTATATCGACAGGGAAGAGACAGACGGGGAATCGCCTCCACAATGAAAGACGAACTCGATCGCATTTCTTTCTGGTGTGGGGTTTCAGGTGCCTTGGTTAATCCTAATAAAGCATCAGTTTCATGGTTCTCCCTTAACAATCATATCGTTAATATGACCACACCGGTAGTACGAATGGGAGCTGATGAGGTGACCAGGGACAAGTTGATGACATACCTCGGAGTTAAGTTTTATCGCAGCCTGTGTTTTCGGGACCACGTCGACCATGTGATAACAAAATCCCGCAAAGGATTAGCCGCCTTGAAGGTCATGGCAGCTGCCAACATCGAGCAGAGGCTACTTACTCTTCTGTTTCAGGGATTAGTCCTCGCACCAATCGAGTATGCCCTGGCCATTCTTACTGTCAGTACGACTCAAATTGATAGGCTGGAGAAAATACAAAATGAAGCCATGCGCATTATCCTGGGATGTAAGAGGGACACTCCCTGTGTAGCAATGAGGTATCTTCTTGACTTTCCAACCATGGATGACAGAATCAAGATCTGGAGAGCACGAGCATACCTGAAGATTAGTACAGATACAGAGCATCCATTGCACCACGTGCTCAACACAGAGAAAGGTACCAGGCTAAAAATAGGCAAATCATGGGTGGGCCGAGCAGAAGATGTCATCAAACAGGTATGTGGGCTTACCAATATCAGCGTTGGTGAGGAGTGGATACCGGTGCCTACGTCATTCAAGGGGACTTTCTCATGTATTGTCACACTCGACAGGAAGAGTAGGAAACAGAACCCGGTCGTGGTTAATGCTGAGGTCAGCGATCTCATCTGCGATAACACCAATGAGAAAGATGCAGTCATCTATACAGACGGATCTGTAAGACGACACGAAAGAAGTGCATGGGCATTTACAGCACGCTCGGCAGGCAGAATAGCCAAGGAAGGCAGTGGTGCATACGCCATGACCATGAGTAGCATGACAATGGAGGTGATGGCAGTGACCAAGGCATTCAAATGGTTAGAGTCACAAGACTACACCCACGCATGTATACTGAGTGATTCGATGAGCATGATAAAAAAAGTGGAGGCGGGCTTTGTATGCATGCAATGGGTAGAGTCGTTGCAGAAATCCAAAATACGTAAGGTCACCTTTGTCTATGTCCCTGGACATGCGGGAGTACGGGAAAATGAGAGAGCGGACAGGTTGGCTAGCTGCGCTGTCGTTGAGGACGGGCAACCGATGGATCGGGCGGACATCATCAATGCCCTCCAAGATGTGGGAAGAGCACAGGACTTCGACAAACACAGATCAACGTCACTTCTTCGGATGATGGAAATGGGAGTTAAGATGGGCACAGCCAGAAATGAGAAACCTGGTGGCCGTGTAAGAAGACTTATCAACCAACATAGAACTGGAGTCGTCAGTCGCTGGACACTGCGGGACTTGCTGAGGAGGGGATCTGAGCACCTATGGACATGTTCGGAGTGCAATGATGATGAACCGCAAATAACTCAATAAGCTAGTTTGGTTGCTTTTGTGTTCTTTCATAAGATGTAGCAAGATGGCGGATCAATCAACGTTGAGGTTCACTTCTAGAACTGTCAAATCAAAATCACAAGGAGACAATCAAGCTAACTGTAGCAGCACTGATGGTGACTTAAGGGAGTTGAAGGGAGGATTACCAGCTAGAAAAAACATGGCTGTGGAGTCAGAAGGCAGCACTAGAAGAGCTCTTCTCATTCTGGCATTAATATTTATATGTTCATTGTTAGCCCTGTTGTTGGTGTATTCTAGTTTTCCTCAGCTCGAAGAACATGAAGTTCAGTTCATTAAAGTTCCCCGGAATACAGAGGATGCAAAAAATTTGGGTCAACTATTACATCGATACAAGGACAAATACTTTTACCAAGTGTTGTTGGGATATTTTGTTGCGTTTATATTTTTACAGACATTTGCAATCCCAGGATCTATATTCTTAAGTATCATATCTGGCTTTCTGTACCCGTTTGTGTTATCCTTACCATTGGTTTGTTTGTGTTCTGCATTAGGTGCTTCATTCTGTTACCTGCTCTCCTACATGGTGGGGAGAAGATTGGTACAAAAGTATTTCCCACAACGTGCAGCCAAGTGGAAGAGACATGTAGACAACCACAGAGAGCATCTCTTCAACTACATGCTCTTCCTGAGGATCACACCATTCCTGCCTAACTGGTTCATCAATATCACCTCACCTGTCATAGATGTTCCACTTTCTGTTTTCTTCTTTGGCACAGCTCTAGGTGTGGCACCTCCATCATTTGTGTTTATCCAGGCAGGGACCACGCTGCACAAGTTGGCCTCTACAAGTGAGGCCTGGTTGTGGGCAAATGTTGGCCTCCTGGCTCTGTTTGCCCTGGTGGCTCTCCTCCCTGTTCTCTTTAAGAAGCAGCTGAGAGCTAAGCTGGATTGACACATGTGCTGGGATATGCCAGTCAGATATTTAGAGATGAGTGTGCTGTATGTTGTACATGAGAAAATATGTAGAACACATTCCGCTTTAGAGAAAGCAAATGATGCAACTGTGATTTCAGATTCTTCTTTTAGGCTTTGATAACAATCAATTTGTAGAATTTTATCAACAAAACATTACCACTGGTTCAACATGAATCTGTTGTATCTTCACTCATCACATTTTTGTGTAAAGTCATCACTCATCACATTTTTGTGTAAAGTACCATCACTCATCACATTTTTGTGTAAAGTACCATCACTCATCGCATTTTTTTACCCAGTACCATCACCCATCAGGTATAATCATGTCATTGTGTCTATATTAAATTGAATGATGTATTATTGTTGCTGTTGTCAAATAGCAACCAATGTGATCAAAATCATCTTTCAAACATTCAGTAACTCAAAGTCTCCTCTGCCATCTAGAAATGGAACCTGCTCTATATTGTAGCCAAGTCTCTCAGGGGGTGGCCATTCATTGAAAGAAACAGTCCAGAACTGATTCCAGTTTTGGAGATGTGATATTTTAAATGAAGAAATGAATTTTGCTGCATGTAATTTAGCAGAAATTGGATCATTGTTGTTAAGTGGAAGTACTTCTTGCTCCTTTGGGTTGCACAACGTCATCAACAACCTCTTCCATTGAAACAAATAGTTTCAACTTGATTGTAACTCTGTGGTTGTTCACTTTGTTTGTTTTGAACCAGATAAAAACCCATGGGAGTAACTAGTCTGTTACATTAATTTTGAGGAGCTTTATTGTTCAATGTAAAACCATCATAATCAGAAAAATGCAACAACAAAAAAGTGCTGCATGTGATTTAATTATTAACACAAGGTGTGTGTGCCGGCTTGTTGCAGGAGCTACTGAGTCAAGTGCTCTGTGCACACCGTGAGCTGTGTCTCATCCGTTTTGATCATGTTTCGATATTCCAATTGTTTACGATGAATGATGATATCGCATGACAGGGAACAGTTGGCTGTGTTCACTTTCTGCGTGGTTTCGCCATATGTCTTTTGGCGTGTGCTGAGACTGCTACGATGGGGACTACAGTTACCTTTCTTTGTTTGGGAGATAAGATATTAATTCGGATGATTACGCTGGCACGGGCGGTTGAGCAATTATGGATTTCAATTCGTTTCCAGTGATACCGGGGCCTTCCATAACCAAATCCATCTTTTATAATATTTCTACACTAACAGTATGATCATCAGTAGGAGGGAGGTTAAAAAACTATAACCAAAGATTTTGTTCCCTCTCATACCTGAGAACTATACTTGGGAACTACATTTGCTCCTAAGATTCTGTCTTACACTGATAGAGGTCTATGGTGTTAGTCTCCATCATCACTATCATACTATGATAAAGTGTAATAGTTTTAAGTGTATATCCTCTATATAATATTCTTGCTCTCTGTTAAACCTTTTGAATTTGCTTTTTAGATAACAGAATCAATTAGTCTCATCCATGGTCCATACTGAGAAGTGTCAGAAATCATGTGCACTGTGAAAGTTCCAGTGATGATCTTATCCCCGTGTCATGCCATAAACCATCCAGCATCTACTTAGTTTTGTTTAGGCAAAAAGCCATCTTCGTTGTACTTCAGACAAGCCCTGAAGTGCTTCCAAAGAATATCCATCGCATAACTAACGACACCGATGTTGTGTTGGTTGATAAGTATTTTTTGGATTTCTGCATAGGCTGTAATCTTCCACCTTGACATATTTGTGAACTCTGTTCGTGGATGTGGATTCAAGGTTATTTTTTAGTCATTTTTTCGTTCAGCATCTCTGAAGGCAGTTAGAAACAGTCCATTGACCTTCCACACTCAACATTAATCAAACTGGTAAGTTTGTCAGCATGTTCATTACCTCCGACACCCAAATGCTCTGGAACTTGATTTAATCTCCTTAGCTGTGAGCTAGTTGCCCTTTACAGTGTGTTGCTTGTCACTGAAAGTTCCATGTCTTCTTTAACAGTTCTGTGGATCCAAGCAGTGTATTGTCAATGGTAGGTTGGGTTGGGAGAAGCTGTCTACGTAGTGTTGTCAGGTACAGGCAGGGAAGCAACAAGAGGTTAATAGATTCTAGCTGATAATGGCAATGCCTGCACCTTAGATTATGCAGGGGTCTACACTGCCCTAGCAAGAAAACGATGTAGACATTTTTTTAGACCTCCCCAGTTGCAATCTTTGTGAGCATACATATTATTATCTTTGTGAGGAAACACACATGTGGGCAAGGCTGTGTCTCAAGCCATGCTAATGCTTTTGTAACAGCTATAATTTCCATGGTCAAATTACTTGTAGTCATTGCAAAAGCACCACCTACCTTCACTGTTCTGACTCCAACATGAGCCTTGAAAGCCCACATACTCCATACCTCCTGAATAACAGACCCATATGTGTAAATAACTGCGTCACTATCAGAAGAGTTCTGTCTCAAAGACCAATAAGTTTGTTGTCCACATTCTCTATAGAGTGTGATGATGACTAGAAAGGACGTACTGCACTCTGACAGCCCTCATACCCATTCTTCCCTGGGTTCTATTGAACACACCTGCTGAACAATATCCATAACTGTCATACTAACTGTTGTTACTAACTATTCCAATCTGCCTCTTCTCCACATCTGGACTGCCTTTTTCTAATCTGTTTTATAATCTTCCACTGTCAGCCTTTTTAGCATTTCCTCCTTGGATTTCTTATCAGTCCAGGTACCTTAAGCATCCTCCTAAAAAACCACACCTCATTTGATTGTATATCTTTATTTACTGTCCTTGATTCGCAACCATAACACAGCACTGGCTCAATGTAGAACTGTAAAACTCTAACTTTCAATAATAATAACTTATGGCATAACATATTTCTCATTTTATTAAAAATATTCTTAGCCTATGCAATTCTACTTGTTACTTCAGTAAGACATCTCCCATCTGATGTTAATGTTGTTCCCAGATGTTTAAAACAATCGACTTGTTTGAGCTTTTTACAATTTGCAATATATTGGTCCTGGGGGAAATCCTATCTTTTCAGACCACTATTACTTTGTTTTCATTCAATCAGTTTCACAAAGAGAAATAATTATGTGGTGATGGGCTAGAAATTGTCAACAATAAATCTATTAGAATCACTTCTGAGCACCCATCTAGGTTTGAGTATTTGCTTTATGTCATTTGCTTGCAGCAATAATTCATGATTTTTTTGGGTCACTTATTTGACCTTAAACTAAGAAAATGTTTTTTCTTTTTCCAAAACATATTTTTAGTTATGAAAATGCTGAGTGCTTTAAATAGTAAATGTAAAGCCCTAATTTATCTTTACAGATATGAACACAATCCTGATGAAAAGCCTCCATTGTCATGTCCCATTGACTTCTTTGATGGATCTAATGACATTGATCATGACATTGCAGGTAAAATCATCTGTTCATTATTATTTCTAGTTTAATTGTTTGTTATGAACATAAATAGATTCTATCTCTATCTATTTATTCTCCTTTCGAGCCGAAGACGGCACATAGGGCAGAACCACAATCTCAAAAACAGAAACCTTGCATGCCAAAATGGCTCATATTGCAGAGATCACTGCTCTAAAATCTGTGGCTTGTTTCCATAACAATACTTTTTACAATGACAGCTTGTCAAGCCATCGATCAACTTCCTTAGTCGCCTCTTACGACATGCCTGGAAGGTCACTATTCTTTACCTCCCTCATAATGAGGCCCCGGTAACACACGGGATAAATAGATTGAACACATAATAAACACAGGCATACTTTTGTAAACAGACTATCTACTACATTTCGTAAAGCATGAGCTATTCTTGTGTGTGTATCTCTCTGGCTCAAATCTCTCCTCTAGTTTGAATGATCCTCCATGTTTATTTCTTGGCCTGAACAATCCATTTCTGCAATTTCCTTAACCTTAGTCTGGCTCTTCATCAGACTCTAATTGCTTCTGTCTCTTGACTCTACCTGGCTCAGTCTCTAACTGACATTTTATTTTCTGCCACTCTGACCACTGTTCTATTCACTTTCTGAGTGAAAGAACAGATCTATGCAGCATCTGTTTATCCTGAAGTCTGCTTTATCCTTCCATTGTTTCAGGTTTACTCATTTGTACAATGATTCTGCTGAGTATATTACTGGGTATTGATGAAGTGTAACTTCTTCTATTACCATATTGTTGTATAATTTTGGAAATGTTTTAATTATTTCTTTATTGCATTCATGTGTTGTTGCCAGATTTGTGAGAAAAGTGGTTCCAAAATTTCAGCTGCCATAGCTTGTATCTGGAGTGTCACAACAATGGGTTTTTTTGTTCTTCAATCCCTGGATGGCTTTGATGATTTCTTCTTTCTATGGGGGATTTGTATTGATGTCAAGATTTACATATGCCTTATGAATATTTGATGGTAGTTGACCCCAATATGTCATCAGCTGTACATCTGCTCTGGAAACTGTTGCAAGATTGTCATGAGGACAGGCATGAAGACTATCACAGTATCCATATGAAGACATCAAAGTTAATGTGCAATAGAATGTTTATATTATTCTTCATTAAATATTTTTTTTTTGGTCTCTAGCATGGAAACAAGTTACATCTGGACAATTTTCATTTAATACAATGCCTGGTGGACATTTCTTCTTGAAGGAACCTGAGAACACCAAGAAACTAATAAACTATTTTAACCTGAGGTTTGGAGACTACCAAGATTTAGTTTAAATTAGTTTCCAGATAAAATTGTGTAAACAAAGATGAGCAGTTAGTTTTATCTGCAATTTTAATGAGCGACCAGGAGTTTATTGTTGCAATCTTGACATATACTTTACTGGTGCTATAATGTATTATCCGAGATTCTACTTTATCAGTAACTTGTGGTATTATGGTTTTGTTCTTCTTTCCATATTGTCAAAAACTAAGTAATTTTTTCTCCTCATGATGTGGGAAATCTCCTCGGTGAGACATCAAAGAAACCTTTGTGACACGGGATAGACAGCAAATGCTTTGAGGGTGCCAAACATACAGGCTGAACTGACGCAGGACGACTGCCTTGCGAATAGATAAATGTAACTTCTCTGTTCCTGCGCCTTGTGGTAGGATAAAATTCAACCGTAAGCCAGGAAATAATTACCACATTGACCCTTGTATGTCGTCTTGGGCAAACGCACAGCTGTGTAGCAACAGTTCAAAGAAAATACTATTTTTGGAACTCATATGTAACATTAAAGTGGTAGTAGTTTTTACTACAGTATCGTGAACCCCACACATAGGAATCATAATCTAGGGTTAAGTGGTCTAATGACCTCTCCAGACATCTGAGGTTGTATATTCAAGTACAATACAATATCGTGTTATGAAAAGTTAACAACAGTTGGCTATAACGTTTTGAAAAACTTGTCATAATCAAATCAACCTAGTTATTCAGGATTGAATTTCATGAACAACTTTATAACAATAACCGATGTGAACATTTGTTTAAGAGTTAGATGATGTGTACAAACATCATTCAACTGTTGTTTTGGTAATATAGAATAGCAAGTTGAGTGTTAATTAAATGAACCAGGTGAGGGAGAAGAAACTTATTCTTACAATTTGAAAACTGCATGATTGTGTTTAGTTTAGACTAATATTTTGAAAATGCTTGTCTAACTTAGATTGTAGCAATTTGAGAACTTTTTATTGACTTAAAAAAGGTGTTTATTGTGTTATAATATTTCTTTACAGTGACATACCGCTGATCTTTCATATTAAAGGCATTAATTTTTTTTTTTTTTTTTAACTCATTTTTCAAAAAGAAAAATAAATTGTGACTGGATTAACTTTTTATTTTAATAGAATACAGTGACTCACAGAGTCATTTGAAAGAATTTCTGGCTCAGGTTATTGTGTGCAGTAGCAAATGTTTAATGAAAGTGATTGTAGACACTAATTGAGCTCTGAGTGTCTTCCATGTTTCTCTGGGGATTTACCAGTTCCTCTCTAAGAAAGTTTTTGCAAACCTAAACAAGTGGGACATATGGCAATATTATGTGTGTATGCATCAGGTGATTGCAGGGACCCATGTGCTGACTACTTATATTTTGGTTCTCATAACAAGGTCCAAGTAGATGTATGGGATTTCTATAATTTCCATAACTTGTATTGTTCTCTATTGTTCTGCTCTTTAGTGTCCACATCTCACAAGAATATATAGAAAGATTGATGTGAAAAATGAGCACATCAGTCTGAATTTTGATTAGATGGTGATGTTTGTAGAGAAGAATCATTTGTTAATGGGCTGCTGTGTTTAATTAAAATGAGAAATGATTACAATCGACTACACATTTTTGTAAATATCAACCATTTGTAACAACTTGCTCTGATCATACAAACAAGTGGAGTGTGTAACCAGTGAGCAACAGAGACCTTCAGTGTGCATGCCTCTCATCATCTTCTAAACATGATTGAACATATTTATGACACTGCGGTAGATTCTAATAACCAATATATCTTGTGCATTTACTGATGTAAATCATCAGACAGCTGATGAGTAAAGAATAGTGACATTGTGACCTTCCAGGCATGTCGTAAGAGGCGACTAAGGGATTGATCGATAGCTTGACAAGCTGTCATTGTAAAAAAAAAAACAGAACCATAGATTTTAGAAGCAGTGATCTCTGCAATATGTGCCATTTTGGCACGCAAGGTTTCTGCTTTTGAGATTGTAGTTCTGCCCTATGTGCCGTCTTCGGCTCGAAAGGACAATAGATAGAGATTTACTGATGGCTCAGATTTGAAGATTACAAGGAGAATTTAGAATAGAAATAAGAGAAATGGTCTTACAACCAACAGTCTGATTAAGAGAAGGTGGGTATATGGCTAAAATGTCATGCAATGAGGGGGACAAAAACACTGCATCACAAAGCAAGTCCACAAATGGAAAGCAACAGTGAAAACAAAAAGAGGCTGACCTCAAGATACACTGAGAGAAACACAGTCTAGAGGTAGTCACAAAAGGAATTAAAACTTATAGGGCCTTCTTGGCTACTTCTGGCTATTCTTGTTTTACAAAGCTTCACAATTCTGGTAGTGATGAGAAAGCTAATCTTACTTTCAAAGTTGAGTCTGATGAAATATTAATGTTCTTGTTCTCTAGAGGTGAGAGTTGTGCTGCACTAAACACACCTGTCAAAGTAAGCAATGAGCTGTGTTAAGTGGTCTAGAAACACACTTGTCAAAGTAAACAATGAGCTGTGTTAAATGGTCTACAAAAGCACCCGTCAGTTCTTCACTTACAAATCATTACCAACTAAAAGCACATGCAGAGTTGAAAAGCAGTAACTAAGATCCTTTTTGTCTAACTTTTTCTTCCACAAAAATAATTTTCTTCTGAAGGCGGAAACTTTCCTTGACAGTTGCAGTATGTGCGCTTCAGTACCATGCAGGGACATATTTAATCAATTTAGTTGTTCAGATATATAAAACAAAAAAAATTGCCAGCCTCAAAACAAAGTTGTCATCCACAAACTTTCCACAACTAAAAGCTTTTCTTCAACAATATAGCAATGAAGCTCATTTCTCAGTTTATATACCCTTTACAGGGCATTTCCTTGTGAAAGCCAGCACAAGCTGCAATAATAAAGCAAAGGAGAATGTTCAGCTTCCATATCAATGCACATTTGTTCAAAACACCTGCATTTAAGTGCTCACATTTTAATAAAATTTATTACTTCGATATATTATGATTATTCCTCATTTTTTGGAAAGCTGCTTTTGCCTGAGCCATTTTGCATCTGACCTCTGTTGTACAGCTACCGTCTGAGGTTGACATTGTTCCCAGATATTTATATCCATTTAGCTGTTTTAGTTCTGCTTGTCTTTATTGTCATTGCGGTGGTCTTTTTCTTTGTTGGTACTATTACTTCTGTCTTTTTTCCTATTAAGGCTTTATTATTGCTTTCCTTCGCTATAATATTTAACATTTCTTGTAACTCATTTTCATCAGCATACACCAGATTATTTATATTATGACATCCAATTGTTTAATACCGGGCATGCCCCTTATGGATCTTAAAATAATCTGGTGACAGCACACAACCCTGTCTAACACCCTGTTGTATTTGTTGAAACATTCCCAATTAATTTCCAGTTCTTATGGCCGCGGTTTGTTGCCAGTGCATTGTGAATACACCTACACAATTGTTAATCCTTTTTCCCTCCATAAAAAAAATAAGGTATTTGAAAAGATCTGCTGCTTTACTTGCAGATTTTATGTTTTTTTTTTCTGCTGCAAAAAAAGTCATTCCTCACAAAACAAATTACAGTGGCTTCATCCAGCTGAAGAGCAAAATCACCTCGGAGTTTATTTAATCAGCTGGTCATTAACTTGCAGTTGTTAGTAACACTCAGCAGACTCACCTATCATAACAGATACCACACAAACTCTTCTGTGGCTGCTAAGATAAGGTCTTTTGCTACAAGATAAGCAACTTTGTAAGATGAAAGAAGAGCCCTAGAAGGAATTTTAGCTTGATTTTTTTAAAATTGCTTTTTGTTGATTCATTTATTTTAACTTCTGAGAAAAGTATTCACATGGTCTGATCACCAAACTACCATGGACAGAATCCAAATGTTTCACTGTTTACTGAAATGCATACTTGCACAGGCCAGAACTTTATAACAAATGACACATTTTGGGCACTCCCTCATTTTCTACAACTAGTGCCTGTAAATCCAAGTAACTGTGGTCATACTTATGCTTCCCCCACCCCATTTCAATTCGTCTTTTAAACTGCATGAATTGTCAGAAATGGTCCGTTCTTTATTTCTACTTTATAAATGTACCCGTTGTGATTAGAAAACAGAACACAGGCAAGAATAAGATCTAACTGACTTCCGTAAAACGAACGTTCAAACTAATATTTTTCACTGATGTGACTCGAATGCTACTCTAACAAAGCATTTGGTGGGAAAAAGTCTTAAGCAAGACTATTCAGCGCCAGTTATCAATGGTTGATGTCTGCTGCATCCTTTTGAAAAGAAAAGGAAATCAACCCCATTTGGCAACCACAGACACATGACTTACAAAGAATAAAACATTTTTGTCCACTGTCAGTGAAAAGAGGGCTACATAGAGAAATATTAGATTACCAACGTCAGGCGTGGCACTTTACATGATAATGATGTCTGCGGAGCACCTAGGTTCTGTGGTGCACAGTTTGACAACCACTGATCTAAACTGTAAATATTTCACAGTAAGATTTCTAATGACTGACAACTCCAGTTCTGTGTTGGTTGATAAGTCTTCTTACACGCTCACTAAGTTTCTCGTTTATGGTCTGGCCCATCTTAACTCCCATCTCTTTCATCCGAAAGAGTGATGTGGACTCAAGTTTGTTGAAGTCCTGTGCCCTTTCCACATCTGGGAGGGCATTGGTGATATTCACCAGATCCATTGGTTGACCATCTTCAAAAATAGCACAGCAGGATACAGAGAAATATAAAGAAAACATGTGTTCCCAATGTAGTATTACTACTGTTGGGAGGAAAGATCAGGAGAGCTAAAGAGTGAGGATGCAAACCTTGAGTAATTAGGCAAATGGAATATACATAATACTGGTATCAATTCTTAAGGACCAAATAGAACCATAATTAATAACATACCTATAAAAGTAACAGCTGGTTGTGACCACAACAGAAGACTTCAATTAAGTGAAACCAATATATGATGACTGCACAGGAGTATAATGAAAACATTTTAAGAGAATAGTCTAGCAGCCACAATAATAAACATCACCATAAAAATTCTACATGACAATACACTCCATCACAGTACACCAGTGAACAAACTTTATTTCCCAATATATATCACAGACATTCATCAAAGGGTAAATTAAGAGTAATATTCAACTATGTACACATGTAATCACCAGAAGGAAGAGATTATTTTACATTCAACTATCAACAATTTATAACCCACAAATTAATTGAAAAACAAGAAATCATGTCAGCAGCAAAACACATATAAGCCAGAGACTGGTGGCTACCTTAACAGTTCTTAAAAATGGTAACTCAAAACAGAAAGAAATAATAATATAATATTCAGTTTCTCTGAAAGAAGGAAATAATTACAATTTACAAAAAAGAATACGTTTGACTTTTAACAAAATTAGAAAAAAGAAGTTTCACTACTATCCTGGTATTTTCTCAAACCATATTCTTAGGTACCACTTCTGTTGAAGTAAGTCAGGAGAGAATGTTGGTCCTTATACTTGCTGTTCTTGCCTTGCTTAACATTTCTTTGATTTTCTGGAACTGTATTTGAAGTGTTCTGACAGCCTGTAATCTCCAATGTGCCCATGGCAATGTGTGCCATGATTTCTCCACGAATGTTACTTGGCAGGGACAGAAACACCTCTGAGTCAATGTTAGATGGCAGTTTCTGGTTACAAATGTTCCTCCTATATGGATGCGTGGGAAAATTGTGACAAAACTCTGTGGATGTTTGAGAAAGATTTGATGGGCTTGTCACTTGCTTCTTCGAAGATGGATCCTGACTGCCCACAGCATGAGTTTCAGGCTCATTCTGTTCAAAATCTGTGTCTACATTACTAGTGCACTTTACAAAAGGTATGTGCTGAGCTTCTGAGACTCCATCATCTGAACTTTGGTTCAGTTTCTCCAAAAGAAAATTATGATCTAAGACATCTTCAGTCACAGCGTGATCTATGGATGTAAGCACATAATCAGGGCTGTGTTGCTCATCTCCCAAATTTGTGACAATTGAAGGACTCTCATTCCTGATATCAATCTTGCCCAAGTTCTGGGAAAATATTTCAACTGAGCTTCCTTCAACTTTTGTAGCATTAAAGTGCTGACTTTCTTTGGAATTTGATTCTTCTGAAAATAAAGTCTTCCCCCGTTTTGCACAACGACCTTCAACATCACTCAACAAATAACATTCTGAAATTCTCTTACTTTTGACTGTATTTATCCTCTTTTGCTGGTAATACTGATCTTGTCTAACAGTTGTTAGTTCTTGTGTTCTATGAGATCTTGTTCTCATTTTATCTGAGACTTTGGTAAACCTTCTCCCCTGAGGAAGCTCCTCAGCGTAGATTCCAAACTGCAAGAGAATTTCATTCTGTACATCCATGGGCAGTTCTATAATAGTGTGAGCATCAATTTCAGCTGGTAATAAATTCTGCAAACTTGTTTCTTCTGAAGTATTTAGTTCAATATTTGTATAACATCCACTGACTTTGTGAGAGGTACCTGAACCATTTCCACTTTGTTCACAGTCAGGGTTGTTCGTTATGGCTTTCACAAATTGCTCAGATACAAGATAATTTGTAGAGTACTCGACTCTATCTAATGATGAATATATTTTGTTTGTTATTTCATTATTACCTGATTCTTTGGCTCCATCTTCAGGCAATGAAACATCAACTTGTGGCTCAGGCCCAGGAGCATTTTTAAAATTATGCCCCTTGGCATGGGCTTCATTATTTGTTTTCAGAAAGAAATGTTGTATAGTCTTTGTTTTAGCACTGTTCGTTGTCTTGTTCTCAGACTTCAAGATTGTCAGACACATACTTTTATTTGGGTCGTCAGCAATCTCAGTAAATATTCTGTCAACTGAAACATGCCGAGAAACATTGGATTTTGAGAAAAATGTTCCAATATTTCCTATCTCATCAGCAGGTTTGGTCAATTTGGAAAAGCAAATGCCAATCAGAGTCAGGTGAAATGGTTTTGATGTATCCACTAACTTGCCAAACAAAGTCATCAACAGCAGCATCAGTCGTTCAACTACTGTCTCAGATGTCCCTGCAGAAAACAGAAACTGGATATCTTTAAACTGATCTAATACAGTGAGCTTTCACACAAATTATAATCTAACACAGATTAATAAACCACACCTGTTTCTGGTTGCAGTCTAACTCTATTTTCTTGGTAGATCTGCAACATCATGCTCCAGTCAGTAATTAATTCATTTAGAACAGTCTTCAAGAGCTCTACCCATAATGCTAAGATATCTACCATTCTTTTTTTTCAATTAAAGTTTTTTGATTTCCCATGTGAATGTTCCCGTGTAGACAAATCATCCTGTGTTGCAAAATATATCCTATTTATTGTTATAGAACACAAAATATATCCTATTTATTGTTACAGAACACAAAATATATCCTATTTATTGTTATAGAACACAAAATATATCCTATTTATTGATATAGAACACAAAATATATCCTATTTACCCTTTTAGAACACAAAATATATCCTATTTATTGTTATAGAACACAAAATATATCCTATTTACCCTTTTAGAACACAAAATATATCCTATTTATTGTTATAGAACACAAAGTATATCCTATTTACCCTTTTAGAACACAAAATATATCCTATTTATCCTTATATAACATAAGATATATCCTAATTATCCTTATGGAACACAAGATATATCCTAATTATCCTTATGGAACACAAGATATATCCTAATTGTCTTTACAGAAAACAAGATGTATCCTAATTGTCCTTTTAGAACATAATAAACAGTAATGCAAACAGTTTTACCGCAGTGATGTAAGTATTATCATGTACATTTTTAAAATCATTCAAGGAACAAATTCAATTTTTTAGAAGATGATTAAAGAAAAGAAAAAACCAATTTAAACTAAATAGAGTGTTTATAACAGTGGGTGAGAGAATGGATAACTTGTGTTTCTAATCAGAATATATGGTTGGACCAAAGAAAAGATTTTTCTACCAATGGTGAAATGAAAACTCTGACTCAAACACCTCATGATGACTGCACTCAGTGTGCAATCTTTACTCTCCAGTCCCATAGTCAGACCCAGCAATGGGATAAATGTCATAAAGATGGAGCATATAATAGTTAACAAGTAATGTTCTCATTATTTCTAATAATTGTGGCAATGTAGGGCATTTAACCTCATTGCTGTTAAAAAAGAAGCATCTGAGTGTATAAACATATAAGAAAAGTGAAGGTGGGCTCTGTACACAGGCAATGACTCTACCCATTGCCTGTGTACAGAGCCCTCTTCATCAGACTCTAATTGCTTCTGTCTCTTGACTCTACCTGGCTCAGTCTCTAACTGACATTTTATTTTCTGCCACTCTGACCACTGTTCTATTCACTTTCTGAGTGAAAGAACAGATCTATGCAGCATCTGTTTATCCTGAAGTCTGCTTTATCCTTCCATTGTTTCAGGTTTACTCATTTGTACAATGATTCTGCTGAGTATATTACTGGGTATTGATGAAGTGTAACTTCTTCTATTACCATATTGTTGTATAATTTTGGAAATGTTTTAATTATTTCTTTATTGCATTCATGTGTTGTTGCCAGATTTGTGAGAAAAGTGGTTCCAAAATTTCAGCTGCCATAGCTTGTATCTGGAGTGTCACAACAATGGGTTTTTTTGTTCTTCAATCCCTGGATGGCTTTGATGATTTCTTCTTTCTATGGGGGATTTGTATTGATGTCAAGATTTACATATGCCTTATGAATATTTGATGGTAGTTGACCCCAATATGTCATCAGCTGTACATCTGCTCTGGAAACTGTTGCAAGATTGTCATGAGGACAGGCATGAAGACTATCACAGTATCCATATGAAGACATCAAAGTTAATGTGCAATAGAATGTTTATATTATTCTTCATTAAATATTTTTTTTTTGGTCTCTAGCATGGAAACAAGTTACATCTGGACAATTTTCATTTAATACAATGCCTGGTGGACATTTCTTCTTGAAGGAACCTGAGAACACCAAGAAACTAATAAACTATTTTAACCTGAGGTTTGGAGACTACCAAGATTTAGTTTAAATTAGTTTCCAGATAAAATTGTGTAAACAAAGATGAGCAGTTAGTTTTATCTGCAATTTTAATGAGCGACCAGGAGTTTATTGTTGCAATCTTGACATATACTTTACTGGTGCTATAATGTATTATCCGAGATTCTACTTTATCAGTAACTTGTGGTATTATGGTTTTGTTCTTCTTTCCATATTGTCAAAAACTAAGTAATTTTTTCTCCTCATGATGTGGGAAATCTCCTCGGTGAGACATCAAAGAAACCTTTGTGACACGGGATAGACAGCAAATGCTTTGAGGGTGCCAAACATACAGGCTGAACTGACGCAGGACGACTGCCTTGCGAATAGATAAATGTAACTTCTCTGTTCCTGCGCCTTGTGGTAGGATTTTAGGCTAAAATTCAACCGTAAGCCAGGAAATAATTACCACATTGACCCTTGTATGTCGTCTTGGGCAAACGCACAGCTGTGTAGCAACAGTTCAAAGAAAATACTATTTTTGGAACTCATATGTAACATTAAAGTGGTAGTAGTTTTTACTACAGTATCGTGAACCCCACACATAGGAATCATAATCTAGGGTTAAGTGGTCTAATGACCTCTCCAGACATCTGAGGTTGTATATTCAAGTACAATACAATATCGTGTTATGAAAAGTTAACAACAGTTGGCTATAACGTTTTGAAAAACTTGTCATAATCAAATCAACCTAGTTATTCAGGATTGAATTTCATGAACAACTTTATAACAATAACCGATGTGAACATTTGTTTAAGAGTTAGATGATGTGTACAAACATCATTCAACTGTTGTTTTGGTAATATAGAATAGCAAGTTGAGTGTTAATTAAATGAACCAGGTGAGGGAGAAGAAACTTATTCTTACAATTTGAAAACTGCATGATTGTGTTTAGTTTAGACTAATATTTTGAAAATGCTTGTCTAACTTAGATTGTAGCAATTTGAGAACTTTTTATTGACTTAAAAAAGGTGTTTATTGTGTTATAATATTTCTTTACAGTGACATACCGCTGATCTTTCATATTAAAGGCATTAATTTTTTTTTTTTTTTAAACTCATTTTTCAAAAAGAAAAATAAATTGTGACTGGATTAACTTTTTATTTTAATAGAATACAGTGACTCACAGAGTCATTTGAAAGAATTTCTGGCTCAGGTTATTGTGTGCAGTAGCAAATGTTTAATGAAAGTGATTGTAGACACTAATTGAGCTCTGAGTGTCTTCCATGTTTCTCTGGGCATTTACCAGTTCCTCTCTAAGAAAGTTTTTGCAAACCTAAACAAGTGGGACATATGGCAATATTATGTGTGTATGCATCAGGTAATTGCAGGGACCCATGTGCTGACTACTTATATTTTGGTTCTCATAACAAGGTCCAAGTAGATGTATGGGATTTCTATAATTTCCATAACTTGTATTGTTCTCTATTGTTCTGCTCTTTAGTGTCCACATCTCACAAGAATATATAGAAAGATTGATGTGAAAAATGAGCACATCAGTCTGAATTTTGATTAGATGGTGATGTTTGTAGAGAAGAATCATTTGTTAATGGGCTGCTGTGTTTAATTAAAATGAGAAATGATTACAATCGACTACACATTTTTGTAAATATCAACCATTTGTAACAACTTGCTCTGATCATACAAACAAGTGGAGTGTGTAACCAGTGAGCAACAGAGACCTTCAGTGTGCATGCCTCTCATCATCTTCTAAACATGATTGAACATATTTATGACACTGCGGTAGATTCTAATAACCAATATATCTTGTGCATTTACTGATGTAAATCATCAGACAGCTGATGAGTAAAGAATAGTGACATTGTGACCTTCCAGGCATGTCGTAAGAGGCGACTAAGGAGATTGATCGATAGCTTGACAAGCTGTCATTGTAAAAAGTATTGTTGTGGAAACAGAACCATAGATTTTAGAAGCAGTGATCTCTGCAATATGTGCCATTTTGGCACGCAAGGTTTCTGCTTTTGAGATTGTAGTTCTGCCCTATGTGCCGTCTTCGGCTCGAAAGGACAATAGATAGAGATTTACTGATGGCTCAGATTTGAAGATTACAAGGAGAATTTAGAATAGAAATAAGAGAAATGGTCTTACAACCAACAGTCTGATTAAGAGAAGGTGGGTATATGGCTAAAATGTCATGCAATGAGGGGGACAAAAACACTGCATCACAAAGCAAGTCCACAAATGGAAAGCAACAGTGAAAACAAAAAGAGGCTGACCTCAAGATACACTGAGAGAAACACAGTCTAGAGGTAGTCACAAAAGGAATTAAAACTTATAGGGCCTTCTTGGCTACTTCTGGCTATTCTTGTTTTACAAAGCTTCACAATTCTGGTAGTGATGAGAAAGCTAATCTTACTTTCAAAGTTGAGTCTGATGAAATATTAATGTTCTTGTTCTCTAGAGGTGAGAGTTGTGCTGCACTAAACACACCTGTCAAAGTAAGCAATGAGCTGTGTTAAGTGGTCTAGAAACACACTTGTCAAAGTAAGCAATGAGCTGTGTTAAATGGTCTAGAAACACACTTGTCAAAGTAAGCAATGAGCTGTGTTAAATGGTCTAGAAACACACTTGTCAAAGTAAACAATGAGCTGTGTTAAATGGTCTACAAAAGCACCCGTCAGTTCTTCACTTACAAATCATTACCAACTAAAAGCACATGCAGAGTTGAAAAGCAGTAACTAAGATCCTTTTTGTCTAACTTTTTCTTCCACAAAAATAATTTTCTTCTGAAGGCGGAAACTTTCCTTGACAGTTGCAGTATGTGCGCTTCAGTACCATGCAGGGACATATTTAATCAATTTAGTTGTTCAGATATATAAAACAAAAAAAATTGCCAGCCTCAAAACAAAGTTGTCATCCACAAACTTTCCACAACTAAAAGCTTTTCTTCAACAATATAGCAATGAAGCTCATTTCTCAGTTTATATACCCTTTACAGGGCATTTCCTTGTGAAAGCCAGCACAAGCTGCAATAATAAAGCAAAGGAGAATGTTCAGCTTCCATATCAATGCACATTTGTTCAAAACACCTGCATTTAAGTGCTCACATTTTAATAAAATTTATTACTTCGATATATTATGATTATTCCTCATTTTTTGGAAAGCTGCTTTTGCCTGAGCCATTTTGCATCTGACCTCTGTTGTACAGCTACCGTCTGAGGTTGACATTGTTCCCAGATATTTATATCCATTTAGCTGTTTTAGTTCTGCTTGTCTTTATTGTCATTGCGGTGGTCTTTTTCTTTGTTGGTACTATTACTTCTGTCTTTTTTCCTATTAAGGCTTTATTATTGCTTTCCTTCGCTATAATATTTAACATTTCTTGTAACTCATTTTCATCAGCATACACCAGATTATTTATATTATGACATCCAATTGTTTAATACCGGGCATGCCCCTTATGGATCTTAAAATAATCTGGTGACAGCACACAACCCTGTCTAACACCCTGTTGTATTTGTTGAAACATTCCCAATTAATTTCCAGTTCTTATGGCCGCGGTTTGTTGCCAGTGCATTGTGAATACACCTACACAATTGTTAATCCTTTTTCCCTCCATAAAAAAAATAAGGTATTTGAAAAGATCTGCTGCTTTACTTGCAGATTTTATGTTTTTTTTTTTCTGCTGCAAAAAAAGTCATTCCTCACAAAACAAATTACAGTGGCTTCATCCAGCTGAAGAGCAAAATCACCTCGGAGTTTATTTAATCAGCTGGTCATTAACTTGCAGTTGTTAGTAACACTCAGCAGACTCACCTATCATAACAGATACCACACAAACTCTTCTGTGGCTGCTAAGATAAGGTCTTTTGCTACAAGATAAGCAACTTTGTAAGATGAAAGAAGAGCCCTAGAAGGAATTTTAGCTTGATTTTTTTAAAATTGCTTTTTGTTGATTCATTTATTTTAACTTCTGAGAAAAGTATTCACATGGTCTGATCACCAAACTACCATGGACAGAATCCAAATGTTTCACTGTTTACTGAAATGCATACTTGCACAGGCCAGAACTTTATAACAAATGACACATTTTGGGCACTCCCTCATTTTCTACAACTAGTGCCTGTAAATCCAAGTAACTGTGGTCATACTTATGCTTCCCCCACCCCATTTCAATTCGTCTTTTAAACTGCATGAATTGTCAGAAATGGTCCGTTCTTTATTTCTACTTTATAAATGTACCCGTTGTGATTAGAAAACAGAACACAGGCAAGAATAAGATCTAACTGACTTCCGTAAAACGAACGTTCAAACTAATATTTTTCACTGATGTGACTCGAATGCTACTCTAACAAAGCATTTGGTGGGAAAAAGTCTTAAGCAAGACTATTCAGCGCCAGTTATCAATGGTTGATGTCTGCTGCATCCTTTTGAAAAGAAAAGGAAATCAACCCCATTTGGCAACCACAGACACATGACTTACAAAGAATAAAACATTTTTGTCCACTGTCAGTGAAAAGAGGGCTACATAGAGAAATATTAGATTACCAACGTCAGGCGTGGCACTTTACATGATAATGATGTCTGCGGAGCACCTAGGTTCTGTGGTGCACAGTTTGACAACCACTGATCTAAACTGTAAATATTTCACAGTAAGATTTCTAATGACTGACAACTCCAGTTCTGTGTTGGTTGATAAGTCTTCTTACACGCTCACTAAGTTTCTCGTTTATGGTCTGGCCCATCTTAACTCCCATCTCTTTCATCCGAAAGAGTGATGTGGACTCAAGTTTGTTGAAGTCCTGTGCCCTTTCCACATCTGGGAGGGCATTGGTGATATTCACCAGATCCATTGGTTGACCATCTTCAAAAATAGCACAGCAGGATACAGAGAAATATAAAGAAAACATGTGTTCCCAATGTAGTATTACTACTGTTGGGAGGAAAGATCAGGAGAGCTAAAGAGTGAGGATGCAAACCTTGAGTAATTAGGCAAATGGAATATACATAATACTGGTATCAATTCTTAAGGACCAAATAGAACCATAATTAATAACATACCTATAAAAGTAACAGCTGGTTGTGACCACAACAGAAGACTTCAATTAAGTGAAACCAATATATGATGACTGCACAGGAGTATAATGAAAACATTTTAAGAGAATAGTCTAGCAGCCACAATAATAAACATCACCATAAAAATTCTACATGACAATACACTCCATCACAGTACACCAGTGAACAAACTTTATTTCCCAATATATATCACAGACATTCATCAAAGGGTAAATTAAGAGTAATATTCAACTATGTACACATGTAATCACCAGAAGGAAGAGATTATTTTACATTCAACTATCAACAATTTATAACCCACAAATTAATTGAAAAACAAGAAATCATGTCAGCAGCAAAACACATATAAGCCAGAGACTGGTGGCTACCTTAACAGTTCTTAAAAATGGTAACTCAAAACAGAAAGAAATAATAATATAATATTCAGTTTCTCTGAAAGAAGGAAATAATTACAATTTACAAAAAAGAATACGTTTGACTTTTAACAAAATTAGAAAAAAGAAGTTTCACTACTATCCTGGTATTTTCTCAAACCATATTCTTAGGTACCACTTCTGTTGAAGTAAGTCAGGAGAGAATGTTGGTCCTTATACTTGCTGTTCTTGCCTTGCTTAACATTTCTTTGATTTTCTGGAACTGTATTTGAAGTGTTCTGACAGCCTGTAATCTCCAATGTGCCCATGGCAATGTGTGCCATGATTTCTCCACGAATGTTACTTGGCAGGGACAGAAACACCTCTGAGTCAATGTTAGATGGCAGTTTCTGGTTACAAATGTTCCTCCTATATGGATGCGTGGGAAAATTGTGACAAAACTCTGTGGATGTTTGAGAAAGATTTGATGGGCTTGTCACTTGCTTCTTCGAAGATGGATCCTGACTGCCCACAGCATGAGTTTCAGGCTCATTCTGTTCAAAATCTGTGTCTACATTACTAGTGCACTTTACAAAAGGTATGTGCTGAGCTTCTGAGACTCCATCATCTGAACTTTGGTTCAGTTTCTCCAAAAGAAAATTATGATCTAAGACATCTTCAGTCACAGCGTGATCTATGGATGTAAGCACATAATCAGGGCTGTGTTGCTCATCTCCCAAATTTGTGACAATTGAAGGACTCTCATTCCTGATATCAATCTTGCCCAAGTTCTGGGAAAATATTTCAACTGAGCTTCCTTCAACTTTTGTAGCATTAAAGTGCTGACTTTCTTTGGAATTTGATTCTTCTGAAAATAAAGTCTTCCCCCGTTTTGCACAACGACCTTCAACATCACTCAACAAATAACATTCTGAAATTCTCTTACTTTTGACTGTATTTATCCTCTTTTGCTGGTAATACTGATCTTGTCTAACAGTTGTTAGTTCTTGTGTTCTATGAGATCTTGTTCTCATTTTATCTGAGACTTTGGTAAACCTTCTCCCCTGAGGAAGCTCCTCAGCGTAGATTCCAAACTGCAAGAGAATTTCATTCTGTACATCCATGGGCAGTTCTATAATAGTGTGAGCATCAATTTCAGCTGGTAATAAATTCTGCAAACTTGTTTCTTCTGAAGTATTTAGTTCAATATTTGTATAACATCCACTGACTTTGTGAGAGGTACCTGAACCATTTCCACTTTGTTCACAGTCAGGGTTGTTCGTTATGGCTTTCACAAATTGCTCAGATACAAGATAATTTGTAGAGTACTCGACTCTATCTAATGATGAATATATTTTGTTTGTTATTTCATTATTACCTGATTCTTTGGCTCCATCTTCAGGCAATGAAACATCAACTTGTGGCTCAGGCCCAGGAGCATTTTTAAAATTATGCCCCTTGGCATGGGCTTCATTATTTGTTTTCAGAAAGAAATGTTGTATAGTCTTTGTTTTAGCACTGTTCGTTGTCTTGTTCTCAGACTTCAAGATTGTCAGACACATACTTTTATTTGGGTCGTCAGCAATCTCAGTAAATATTCTGTCAACTGAAACATGCCGAGAAACATTGGATTTTGAGAAAAATGTTCCAATATTTCCTATCTCATCAGCAGGTTTGGTCAATTTGGAAAAGCAAATGCCAATCAGAGTCAGGTGAAATGGTTTTGATGTATCCACTAACTTGCCAAACAAAGTCATCAACAGCAGCATCAGTCGTTCAACTACTGTCTCAGATGTCCCTGCAGAAAACAGAAACTGGATATCTTTAAACTGATCTAATACAGTGAGCTTTCACACAAATTATAATCTAACACAGATTAATAAACCACACCTGTTTCTGGTTGCAGTCTAACTCTATTTTCTTGGTAGATCTGCAACATCATGCTCCAGTCAGTAATTAATTCATTTAGAACAGTCTTCAAGAGCTCTACCCATAATGCTAAGATATCTACCATTCTTTTTTTTCAATTAAAGTTTTTTGATTTCCCATGTGAATGTTCCCGTGTAGACAAATCATCCTGTGTTGCAAAATATATCCTATTTATTGTTATAGAACACAAAATATATCCTATTTATTGTTACAGAACACAAAATATATCCTATTTATTGTTATAGAACACAAAATATATCCTATTTATTGATATAGAACACAAAATATATCCTATTTACCCTTTTAGAACACAAAATATATCCTATTTATTGTTATAGAACACAAAATATATCCTATTTACCCTTTTAGAACACAAAATATATCCTATTTATTGTTATAGAACACAAAGTATATCCTATTTACCCTTTTAGAACACAAAATATATCCTATTTATCCTTATATAACATAAGATATATCCTAATTATCCTTATGGAACACAAGATATATCCTAATTATCCTTATGGAACACAAGATATATCCTAATTGTCTTTACAGAAAACAAGATGTATCCTAATTGTCCTTTTAGAACATAATAAACAGTAATGCAAACAGTTTTACCGCAGTGATGTAAGTATTATCATGTACATTTTTAAAATCATTCAAGGAACAAATTCAATTTTTTAGAAGATGATTAAAGAAAAGAAAAAACCAATTTAAACTAAATAGAGTGTTTATAACAGTGGGTGAGAGAATGGATAACTTGTGTTTCTAATCAGAATATATGGTTGGACCAAAGAAAAGATTTTTCTACCAATGGTGAAATGAAAACTCTGACTCAAACACCTCATGATGACTGCACTCAGTGTGCAATCTTTACTCTCCAGTCCCATAGTCAGACCCAGCAATGGGATAAATGTCATAAAGATGGAGCATATAATAGTTAACAAGTAATGTTCTCATTATTTCTAATAATTGTGGCAATGTAGGGCATTTAACCTCATTGCTGTTAAAAAAGAAGCATCTGAGTGTATAAACATATAAGAAAAGTGAAGGTGGGCTCTGTACACAGGCAATGACTCTACCCATTGCCTGTGTACAGAGCCCTCTTCATCAGACTCTAATTGCTTCTGTCTCTTGACTCTACCTGGCTCAGTCTCTAACTGACATTTTATTTTCTGCCACTCTGACCACTGTTCTATTCACTTTCTGAGTGAAAGAACAGATCTATGCAGCATCTGTTTATCCTGAAGTCTGCTTTATCCTTCCATTGTTTCAGGTTTACTCATTTGTACAATGATTCTGCTGAGTATATTACTGGGTATTGATGAAGTGTAACTTCTTCTATTACCATATTGTTGTATAATTTTGGAAATGTTTTAATTATTTCTTTATTGCATTCATGTGTTGTTGCCAGATTTGTGAGAAAAGTGGTTCCAAAATTTCAGCTGCCATAGCTTGTATCTGGAGTGTCACAACAATGGGTTTTTTTGTTCTTCAATCCCTGGATGGCTTTGATGATTTCTTCTTTCTATGGGGGATTTGTATTGATGTCAAGATTTACATATGCCTTATGAATATTTGATGGTAGTTGACCCCAATATGTCATCAGCTGTACATCTGCTCTGGAAACTGTTGCAAGATTGTCATGAGGACAGGCATGAAGACTATCACAGTATCCATATGAAGACATCAAAGTTAATGTGCAATAGAATGTTTATATTATTCTTCATTAAATATTTTTTTTTGGTCTCTAGCATGGAAACAAGTTACATCTGGACAATTTTCATTTAATACAATGCCTGGTGGACATTTCTTCTTGAAGGAACCTGAGAACACCAAGAAACTAATAAACTATTTTAACCTGAGGTTTGGAGACTACCAAGATTTAGTTTAAATTAGTTTCCAGATAAAATTGTGTAAACAAAGATGAGCAGTTAGTTTTATCTGCAATTTTAATGAGCGACCAGGAGTTTATTGTTGCAATCTTGACATATACTTTACTGGTGCTATAATGTATTATCCGAGATTCTACTTTATCAGTAACTTGTGGTATTATGGTTTTGTTCTTCTTTCCATATTGTCAAAAACTAAGTAATTTTTTCTCCTCATGATGTGGGAAATCTCCTCGGTGAGACATCAAAGAAACCTTTGTGACACGGGATAGACAGCAAATGCTTTGAGGGTGCCAAACATACAGGCTGAACTGACGCAGGACGACTGCCTTGCGAATAGATAAATGTAACTTCTCTGTTCCTGCGCCTTGTGGTAGGATTTTAGGCTAAAATTCAACCGTAAGCCAGGAAATAATTACCACATTGACCCTTGTATGTCGTCTTGGGCAAACGCACAGCTGTGTAGCAACAGTTCAAAGAAAATACTATTTTTGGAACTCATATGTAACATTAAAGTGGTAGTAGTTTTTACTACAGTATCGTGAACCCCACACATAGGAATCATAATCTAGGGTTAAGTGGTCTAATGACCTCTCCAGACATCTGAGGTTGTATATTCAAGTACAATACAATATCGTGTTATGAAAAGTTAACAACAGTTGGCTATAACGTTTTGAAAAACTTGTCATAATCAAATCAACCTAGTTATTCAGGATTGAATTTCATGAACAACTTTATAACAATAACCGATGTGAACATTTGTTTAAGAGTTAGATGATGTGTACAAACATCATTCAACTGTTGTTTTGGTAATATAGAATAGCAAGTTGAGTGTTAATTAAATGAACCAGGTGAGGGAGAAGAAACTTATTCTTACAATTTGAAAACTGCATGATTGTGTTTAGTTTAGACTAATATTTTGAAAATGCTTGTCTAACTTAGATTGTAGCAATTTGAGAACTTTTTATTGACTTAAAAAAGGTGTTTATTGTGTTATAATATTTCTTTACAGTGACATACCGCTGATCTTTCATATTAAAGGCATTAATTTTTTTTTTTTTTTAAACTCATTTTTCAAAAAGAAAAATAAATTGTGACTGGATTAACTTTTTATTTTAATAGAATACAGTGACTCACAGAGTCATTTGAAAGAATTTCTGGCTCAGGTTATTGTGTGCAGTAGCAAATGTTTAATGAAAGTGATTGTAGACACTAATTGAGCTCTGAGTGTCTTCCATGTTTCTCTGGGCATTTACCAGTTCCTCTCTAAGAAAGTTTTTGCAAACCTAAACAAGTGGGACATATGGCAATATTATGTGTGTATGCATCAGGTAATTGCAGGGACCCATGTGCTGACTACTTATATTTTGGTTCTCATAACAAGGTCCAAGTAGATGTATGGGATTTCTATAATTTCCATAACTTGTATTGTTCTCTATTGTTCTGCTCTTTAGTGTCCACATCTCACAAGAATATATAGAAAGATTGATGTGAAAAATGAGCACATCAGTCTGAATTTTGATTAGATGGTGATGTTTGTAGAGAAGAATCATTTGTTAATGGGCTGCTGTGTTTAATTAAAATGAGAAATGATTACAATCGACTACACATTTTTGTAAATATCAACCATTTGTAACAACTTGCTCTGATCATACAAACAAGTGGAGTGTGTAACCAGTGAGCAACAGAGACCTTCAGTGTGCATGCCTCTCATCATCTTCTAAACATGATTGAACATATTTATGACACTGCGGTAGATTCTAATAACCAATATATCTTGTGCATTTACTGATGTAAATCATCAGACAGCTGATGAGTAAAGAATAGTGACATTGTGACCTTCCAGGCATGTCGTAAGAGGCGACTAAGGAGATTGATCGATAGCTTGACAAGCTGTCATTGTAAAAAGTATTGTTGTGGAAACAGAACCATAGATTTTAGAAGCAGTGATCTCTGCAATATGTGCCATTTTGGCACGCAAGGTTTCTGCTTTTGAGATTGTAGTTCTGCCCTATGTGCCGTCTTCGGCTCGAAAGGACAATAGATAGAGATTTACTGATGGCTCAGATTTGAAGATTACAAGGAGAATTTAGAATAGAAATAAGAGAAATGGTCTTACAACCAACAGTCTGATTAAGAGAAGGTGGGTATATGGCTAAAATGTCATGCAATGAGGGGGACAAAAACACTGCATCACAAAGCAAGTCCACAAATGGAAAGCAACAGTGAAAACAAAAAGAGGCTGACCTCAAGATACACTGAGAGAAACACAGTCTAGAGGTAGTCACAAAAGGAATTAAAACTTATAGGGCCTTCTTGGCTACTTCTGGCTATTCTTGTTTTACAAAGCTTCACAATTCTGGTAGTGATGAGAAAGCTAATCTTACTTTCAAAGTTGAGTCTGATGAAATATTAATGTTCTTGTTCTCTAGAGGTGAGAGTTGTGCTGCACTAAACACACCTGTCAAAGTAAGCAATGAGCTGTGTTAAGTGGTCTAGAAACACACTTGTCAAAGTAAGCAATGAGCTGTGTTAAGTGGTCTAGAAACACACCTGTCAAAGTAAGCAATGAGCTGTGTTAAATGGTCTAGAAACACACTTGTCAAAGTAAACAATGAGCTGTGTTAAATGGTCTAGAAACACACTTGTCAAAGTAAGAAATGAGCTGTGTTAAATGGTCTAGAAACACACTTGTCAAAGTAAACAATGAACTGTGTTAAATGGTCTAGAAACACACTTGTCAAAGTAAGAAATGAGCTGTGTTAAATGGTCTAGAAACACACTTGTCAAACTAAGCAATGAACTGTGTTAAATGGTCTAGAAACACACTTGTCAAAGTAAGCAATGAGCTGTGTTAAATGGTCTAGAAACACACTTGTCAAAGTAAGCAATGAGCTGTGTTAAATGGTCTAGAAAAACACTTGTCAAAGTAAGCAATGAGCTGTGTTAAATGGTCTAGAAACACACTTGTCAAAGTAAGCAATGAGCTGTGTTAAATGGTCTAGAAACACACTTGTCAAAGTAAGCAATGAGCTGTGTTAAATGGTCTACAAAAGCACCCGTCAGTTCTTCACTTACAAATCATTACCAACTAAAAGCACATGCAGAGTTGAAAAGCAGTAACTAAGATCCTTTTTGTCTAACTTTTTCTTCCACAAAAATAATTTTCTTCTGAAGGCGGAAACTTTCCTTGACAGTTGCAGTATGTGCGCTTCAGTACCATGCAGGGACATATTTAATCAATTTAGTTGTTCAGATATATAAAACAAAAAAAACTGCCAGCCTCAAAACAAAGTTGTCATCCACAAACTTTCCACAACTAAAAGCTTTTCTTCAACAATATAGCAATGAAGCTCATTTCTCAGTTTATATACCCTTTACAGGGCATTTCCTTGTGAAAGCCAGCACAAGCTGCAATAATAAAGCAAAGGAGAATGTTCAGCTTCCATATCAATGCACATTTGTTCAAAACACCTGCATTTAAGTGCTCACATTTTAATAAAATTTATTACTTCGATATATTATGATTATTCCTCATTTTTTGGAAAGCTGCTTTTGCCTGAGCCATTTTGCATCTGACCTCTGTTGTACAGCTACCGTCTGAGGTTGACATTGTTCCCAGATATTTATATCCATTTAGCTGTTTTAGTTCTGCTTGTCTTTATTGTTCATTGCGGTGGTCTTTTTCTTTGTTGGTACTATTACTTCTGTCTTTTTTCCTATTAAGGCTTTATTATTGCTTTCCTTCGCTATAATATTTAACATTTCTTGTAACTCATTTTCATCAGCATACACCAGATTATTTATATTATGACATCCAATTGTTTAATACCGGGCATGCCCCTTATGGATCTTAAAATAATCTGGTGACAGCACACAACCCTGTCTAACACCCTGTTGTATTTGTTGAAACATTCCCAATTAATTTCAAGTTCTTATGGCCGCGGTTTGTTGCCAGTGCATTGTGAATACACCTACACAATTGTTAATCCTTTTTCCCTCCATAAAAAAAATAAGGTATTTGAAAAGATCTGCTGCTTTACTTGCAGATTTTATGTTTTTTTTTTTCTGCTGCAAAAAAAGTCATTCCTCACAAAACAAATTACAGTGGCTTCATCCAGCTGAAGAGCAAAATCACCTCGGAGTTTATTTAATCAGCTGGTCATTAACTTGCAGTTGTTAGTAACACTCAGCAGACTCACCTATCATAACAGATACCACACAAACTCTTCTGTGGCTGCTAAGATAAGGTCTTTTGCTACAAGATAAGCAACTTTGTAAGATGAAAGAAGAGCCCTAGAAGGAATTTTAGCTTGATTTTTTAAAATTGCTTTTTGTTGATTCATTTATTTTAACTTCTGAGAAAAGTATTCACATGGTCTGATCACCAAACTACCATGGACAGAATCCAAATGTTTCACTGTTTACTGAAATGCATACTTGCACAGGCCAGAACTTTATAACAAATGACACATTTTGGGCACTCCCTCATTTTCTACAACTAGTGCCTGTAAATCCAAGTAACTGTGGTCATACTTATGCTTCCCCCACCCCATTTCAATTCGTCTTTTAAACTGCATGAATTGTCAGAAATGGTCCGTTCTTTATTTCTACTTTATAAATGTACCCGTTGTGATTAGAAAACAGAACACAGGCAAGAATAAGATCTAACTGACTTCCGTAAAACGAACGTTCAAACTAATATTTTTCACTGATGTGACTCGAATGCTACTCTAACAAAGCATTTGGTGGGAAAAAGTCTTAAGCAAGACTATTCAGCGCCAGTTATCAATGGTTGATGTCTGCTGCATCCTTTTGAAAAGAAAAGGAAATCAACCCCATTTGGCAACCACAGACACATGACTTACAAAGAATAAAACATTTTTGTCCACTGTCAGTGAAAAGAGGGCTACATAGAGAAATATTAGATTACCAACGTCAGGCGTGGCACTTTACATGATAATGATGTCTGCGGAGCACCTAGGTTCTGTGGTGCACAGTTTGACAACCACTGATCTAAACTGTAAATATTTCACAGTAAGATTTCTAATGACTGACAACTCCAGTTCTGTGTTGGTTGATAAGTCTTCTTACACGCTCACTAAGTTTCTCGTTTATGGTCTGGCCCATCTTAACTCCCATCTCTTTCATCCGAAAGAGTGATGTGGACTCAAGTTTGTCGAAGTCCTGTGCCCTTTCCACATCTGGGAGGGCATTGGTGATATTCACCAGATCCATTGGTTGACCATCTTCAAAAATAGCACAGCAGGATACAGAGAAATATAAAGAAAACATGTGTTCCCAATGTAGTATTACTACTGTTGGGAGGAAAGATCAGGAGAGCTAAAGAGTGAGGATGCAAACCTTGAGTAATTAGGCAAATGGAATATACATAATACTGGTATCAATTCTTAAGGACCAAATAGAACCATAATTAATAACACCTATAAAAGTAACAGCTGGTTGTGACCACAACAGAAGACTTCAATTAAGTGAAACCAATATATGATGACTGCACAGGAGTATAATGAAAACATTTTAAGAGAATAGTCTAGCAGCCACAATAATAAACATCACCATAAAAATTCTACATGACAATACACTCCATCACAGTACACCAGTGAACAAACTTTATTTCCCAATATATATCACAGACATTCATCAAAGGGTAAATTAAGAGTAATATTCAACTATGTACACATGTAATCACCAGAAGGAAGAGATTATTTTACATTCAACTATCAACAATTTATAACCCACAAATTAATTGAAAAACAAGAAATCATGTCAGCAGCAAAACACATATAAGCCAGAGACTGGTGGCTATCTTAACAGTTCTTAAAAATGGTAACTCAAAACAGAAAGAAATAATAATATAATATTCAGTTTCTCTGAAAGAAGTAAATAATTACAATTTACAAAAAAGAATATGTTTGACTTTTAACAAAATTAGAAAAAAGAAGTTTCACTACTATCCTGGTATTTTCTCAAACCATATTCTTAGGTACCACTTCTGTTGAAGTAAGTCAGGAGAGAATGTTGGTCCTTATACTTGCTGTTCTTGCCTTGCTTAACATTTCTTTGATTTTCTGGAACTGTATTTGAAGTGTTCTGACAGCCTGTAATCTCCAATGTGCCCATGGCAATGTGTGCCATGATTTCTCCACGAATGTTACTTGGCAGGGACAGAAACACCTCTGAGTCAATGTTAGATGGCAGTTTCTGGTTACAAATGTTCCTCCTATATGGATGCGTGGGAAAATTGTGACAAAACTCTGTGGATGTTTGAGAAAGATTTGATGGGCTTGTCACTTGCTTCTTCGAAGATGGATCCTGACTGCCCACAGCATGAGTTTCAGGCTCATTCTGTTCAAAATCTGTGTCTACATTACTAGTGCACTTTACAAAAGGTATGTGCTGAGCTTCTGAGACTCCATCATCTGAACTTTGGTTCAGTTTCTCCAAAAGAAAATTATGATCTAAGACATCTTCAGTCACAGCGTGATCTATGGATGAAAGCACATAATCAGGGCTGTGTTGCTCATCTCCCAAATTTGTGACAATTGAAGGACTCTCATTCCTGATATCAATCTTGCCCAAGTTCTGGGAAAATATTTCAACTGAGCTTCCTTCAACTTTTGTAGCATTAAAGTGCTGACTTTCTTTGGAATTTGATTCTTCTGAAAATAAAGTCTTCCCCCGTTTTGCACAACGACCTTCAACATCACTCAACAAATAACATTCTGAAATTCTCTTACTTTTGACTGTATTTATCCTCTTTTGCTGGTAATACTGATCTTGTCTAACAGTTGTTAGTTCTTGTGTTCTATGAGATCTTGTTCTCATTTTATCTGAGACTTTGGTAAACCTTCTCCCCTGAGGAAGCTCCTCAGCGTAGATTCCAAACTGCAAGAGAATTTCATTCTGTACATCCATGGGCAGTTCTATAATAGTGTGAGCATCAATTTCAGCTGGTAATAAATTCTGCAAACTTGTTTCTTCTGAAGTATTTAGTTCAATATTTGTATAACATCCACTGACTTTGTGAGAGGTACCTGAACCATTTCCACTTTGTTCACAGTCAGGGTTGTTCGTTATGGCTTTCACAAATTGCTCAGATACAAGATAATTTGTAGAGTACTCGACTCTATCTAATGATGAATATATTTTGTTTGTTATTTCATTATTACCTGATTCTTTGGCTCCATCTTCAGGCAATGAAACATCAACTTGTGGCTCAGGCCCAGGAGCATTTTTAAAATTATGCCCCTTGGCATGGGCTTCATTATTTGTTTTCAGAAAGAAATGTTGTATAGTCTTTGTTTTAGCACTGTTCGTTGTCTTGTTCTCAGACTTCAAGATTGTCAGACACATACTTTTATTTGGGTCGTCAGCAATCTCAGTAAATATTCTGTCAACTGAAACATGCCGAGAAACATTGGATTTTGAGAAAAATGTTCCAATATTTCCTATCTCATCAGCAGGTTTGGTCAATTTGGAAAAGCAAATGCCAATCAGAGTCAGGTGAAATGGTTTCGATGTATCCACTAACTTGCCAAACAAAGTCATCAACAGCAGCATCAGTCGTTCAACTACTGTCTCAGATGTCCCTGCAGAAAACAGAAACTGGATATCTTTAAACTGATCTAATACAGTGAGCTTTCACACAAATTATAATCTAACACAGATTAATAAACCACACCTGTTTCTGGTTGCAGTCTAACTCTATTTTCTTGGTAGATCTGCAACATCATGCTCCAGTCAGTAATTAATTCATTTAGAACAGTCTTCAAGAGCTCTACCCATAATGCTAAGATATCTACCATTCTTTTTTTTCAATTAAAGTTTTTTGATTTCCCATGTGAATGTTCCCATGTAGACAAATCATCCTGTGTTGCAAAATATATCCTATTTATTGTTATAGAACACAAAATATATCCTATTTATTGTTACAGAACACAAAATATATCCTATTTATTGTTATAGAACCCAAAATATATCCTATTTATTGATATAGAACACAAAATATATCCTATTTACCCTTTTAGAACACAAAATATATCCTATTTATTGTTATAGAACACAAAATATATCCTATTTACCCTTTTAGAACACAAAATATATCCTATTTATTGTTATAGAACACAAAGTATACCCTATTTACCCTTTTAGAACACAAAATATATCCTATTTATCCTTATATAACATAAGATATATCCTAATTATCCTTATGGAACACAAGATATATCCTAATTATCCTTATGGAACACAAGATATATCCTAATTGTCTTTACAGAAAACAAGATGTATCCTAATTGTCCTTTTAGAACATAATAAACAGTAATGCAAACAGTTTTACCGCAGTGATGTAAGTATTATCATGTAAATTTTTAAAATCATTCAAGGAACAAATTCATTTTTTTAGAAGATGATTAAAGAAAAGAAAAAACCAATTTAAACTAAATAGAGTGTTTATAACAGTGGGTGAGAGAATGGATAACTTGTGTTTCTAATCAGAATATATGGTTGGACCAAAGAAAAGATTTTTCTACCAATGGTGAAATGAAAACTCTGACTCAAACACCTCATGATGACTGCACTCAGTGTGCAATCTTTACTCTCCAGTCCCATAGTCAGACCCAGCAATGGGATAAATGTCATAAAGATGGAGCATATAATAGTTAACAAGTAATGTTCTCATTATTTCTAATAATTGTGGCAATGTAGGGCATTTAACCTCATTGCTGTTAAAAAAGAAACATCTGAGTGTATAAACATATAAGAAAAGTGAAGGTGGGCTCTGTACACAGGCAATGGGTAGAGTCATTGCAGAAGGAAAAAATATGAAGGGTCACCTTTGTCTACGTCCCAGGACATGCAGGAGTATGGGAAATGAAAGAGTGGACAGTTTGGCTAGCTGCTCTGTCATTCAAGATGGTCAAACAATGGATCAGGTGGACATCATATATGCCCTCCGAGATGTGGGAAGGGCACAGAACTTCGACAAACATGAGTCCACGTCACTCCTTTGGATGAATGAGATGGGAGTAAAGATGGGCCACAGCCAGAAATGAGAAACTTAGTGGCCGTGTAATAAGACTTATCAACCAACACAAAACTGGAGTCATCAGTCGCTGGACACTGCGGGACTTGCTGAGGAGGGGATCTGAGGATCTATGGACATGTTCGGAGTGCAACAATGATGACCCGCAAATAACTCAATAACATCAAAGTGTAAAAATGCATATTAAAAAACTACTCACAGTCCTGTATACACTTTATAAATGTATGAGCTGGAACAGGGCACTGCTTACTTTCCCGTTGATATTTGTTCATTACTCGTCTCAAGGTCAAGCGAACGGTTCCTGGAACTCTTCCATCTTCCACAGCCCTAACAAATATGTGTATGTTTCCTTGAGACTGATATTACATTTGATCTCTGTCAGTAAGAATATTACTACAAAATGACTACAAGTTAGAATATTACTACAAAATTACTACAAGTTAGAATATTACTACAAAATTACTACAAAAAAACGTAGCCAGAACAGCACTCAAAAGAAAACATTTGTTATTTATGGAAGTTCAAACATTCCCTGGTAAATATTACTGGTTGTTAATGGTTTATAGACTTGCCCACACTGTTCTGCAGAACTCTAAAATGACACATGCTGTTGATGCTTCATACAGTGAATGGTTTACAAGCTTCTACCCATCCTCTTTGTTGCCCATTATGCCTGTCCTAACTGTTATCTTATTCTCTAAAACCTAAATTTTATTTTTCATCGAGTGCTGTCTCCACATTGAAGCTTGGCTATCATGGAACGCCATTCTGCTCTGTCTCTTACTTTGATGGTGCAGATTGTCTTAGCCTGACTTGTGCAGCTTTTAATATTACTCGTCCACGTTAGTCTTGGTCTGCCTCTGCCTCTTTTACTTTGTTTTTTTCCTTCCAAGGTTACTTTTAGTAGACACTGTTGTATCTTTTAACATTTCCCAAAAATCTTATTTGTCTTGTTTTAATTGTACTTAGTAGTTCTCTCTCACTAGGCGTAATGGAACACTTATTTACATAAAGTAGTAGATTAATTTGATACAAGTTTGTAAACCTACTTTTGAATTATATATTCAGCTTTTAAGGTGAATAAATATGTTGCAACAATAGTAAAGTAGTAAGTAAAGAGCCCCTGTCACGCCAAGTGGCGTATAGGGAATATGGTGTTAGTGACCATAAATTTTACAGACCTTCAGCAAATGATTTTTGGGGTAATGTGGTCGGTATTATGCCCGTGCCGCTTTACTTTCCCAGAAAAAATCTGGTACCCATTTATGGCTGGGTAAACCCAGAAGCCGTCAGTTGGGATCGAACCCTACCTCTTGTCCTTTGTAGACCAGTTCACTAACCAATGAGCTATCATGGCTCCCATGTTGCTACAATAAGAGACCAAAATACACATCTGGTTGTAGTGAATAAGGTAATGATTTATTTTAATCTAAAGAAGAAAATAACAAAAGTAATAAAAACAACCAATGGACAGCATTGGCAATTTCAAGATGTAGATCAGAATGTGAATCTGATGAAGTTGAATGTGAATGTTTATGGAAACATTAACAGAAATAAAGTCACAACCATGATATCAACATTGGTAGTCTATAACCACAACATGACAAAATCAGAGTAAAAAATTTCCAGGAAACTGGTAGGGAAAATCTTTATCAACTGATGAGTTAGAAGAACAGCTTCTTAAAAATAAAAAACAGGCCATGAAAACTACAGAACACAACAGTGATAGTAAAGCTTCACCACCTGAAAGTCCTTATCTTCTTACATCTTAGAGCCCAGTCGCACCAAGTGGCATATAGGGAATATGGTGTTAGTGACCATAATTTTTATAGATGCACATTTGGTTTTCGGGGTATTGTGGTCGGTATTATGCCTGTGCTGCTTTACTTTCCCAGGAAAAAAATCTAGTACCCATTTAAGGCTGGGTAAACCTGGACGTTGTCAATCAGGATCAAACCTGACCTCTTGTCCTTTGTAGTCCAGTTCACTAACCACAACTATCGTGGCTACCTGAAGGTCCTTATGGACACTAAAAATTACTTCAGTAAACATGAAAGGAAGGCAATTTGGAACAGAATACAATACAAGGTAGTTTTAAAAAAAAAAATCATTTAAAAACCACAGACAATGGAAAGTGAACCAGAATATAGTCATCCTGATGTTGCAAACATTTAAATTTAACTTTATGAGTGCAACCAACCTTTGCAGAAGACTTGTCAGCAAGTCTCTTATTCTATGTTCTGCATCTATAGAATCATTGCAGCATTTGAAAGAATCTTCATCACTCAGTGTCTGAAATTGCATTGTCAGAAAGACAAGGAGATAAATAAACAATGTGTCTCGCCCAAAATATTTTGTACAAACTATCCATAAAATTATAATTCTTCAATCAAATATGCTTCTTCTTCAGCAAAACTCTATATTTTCCCATCTTGTTTCAGGTTTGTCTCTACTTCTTTGTGGTCAGTTGAGCCGTTGAAGGGTCTCACCTGCTTTTTTTTCTCTCTTTTCTCCGTTCGCCAGCCTTTTTTTTTTTTTTTTACCTCTGAGGAAGTCCCTAGAGACTAAGAACTGAATTTTGCGTGTTAATCCATTTTTCCCTGGCAGCCATGTGCACAGGGGTCCCTCGTTGCACAGGCAGATAACTCCGACTTCGGAGGTACTTATATTTTTTCCGTCAATGAGTAATTGACGTTTCAAGCCGAGCCTCGCTGCTGAGACCAGGGGTGGTTGCCGCAGAGAGAAATCATAAATAAAAATCCCAAACCTGCTTTTAAGTTCATCTGCTTACTTGTCTCCAAGGATACCACAATGTGCTGATATCCACTGCAGGACTAGTTCTGCCTTTTCTAACAGTGTACATATGTTGCTCCATATTTCCTATAAGAGTTTCTCCTGCTTCGGACTTGATATTGCTAGTATGACCGATCTTGTATTGCTGAGGATGGCAATCTTTAGAGTAACCAAATATAAAAAATCCAGTTTTTAAACATCCATAAAATATTTTGAAAGTTACCAACCAGCTGAATTAATAGGCACAATAGCTTAATGGGTGTCAAACTGAACAATTAAACAATAAAAACTGTTGTAAATGCTGATGAAGTGGAAGCAATGACAAAATCAATTAAATATCTACAAGCTAACTTCCACAACTAAAAGAAACATATAGAAAAGAGAAATGGTCATCAATAAGCCATGATAATCTCAAGAAAGTCAAAATGACATCAGATTATACTGGAAATAAGTCAACCACTACCAACACTGTTGGACTTCAAGCCAAGACATCAACGCAAGATGATCTGAACCAACAGACATTATAGCAAGATAATCTGAACCAACAGACATTATAGCAAGATAATCTGAACCAACAGACATTATAGCAAGATAATCTGAACCAACAGACATTATAGCAAGATAATCTGAACCAACAGACATTATAGCAAGATAATCTGAACCAACAGACATTATAGCAAGATAATCTGAACCAAAGGACATTATAGCAAGATAATCTGAACCAACAGATATTATAGCAAGATAATCTGAACCAACAGATATTATAGCAAGATAATCTGAACCAACAGACATTATAGCAAGATAATCTGAACCAACAGACATTATAGCAAGATAATCTGAACCAACAGATATTATAGCAAGATAATCTGAACCAACAAACATTATAGCAAGATAATCTGAACCAACAGACATTATAGCAAGATAATCTGAACCAAAGGACATTATAGCAAGATAATCTGAACCAACAAACATTATAGCAAGATAATCTGAACCAACAGACATTATAGCAAGATAATCTGAACCAACAAACATTATAGCAAGATAATCTGAACCAACAGACATTAAAGCAAGATAATCTGAACCAACAGACAAAGCAAGATAATCTGAACCAACAAACATTATAGCAAGATAATCTGAACCAACAAACATTATAGCAAAATAATCTGAACCAACAAACAATATAGCAAGATAATCTGAACCAACAGACATTAAAGCAAGATAATCTGAACCAACAGACAAAGCAAGATAATCTGAACCAACAAACATTATAGCAAGATAATCTGAACCAACAAACATTATAGCAAGATAATCTGAAGCAACAAACATTATAGCAAGATAATCTGAAGCAACAAACATTATAGCAAGATAATCTGAACCAACAGATATTATAGCAAGATAATCTGAACCAAGAGACTTTTCCCTGGAAATGAATGTCATGTTGTCAATCAAATTATGTATTTCAACAAAACTAAATCTGTCATATCAAACTTTTTTACTGGAATAAACACAATTTTGTGTTTTGGAACTGTTGAAATTACCAGGTTTTTGACCATAACATAAACTGACTGGTAAGTTTCATTTTCGTCCCTGGACACTCTGGCATGAAAGGAAATGAATGAGCTGACAGCCTGGCTGAATCAGCTACCGTGGATGTGAAATGGATCAGACTAAGATTCTGAATACACTGAGGGAGGTAGGGCAAGCTAATGATTCAATCAATGATCATGAATCTACAACCATGTCCAAACTGCATGGACATCAGGTCAAAACTGGAGATGCCAGAAAGGAGAGCTATGTGGAGGCACAGAAGAATAACAAATCAACACAGAGCTGGAGTAATCAGTCTCCAGACGCTGAGGAGAAGATCTGAGCACTTATGGATGTGTCTGATGTGCAATGAGGACGATCCATCAACTAAACTAAACTGTAAAAAAATAACCTATGACATAGAGGGAATGTTGTGTTCACGTATAGTGCTCCTAATTTTTTTTTCCAGTATGATTTTTTTTTAGTAATGTGGTTAGCATTAGATAAGTGCTATTTTTCTTTACCAGAAAACTGAAACATAACAAGAAGAATGAGACAAGAAGTGTTATGACAACAGTCTTTGATTCTAGAATTATGAATTAGGTCACAAACTATGCTAAGTGCTGGTTTAGTGATCCAAAGATTGTGGGATTTTAGTGTTTACCCATTAAGTGTAATTGTTGTGTCACTAGTTTACGGCAAAGCCATGATATCTGCACCTTTAGGCTGAACACATCTATCTACGGCATGGATAGATTTGTTTAACAATTTCTGTCAGGATGGCAGCCATTTTTAGCCTACTCTTTTTTCACTTTTAACTGTCCAGGATTCTTTAATGTGGGCAATGCACATGGGAACTCTAATTTTTCTGCCTTTTTGAGAGGGCTAGACATTGGATTTCATCACCCAGATACAGAGGAGGGTATCACCACAAAGAGACCTGAGATTCAATTTGGAATAATTCCCAGCATCTAGTGAGATTTGAACCCGGGACTTTCCTTTCCAGAGGTTGATACTTTACCTCTAGACCACCAGCCCCTAATTGTGGGTTTATTTCCAATTGGCATGCTGCTGTAAAAAAGGGTACCTGCACGCTGAGAAAGGAAAATAAAAACACGTCCAAATTCTACAATAAACACTAAGAGGTTACATCACTTCACAACACTATGGCATTATATGCTATGGGTTATAATTACTTTTATAAAGGAATAGTTTGAAATGTTCATCATAATGGCTAATTTACCTGTGGCTGAGTGAATGCTACCACTGGAGATTCATCAACACCATAGCTAAGCTGAACCATTAGTTGTGCTAACTGTGGCCCAAATTCTACCTCCAGCAATTTCCTGTCACTTTCTTGCAAGTTTTGAACAGATAGAATTCCATGTGTTTTAAGTCTACAGCTTGTTCTATATCCAATACCTAGGCATGAGGAAAACAATAATACAATGTAAATTATCACCATTATGTGACTATGTATTGTTTGATTTTATTCCCACGTTGAGCAATTATATATGTTTGGTAAATCCAAAATATCTGAATCCTAAGATTCTTTATATATATATATATATCATCATCATCGAGTGCCCTCTCCGCATCGAAGGTTGGCTACCATGGAGCGCCATAGGCTGACTTGTCCATCTTTTGATGTTACTCGTTTATGTTAGTCTTGGTCTGCCTCTACCTCTTTTACCTTGTATTTTCCCTTCTAATATTACTTTTATTAGACTGTTGTGTCTTTTAACATGACCAAAAAATTTCATTTGTCTTGCTCTAATTGTGTTTAGTAGTTCTTTTTTCATTTTTAGTTGTTTTAAAACTTCTTCGTTTGTTTTCTTTTCTTTCCATCCAATTCTACCTATTCTTCTATAAATCCACATTTCAAAGGCTTCAATTTTCTGTTCTGTTCTCTGGTCTAATGTCCATGTTTCTGCACCATACATGAATATTGAGAAGATGTAACATTTTGCTATTCTTAGTTTCAGAATATATATCTGTAAATATATATATATATTGACCTTTTGAGCTGTAGCCGGCCCATAGGGCATAGACCCATATACTCTTTCTCTTATCTAAATTTTTATTCTAGCAGTTTTCAATCATTGTAAAGATCTTTTATCAAATCTCGTCATTTGTCTCTGTTCTGTGCAAGCAACCCTACCTCATTGAGGGGGCCAATTCCTGCTGCTCTTGCCTCTCTGATCAATGTTCTTCTCAATGTCTCTCTGGGTCGGTCTTTTTTCCTCTTACCTGTTGTTTCCCACATTAGGGTTTGCTTTGCTATTCAGTTATTATCTCTCCTCATCACATGTCCAACATATGACCATCATCTTTTCTTGATTACTGAAGATGTTAAAAGTGGTTGATTGGAGATTTCTCTAATTTCTTCATTTGTTTTGAATTCGTTCCACGCTATATCAAGAATAAAGAATTCTAATCATGTTAGTGAGCTGCATTAGTTGATATAAAAATGTCATAATATTCTAATAAAAACAAAGGGGAAAAAATTTAATTTAAAAATATAAATTAAATCGCTAATGATAATATTATCAAACAACTACTTGTATAATGTGGCTTTACATAAGAATGTTGAGAGTACCATGGACAGCTAAGAAGCGTAATGAAGATGTTCTGAGAGAGGTCAAAGCAAGAAGAGAGCTAATTTCCAATATTAGGAAGAAACAATCATCATTTTTTGGCCATGTAATGAGAAGAGAACAACTGGAATATATTGTAACAACTGGAAAAATTGAGGGACGAAGAGATAGAGGGAAGCAAAGAGAAAAAATAACAGACAGCTTAAGAGAATGGCTTGGCAGAAGGTCAACAACAGAAATGATAAATAGCTGCCGAGATCGAAAGTTGTGGAGAGACATAATCACCTATGCCAGTAGGCCCGGTACTTGATGACTTGTATAATGACTATTTTTACTGTTCTGGTGGTTTAATTTATTAAATGCGTCAGTTAATTTTAATTTACAGTTGGTAATCATTCTTACTGTAATCCATCTTCTATTAAGCAACAGTAATATAAAAACAAAATCTTTGCATCTGCATTATTTTTAGTAAAGAAATATCAGCTAATTACCAGGAATATCATAAACAGAAGTTAATGAGGACATTAGTTCCAGTGCCAAATGTGGTAAGACAGTTGTCTGTTGACTTGGTTTGTGTGTCCCTGCAACCAACTTGGCAAGTAATTTGTTAAAGCTAACACCAGCACAGCATGTGATTCCCAGCTCTTTCTCTAAAGCTTCTCTAATATCAGCAGCAATCTGAGAGCCAATCTGTAATCTTTGTTCACAGCCACAACTACAGAGTAGATTGTTCATTTCTGAAAAGATACAAATATTCCTGTAATTACGTTTCAGAAAAGTGAAAATAAGTAATAAAACGATACATTAAACATAATGAATCCAGATTTTTTAATATGAAACTACAAGGAAAAAAATTATATTATTAATGTTTATTTATCTTGAAATTTTAAAAAGATTGACTTAATTGAATTGATATATCTATTATTATCTTCTTTTGCCTTCTGTATTACCGACAGCTGTTCCTTTACATCATCTACCATTAAAAATAAAAGGATATTAAATGGGTGTAGATTTTTTTTTGGTATTGTCGATTACAGCAAGCTGTAATATTTTGCACCATCTATCCAAATACATCAGCTTAGCATGGTATTTTTGGGTACTAGCAGCAGATTGTCTGCCCTTTTCAGTCCTTGCCAGACTAGTTAATCTGTGCCCAGAGGCACCAGATAATGGCAGAATAAGATCTTGATCAGCTGGAAGCCACTGGCCTTGACCCAAGCAGTTCAGCTGTAAGTCATTGGCCACTTTTAGCACAAGTGATGCTGGGCTTCATGGACCTATATCTACTCCTATTTTAAAATCACAAGTAGAATGTTGTGTCAGGATATGCACTAGCTCCACTTGTAGATTGTTGTGTCAGGATATGCACTAGCTCCACTTGTAGATTGTTGTGTCAGGATATGCACTAGCTCCACTTGTAGATTGTTCTGTCAGGATATGCACTAGCTCCACTTGTAGATTGTTCTGTCAGGATATGCACTAGCTCCACTTGTAGATTGTTCTGTCAGGATATGCACTAGCTCCACTTGTAGATTGTTCTGTCAGGATATGCACTAGCTCCACTTGTAGATTGTTGTGTCAGGATATGCACTAGCTCCACTTGTAGATTGTTCTGTCAGGATATGCACTAGCTCCACTTGTAGATTGTTCTGTCAGGATATGCACTAGCTCCTCTTGTAGATTGTTGTGTCAGGATATGCACTAGCTCCACTTGTAGATTGTTCTGTCAGGGCCTCTTCAACCTCCACATGTTGACTGTTGTGCCAGGGTCTCTTCAACCTCCACATGTTGACTGTTGTGCCAGGGTCTCTTCAACCTCCACATGTTGACTGTTGTGTCAGGGCCTACTTCACCTCCACATGTTGACTGTTGTGTCAGAGTCTTTTCAACCTCCACATGTTGACTGTTGTGCCAGGGTCTCTTCCACCTCCACATGTTGACTGTTGTGCCAGGGTCTCTTCAACCTCCACATGTTGACTGTTGTGCCAGGGTCTCTTCAACCTCCACATGTTGACTATTGTGCCAGGGCCTCTTCAACCTCCACATGTTAACTATTGTGTCAGGGTCTCTTCCACCTCCACACGTTGACTGTTGTGTCAGGCTCTCTTCCACCTCCACACGTTGACTGTTGTGTCAGGCTCTCTTCAACCTCCACATGTTGACTGTTGTGTCAGGCTCTCTTCAACCTCCACATGTTGACTGTTGTGTCAGGGCCTCTTCAACCTCCACATGTTGACTGTTGTGTCAGGCTCTCTTCAACCTCCACATGTTGACTGTTGTGCTAGGGTCTCTTCCACCTCCACATGTTAACTGTTGTGTCAGGCTCTCTTCAACCTCCACATGTTGACTGTTGTGTCAGGGCCTCTTCAACCTCCACATGTTGACTGTTGTGCCAGGGCCTCTTCAACCTCCACATGTTGACTGTTGTGCCAGGGCCTCTTCAACCTCCACATGTTGACTGTTGTGCCAGGGTCTCTTCCACCTCCACATGTTGACTGTTGTGCCAGGGTCTCTTCAACCTCCACATGTTGACTGTTGTGTCAGGGCCTCTTCAACCTCCACATGTTGACTGTTGTGTCAGGGCCTCTTCAACCTCCACATGTTGACTGTTGTGTCAGGGCCTCTTCAACCTCCACATGTTGACTGTTGTGTCAGGGCCTCTTCAACCTCCACATGTTGACTGTTGTGTCAGGCTCTCTTCAACCTCCACATGTTGACTGTTGTGTCAGGGTCTCTTCCACCTCCACATGTTGACTGTTGTGCCAAGGTCTCTTCCACCTCCACATGTTGACTGTTGTGTCAGGCTCTCTTCAACCTCCACATGTTGACTGTTGTGCCAGGGTCTCTTCCACCTCCACATGTTGACTGTTGTGTCAGGGCCTTCTTCGCCTCCACATGTTGACTGTTGGTCAAAAGCATGACTTTAAAGATATAAATGTTGAATGTTAACTGATAGGTATATGAAAGAAAATGACACCATTTTTAATGGCTCTTCTTGTTATACAATATTATGAACTGAAAAAGATATTGAAGTTAAAACAGCTACTAGTTAAGATTACCTTAAACCTGATTCCACTTTAACAAAAATCACAATGCCGGTAGTGATCCCATTAGATAATCATTATTTAATCTCATGTAGCTTAATTTTATTTTACTATTCCAGCAGGGTATGATACTTGTTGATAGGTAGTAGGTAATTTCTTGTTCTGAATATTTTTTGATTAAGTACTGCAACAGTTACCTTGCTTGCTTGAATCATAAACATGACCAACAAACTCAGGCTTGAATTTGCCATCTTTCAGCCTCGCAGCAACTAGCTCACTAACATCAAGAAAATTCTCGTCAAATCCAAGACGCTCAACATTTATCGTGTATTTCTGTAAAAACTCTGAGACAAGTAATTATATATAGATACTCTTAAAAAAAATATATATAAATATATATATAGATACAATGACATTAGAGCAAAAACACAGTAACAAATTTTCTTTATTTGCACTAATAAGTAGTGATCATAATAGATGACTGCATATAATGCTAGTTGCTCTGCATGTATCGCCTAACATGCCATTTAAAAGAAAGGAGCAAGCATGTGATCATCTTATGTGTACACTTTAGAATGTCAATCTTAATAGGTTCTAAAAAGCATTTGTCAGTATAAAGTTTGTGGCAACACTAAACAGCTGAAATAACTATGTGATGCCAGACTTCATGAAAATATAGACTACATTCCTGGTAAAGCCAGAGGTTTTTTCTGTTTCAAAGCAATACTTTATACTGACAGCATGGGCCAGGTCCAAATATTTTATTCTTTAAAATATCCAATCTGAGAGAATGCTATGATGTCAATTTATATTTTAAACACATTTGAAGGCATAAATCACAAGCCAATTTGTTAAATGATATAATGGTATGTGATATATAAACTACGTTTCATTAACAACGTGTGAAAGCTGGAAAACAACAAGAGATATAGAAACAAAGTTGAACACATTCGAAAATAAATGTCTAAGGAAAATACTTGGTATAGAATGGAACGAATTCAAAACAAACGAGGAAATTAGAGAAATCGCCAATCAACCACTAATATCTTCAGTAATAAAGAAAAGACGATGGTCATACGTTGGACATGTGATGAGAAGAGATAATAATCGAATAGCAAAGCAAGCCCTCATATGGGAAACAACAGGTAAAAGAAAAAGAGGAAGACCCAGGGAGACACTGAGAAGAACATTGATGAGAGAGGCAAGAGCAGCAGGAATCGGCTCCATCAATGAGATAGAACTGCTTGCACAGAACAGAGACAGATGGCGAGATTTGATAAAATATCTTTAAAAGAAAACTGCTAGAACAAAAATTCATATAGGAGAAGGTGTATCTTGGTCTACGCCCTATGGGCCGGTTACGGCTCGAAAGGTCAATAGATAGATAGATAGATAGATATATAAACTGACATCTGATTTTTTTTTACATTTATCAATGTGGTTAGGAATCAGAGAAAAAAATATACACAAAATACTTGCAGCTTTACATTGACAAAATTTGAAAAGACAACAACAAAAAAGCAATAAAACACAGTGCGCAGTCTAAAGATAAGTTTGATAATGCTTCATTATAAATAAAACACAGTGAGTGGTCTAAAGATAAGTTTAATAATGCTTCATTATAAATAAAATACAGTAAATGGTCTAAAGATAAGTTTGATAATGTTTCATTATAAATAAAACACAGTGAGTGGTCTAAAGGTAAGTTTGAAAATAATGGTTCAATATACATAAAACACAGTGAGGCAATACTTCCTGTCAATATGGTGGATAGGTGGCAGGAACTGTTAAAGGCTGTGTCTGACAAGTGTTCCTTGTTGCAGTTTCCTCATATTCCAAGTCCGGCTTGCTGCCGGAGCTACTGAGTTAAGTGTTGTGTGCACAACGTGAGCTGTGTGTTTTATCCATTTTGATCATGTTTCGATTGCTTATGATGAATGATGATGCCGTATGACAAGGAAAAGATGGCTGTATTCACTTTCTGTGCAGTTGTGTCTTTTGGCGTGTGCTGAGACTGCTATGATGGGGACTGCAGCTACCATTCTTTGTTTGGGAGATGAGATATTAATTTGGATGATTCCACTGGCACGAGTGGTTGAGCAATTATGGATCCAATTATGGATGCATTTGCAGTGATACCGGGGCCTTCCATTATACACAGTGAATGGTCTAAAGTCTAAAGTTAAGTTTGATAATGTTTCAGTATAAATAAAATACACAGTGAGTGGTCTAAAAGTAAGATGGCTGCCTTAGGAAAAGAAAGTCTGGGGTTCTAATTCAAACACCTATTGTGGGAATTATTTCTCTTCAAATCTGTGACTTCTTATTGCCTTTACCCTCCCCTAGACTCTGGAGGTGCCTTGTGAAGTCTTGCATTAAAAAACCCTAGAACATTAGAAATTGAAATGAGTAGGCCTAAAATGGCTGCTGTAAAAACTAAACTTGATAGGAAAAATGTACCCAAAAATGCCAGAATAAAATGAGAGCACCTCTGAAGTTGGAGAATATCTGCCTTTATGGTGAAGGACACCTGCACACGGGGCTGACAGTGTGATAAATAGAAAAAAGTGACATTCATGCAAAATTTCAGTCCATTTGGACTTCACTAGAGATATATATATAAAGCTGGTGTTGGCAAATGAACAAAACACAGTGTCACAGATTTGTACCTGAAATTCGATAAGACATTTGTCTATAGTTTGTCAAGTCTTCTCCACAAACAAGCACCAAATGTGGACAAATTTTCTTGGCTTCAGTCACATAAGTAGTTTTAGGAACACCGCAACTTCTAGCTACATAGTTGGTTGTGATAACAATGTTTTTCTGCTGAATACCTGACAATTTGATCAAGTTACAAAATGAAAACAATTAAACCAAACAATATAATTTTTAAAAATATGAAAATACAGTCGAACCTGGTCTTAGGACCACCTGTTTAAAGCGTTTCCCTGGTTATAGGACCGGGTCTACAATTTCCCCGAGTTTTTTACTATATGCTAACACTGATTACGGCGCTCACCGTATGACGCGACCAGAGACCAGGCTAATTAACCGCCGCCAATGTTATTTATCCCGTTTACGACACGCGGGTAATCCGAGATAACGATACACTTCAGCCAGTCCTTCTCCGTCTCGCTGGGAGCCATAAACGATCGACACAGGTGTCGAAGTTTTCCCGTATTTAGTGAGTCCCAGATTACAGTGGGACGTGTTACGTTTATCAGTCAATACTGGTGTGAGAAACACGGCAGACACAGATCTATGACTCGTGAAGTGACATCACTTCGCGGTTCCGTCTAAACCAGAGTAGACCATTGCGTGGCCCGTATAAATTACAGGAATTAACTAAAGAATTAGTCATTGCCCGCTTAGAGTGTATTCACGTACATGTACAGTATCTCAGTGAATTATTTTTGTGGATTTTAAAAGTGTTACACACAATATAGGAAATGGCCAGTGTCAAAAGTGTAAAACCAAAAGCATTAACGCTTGAAGAACGAATATCAGTGATTCGACAAAATATTTTTGTGTGTTTAACTATCGTGTTTTATGAAAAGTGCCCAACCAGTGGCTATTGTAGACCGACATGTGCACTATGTTCTACTCATGGATTACGCTGATTTGCAGGTTAGTTTTCATAGTGCTTAGGATAAAATTTTTTTTATCGCTCTATTTATTATGTGAAACCTGTGAGGCAGGACCACCTGTCCTATGGGACCAGTTTTTGAAAGTCCCGTGAATGGTCGCCTTAGACAGGTTCGACTGTAGAATTACTTGATGAGTAAAAAGAACTAACAATTAAATTTCACAAGTACATTTTGTCAATATTACTTTTGTCATTAATATAATTATTAATGTCTGTAAAACTATTTGTTTTAATATAATTGCTATATAAATAAAGGTACAAAAGATTTAAAATGCAGGAATTAGCAGCTACTATCTCTAAAAGCTGCAGAATGACCCAGGCAAAAGCAGCTTTCCAGAAAATGAGGAAGATACTATGCAATCCATTTTTGACAATAGAAACAAGAAAAAGAGTTCTTAAATGTTATGTAAAGCTAGTCTTAACATATGGATGTGAATCATGGACAATAGGACAGACAAGAAAATCACTGGAGTCTGTAGAAATGTGGTTTTACAGAAGAATGTTGAGAATACCATGGAACAGCTAAGAAGAGTAATGAAAATGTTCTGAAAGAGGTCAAGGCAAAAAGAGAGCTAATTTCCAATATTAGGAAGAAACACAGAAGAAAAAATTATTATTTTTTGGCGATGTAATGAGAAGAGAACAACTGGAAAAATTGAGGGACGAAGAGATAGAGGGAAGCAAAGAGAGAAAATACCAGACAGCTTAAGAGAATGGCTTGGCAGAAGGTCAACAACAGAAATGATAAAGAACTGCCGAGATTGAAAGTTGTGGAGAGACATGATCAACTATGCCAGTAGGCCCGGTACTTGATGATGATGATATCTAAAACAAAAGATCTGACCCAAAATGGGATGTGATCTTCAAAGGGTAATTTCCTAGTTTGATCAGATATAGTATTTCAGTTTGGAAGAGTGATGTCCCCTAAAATATGTCTGCCAAAATACAGTGGTTCTACGCATTCTTGGCGTTGGGGTCATTACGCTGATTGGTAATCAACCGCACAATTCCCTTCGATCAGAAGATCATAATTAGGCCGAGTGGCGTCGTTTTTGTCACGCGTTATAATATATTTATAAATATTTAACACTAAAGCTAAACCTAACCCCTGGACCCAACGCCCAATCAACAGATACTCCGAAATGATTACATGCCAGAGTAATGACCCCAACGCCAAGAATGCGTAGAACCACTGTATTTTGGCAGACATATTTTAGGGGACATCACTCTTCCAAACTGAAAGACTATATCTGATCAAACTAGGAAATTACCCTTCAAAGAAGTACCCTCTAATTACAGTTTTATGTTAACACTCAATCTTTGTTTTAAACATTTTAGAAGTTGTCCTGCTTGCCAAACATGAAATGTGTCCTAAATAGTGTAACACAATTACATAAAACTGAGGACAATAATTTTTTGTTCTTTTACTGTGACAGCAGGCAAAATTGATGTGTAAAAAACGTAATTAAATTACACAAAAAAGAAGATATATTGCAAAAAGAGCGGTACTGGGGAAAAAATTATTACCTACACATACTATATAAATAAAAAAAAACAATTTTAAAACTATTCTTGCGAAAATCAGGTTTTATTCAAATATTTGTCAATGTAAGTCTTACTATTCTTACCAAGTGGTTTATTTCGAAGCTCTGGGTTCCTCAGCATTTCAACTTGTGCATAAAAGCAATCAACATCAAAATGAATTATAGTACGTCTGTGTTCTATTTTTGACATACTAATGATGTTGTCTGAAATAAAAGAAAATGTGATGCTTTTGTCATTGTTAACACATTTTTGAAAGGGTTTAGATAATAACAATAATAGCACATTATACATATTTCAGAAGACATATGGCACAAACGAGGATATACACACATTAACGGCAAAGAGATAATGGAATTGGATAGGCCATGTGGTCAAATGAAATCCATAAACAATATACACACATTAACGGCAAAGAGATAATGGAATTGGATAGGCCATGTGGTCAAATGAAATCCATAAACAATCATCACAAAAACAGCCATGTTATGGACTTCAAAGGAAATGAGGTAGATCAATGATAGTCTGACAGAGAACAGTAAAAGTGGAGATTAAATTAACAGTGTGGGCCAGACACTTGGTATCCTGCAAAGAACATTCACTAAACCACAGGAATTTGAAGAATTTTGTTATTGCCCTAAAAATGTCTTACGTCACCTGCCTCTGTTGCTTTATTAGTCTATTACCTTATTCTTTCCTTCCTCATTTGCCTTTAAGTGGAGATATATAATTTGTAGTCTTTTGCTCTTCTGTTGATTTCTCCTGCTATGTCTTCTAGTGCTTCTATATTTCATCAACCCATCTTTTTCTTGGTCAATCCTTGGATCTGGTGCTTTTGTTGCATTTATTGGAAGCTCACTGTGTTAAATTTTGAACTTTTTGTGTTTTCACATGGCCAAACTGTTGTTCCTTTATGTATTCAATGGCAAGAATTTTTCATAGCTAATTTTTTTTTTTTAAGTGCAGCTAAAAAGGTAGAAGAAGAAGGATTGTTCTTAGTTCTTCACTTCACTTCTGATATTACTTCTCATGTTAATTTCTGTCACACATCCAATACAGTTCATTGAAGTAATGGTTAATTTTCTTATTAATCTAGAGTATAATGTTCAGGAGTGCAATGTTAAATGAAAATTGTGCTGTAGAATGTCTGCAATGCCTTTATGATTATTTTCTTGTTCAACAGTAGAGGTGACATTTGTCCACTGGTTTGACACAACCACACAGGAAGTTGAAGAATTTTGTTGTTGCCCTAAAATTGTATTAATTAATTGCCCTATAATATTAAAATTAATTGCCCTAAAAAAGGGTTGAAATTTCCAGAGAGTACAAATGAGAAATTGGTTGTGTTTAAATTGTATTTTAAGTTAAAAATTATTATGGAAATTGCTAATTAAGCATATATCATATGTCATTGCTGCATCTGTCGTGTTTTTATATATAAGAACTGACTAGTCTATATTATAAAATATATATATTAGTCCTCAGTATTTCTATCTATCTACCTATTGACCTTTCAAGCCGTAGCCAGCCCATAGGGCATAGACCCAGATACTCTTTCTCTCAACAAAATGTTTATTCTAGCAGTTTTCAATCCTTCTAAAGATATTTTATCAAATCTCTCCATTTGTCTCTGTTCTGTGCAAGCAACTCTATCTCATTGAGGGAGCCGATTCTTGTTGCTCTTGCCTCTCTGATCAATGTTCTTCTCAGTGTCTCTCTGGGTCGGCCTCTTTTCCTCTTACCTGTTGTTTCCCACATGAGGGCTGGCTTTGTTATTCAGTTAATATGCAGTATTTACTGTCAAATAAAATAAACCAAAGTTATTTTGACCCAAAATCTGAGTGCAAGGTCATCATCATCGAGTGCCGTTTCCGCAACGAAGGTTGGCTACCATGGATCGCCATTTTGCTCTGTCTCTTGCTTTGATGGTGCAGGTTGTCATAAGCTGATTTGTCCATCTTTTGATGTTACTCGTCCATGTTAGTCTTGGTCTGCCTCTTTTACCTTGTATTTTCCCCTCCAGGATTACTTTTAGTAGGCTGTTGTGTCTTTTAACATGGCCCAAAAATCACATTTGTCTTTTTTCATTTTTAGTTGTTTTAAGACTTCATCGTTTGTTTTCTTTTCCTTCCATCCAATTCTACCTATTCTTCTATATATCCACATTTCAAAGGCTTCAATTCTCTGTTCTGTTTTCTTGTCTAATGTCCATGTTTCTGCATCATATAGGAATATTGAGAAGATGTAACATTTTGCTATTCTTAGTTTTAGCCCTGGTGTTATTTGTTTTGATGTTAGTATGTTCTTCATGACATTAAAATTACTTTTTGCCATTCCTATTCTTTTGTTTATTTCAGTTGTACATTTTCCATCACTGGTTACAGTATGTCCAAGGTTGTTGTAGTTCTGAACTGTCTCCAGGTCTATTCCTTCAATTTTGATATCCACTTGTGGGTTTTGAGTATTTTCTTTGTTTATGATCATAGTTTTAGTCTTTTTGATATTCATATCTAGTCCATATTTTTTGCTTGTCGTGTTTATTTCATTAAGTAATTGTTGTAGATCTTTAGGATTTTCTGCTAGTTGTACAGTATCGTCAGCATATCTTAGGTTATTGATTATCTTTCCATTAATTTGTAGGCCTGGCATCTCTATGATGTTTTTAAAGATTTTGCTCAGTGTATAAGTGTATAGATTGAACAAGCTTGGTCATAGGATGCATCCCTGTCTTACTCCTCTTTTTATATCAATGGGTTAAGAGTTCTCTTTGTTATATTTTAGTGCAAGGTACCTTGTTAAAATTAGAAAATTAGTTTCTTAAAATTTAAATTATTTGCAGCTAAAAAATTAAGAACATCATTGAATTTGAATTTTATGAAAATTGCAAATGAAATAAATGAACCAATGATGCATTCTCTTTCATTGTTTCTTTACTTTATGTATTCACAATGGCAAGAATTTGTCATATATAGATATTGTTCAGAAATGCAATGTTAAATGAAAATTGTGCTGTAGAATGTCTACAACGTACGTAACAACGCCTCTAATATAGTTTATAATATAAACTAGTCAGTTTTTATATATAAAAACACGACAGATGCAACAATGTGACATGACATATGATATCAATGATATTATCATGTGCTTACTTAGCAATTTTTCCATCATAATAATTGTTAACTTAAATTTACTTTTGCATTTGGCTTGGTTTGATCTTGACCTCAATTGAGTTATTTGAGGGTCTGTAAAGCCATTTAATGTTAGTTAATTAATTTTATTGTTCATGAAACTCGTAAATAATTTTTAAAATAAAATATAACTAATAACTTACGTGATACAGATTTTTCTCCTGGTGGGGTTTTCAATGTTTTGCTTTTCATATCATGACTTAAAACTAATAAAGGTTTGGCCCATTCTGAATCTTCGTCTGCTCCATCTATGACAGAACTATCGATATCAGAGTCTCTGTGAATGAAGTTGTGTTCCATGATCAAATAATTTATATTATAAACTACTGTCTCCTGTATTAGTAGGTTACTAATTACTTTCAACTGTTTTTATTTTTTTTTAGACTTTCGCGCAAAATAACACGACGGTCACATTGAGTGACCACACCGTAATTTCGCAATTTCAGAGAAATTATTAACAAAATGTGTTACAATTTATTGTACTATATCAAACAAGTGGTAATCTTTTTTAACACACGCATTTATAAAATATATTAATATGACGTGCATTATTGCTTTATATAGCCAATCTATCAAAAAGTACCAAATGTATGAATGTATACGTTCTTCTAACAAAAAGATGAACGAGAAAATGTACTACAGGAAGAGAAGTGCTGTTTGTTCCGGAAGTAAACGGACACAACAAGGCACTTTCGTTTCGCCGAACCCAATAGGTCGACGTGTTACTAAACTTGAAGTGGCTGTGGAGGCAGTCATAGTCAGGCATCACCGACTGTTAAACGCTGTAGTCATGTTTGGGACTCGTAGTCCATCCTACACATGGAAACTACGTCTGTCCAGTGCACTGAAAAACCTTGGCGTTGAGCATACGGGGCTCATATTTTGTTACACTTTATTGCTACTTGTGTTTGCAGTCTTTTGCGGTAAGTCGGGTAAGTCAAGTAGTGGTAAGTCAAGTTCGCGGGGATTTCAGGTCAGGTTGTTCACTGACTTCAGTAAGTCAGTTGTTTTGACAGTAAAGTGTAAAGGTCTAGTTCAATGTCCCAAATTATTTCTAATCGGAGTAAAGTCCCCCTGCACTTTATTAATTTATTCGGTCGCTCTCGAATCCGTCATTAGAAGTAGACCAACTGATGTAATAATATGTTATGTAGGTTAGGGCTAGGGTTAGCCTAACTAAACTAAAGTTAAAGCCTGTTAGGTTTGTTTGAATGTTTGTTTAGTTTAGGGTTTGGTACCTACAACAGACTGAACCTACTAAGTTACCTTCAGCCGCCGGCTTTATCCAGACTCGATCCTCCAGTCTGCCCTCCAGCGGGTCCTCCTTATCTCCCGTCCCGAGGCACTCACCCCTTCCAACCGCCCCCCTTCTGAGAGAACCATACTCACCCTCACATATCATCCCCACAACTTAGCTGCTGTGAGGATACTCAACCGCTACCGTTCCATTCTCCTCTCTGATCCCACTACCCGTCTACTTTTTAGTGATCCCCCGATGATCGCCTTTAAGCGCGACAGGAATTTGAGAGATATTTTGGTTAGGAGCCATCTCCCTTGCTCCCACCCTCAACACTTCGGTACGGCCCCTTGTGGTCGAAACTGTATTACCTGTGCCTATGTGCTCCCTGCTGACTCGGTTTTGTTCCCTAATGGACGGTTCGAGATCAAGCATAGCTTCACATGTGTGTCCCGAAACATCATTTATGCCATCATATGCCAACGATGCCATATGACCTATATTGGTGAGTCTGGAAGAAGATTAGCGGAAAGATTTTGTGAACATCTACGTGATGTCCAACAAAATACTGGTACTCCGGTATCTTCCCACTTCAACTCCCCTGATCACAAGGGCAAAGACGACATCCGTGTCACTGGTATTGTCCTTTGTCACTCTGGCGACCGCAGCCGCTATACTTTGGAAAATCGCCTTATAGTCCAGTATGGTTCGCTGACCCCGAGAGGTATGAATGTATCACACTCATACGCATAGTTTCTTTTTGCTTGCTCCTTCCCTTTTGCATAGCCTTCTCTACTACACATATTTGGGTTCTTTGGTCTACTTACTATGCCATACTTTTTATAGTTCTTCTCCTCTAGTCCCTTATGAGACACTTCGGTTTTCTCCTCTATAAAAAATTTTTTTTCTGTGCTTCTTACCCCTCATTTATTTTTACTGTACCCCACTCTCAGACATCTCACTCTTAGCGTCTTTTTACACCTGTCAGACTACTATTCGATTCTTTCTCCTTTGTGTTTGCACACTGACCCTTGTGTTTACTCCTCTGGTTCTGTTTACATTTACGCACTTTTTCGCACGATTTTCGACGTTCACGACAGCCGCACTTGGTTACGATTTTATTTTGGATTTGACAGGATAGTTTTACTTTTTGTTGTTGTTTTCTTTAACACATTTCGATTGTTTTTGTTTTGGTTGTTTCGTTATTAATTTGTGTGTGTGTGTTTTTATTGTTTGTTCCTGATGAAGGCCTATTGAGCCGAAACGTTGTTTAGTCTGTGTCGTCCACTTGTCACGTAAAGCTTCTTACATACCTTTTTTTATTTTTTAATTTTTCCTTAAGTTACCTAGGCCCTACCCTAAACCCACCTAACTAAACCTTGTTGGTTGAAAAAATAAAATTAAACGCACAAAAACTAGAAACAGTTGATAATTCGGGTATGCCCGGTCAGTGAGGGAAGTTCACTGTGATCACTCCTTTAGCAGAAATAATAATCCAAAAATAATGACTAATCTAGACCTTTACTGTTTTGACTCATCTGAGTGTATATTTTATTTATTTGCCTGTGAAAGGAAATTGAAATTGTCAATTGTTATATTTGTGAAAGCCATCATCATGTGCCATACAAAAATACATGATACCGGCTGGCATAGACAATCATATCCTTCCACAATTCTCTATCAACACAGTATAATCATACCATTTCTGTTGTTGACAGTTTTCTGTGCCATGATACCTAACCAGGCGATCCAGTATCTTCTCTTTGTCGTTTGTGATCTCTCTTTCCCTGTATTTTGCCAGTTGTAACCAAGTATTCCAATTTTCCTGTCTTCATGGATGATGATGTGCACATAAAAAAATGTTGATTGTTTCTTTCTGTTTCTTGGGACCTCCTTTTTTGTTTTGGCCTCTTTGAGAATACCATCACTGGTCATTTTAGCTGTCTCCCAGAATGCTTGCTCAACATTCGTCTGAGATATCCCATCTCTGTGGCTTCTAATCATCTTTTCATTTGTATGTCTACTGTCCATGATTCATTTCCATAGGTTAGAATTGGCTTTCTTGTGAAAGTAGCCAGTAGTAAAAAAAATAGCTTATAAGAAACGGCGCTAACCCGAGTGCAGCTGCAAAGAACTCACTAGACTTAGTTACTAGAGATAGAATAGTTAAACTAGACCATTTAAAAAAAAAAAAAAAAAAAAGTAGCGTCACAACAGGAGCTGCTGCTCAGGATCTATCTGATCAGATCAGGAGCCTTGCCTTCCTTCAGCTTAAATTAAAAAAAAAAAAAGCTGTCAAGGAACTCTAGTCTTTAACTTTTAGTTGTGGTTCATAGGCTTGGCTGCTTCTTGACACTAAGACTAAAGTGGATGGCCCTCTAGGGTCATGATACACAGGCGTCTACCTCCTTTTTTTTTTTTTTTTTTACTTTGTGTTTGAGCATGATATGAATCTAGCTATAGTCTTTTTGAGCTGATTGGACATAAATTTTGCCCTGACATGCATTGTATCTCATCGCACATCCATCTTGGGTGAGTCTGTCAACCTCTGCAAATGAGCTGATGCTTGCTGTTTCTCATTTCAGTTTTCTAGTTTTTCCATCCATCTATTTTCAGGGTGTGCTCTTTGTCTAGTGTTTTTGTGCTTATGGATGTGTGCATCATTTTTGTAAATGTTCCTAGCTATGATGTGCATTGGATTTAGCTTTTTTTTGTCCTGACATTCATGTCTTGGCAATTTAATGTCACTCTGTGAAACAGGGAATTTGTTGGTACAGACAAAGGTTGTGCTGTCAATCTCATGAGACAGAAAGTCCATGTGAAGACTTTCCAGAGGTTTCTGTTGCTTTGTGCTTATCCAGTCATGATTATTGACATTATGCAGAGCATCTAGTCTTTTGTGTGTTCTGTAATGTTAAGTATAATCATATAATATTTACAACTAAATATATATACAGTTGAGACCAAAGAACCAAATGTGGATTAGTCTATCCTCTTGGCATTGATTAGTTTCATTCCATTCTCTAACCTCCACCTAATATGTTTCTTTGCAGTCTATGGCCTCAATCCCCATCCTCACCCTCTATATGTGGTTCCATGTGCTTACTTATTCTACCAACATATGCCATGAAGTAATGTGGGGAGCTATAGTTTATGGGGGTTTTTTTTTTTATAATATTTTTGTCAACAAACTTCTCTTGTTTTTTTTTCTTGCTCTTGTATGGCAAGTTTAATTCTAGTGGAGAAGAAAATTGTATAATTTATCTATGATTTTCTTTATTCATTTAGCATCTGCTGACTTTGAAGTTGCAGTAGACCCTGATACATATGTTGTATTTGAAGAGTTGTTGTACTTTGAAATTGTCTGGCCTGAATCCTTGATGTATACTTTCAAATTACGACATGCTAAAGATTTTGGAACAAAATTTGTAAGAACATTTTTGTTTTCACATTCTCAACATTTTTTTTTACTTTGTACAGCTAAATTGCATTCTTTGTTCATATTATGTAGTGTTGTACAATGTAGTTTTGTATCTTTAAAATATATTTTTAATTCTTATAGGATAAAAAATTGTATACTGCAGAACATGCTTTTTATTTGTCAATAAATAAATTTGAGAACAATATAAATTATGTTGAGTGTTTGTGTGCACGCATGCATGTGTATATATAATTATTATATATTTATATATCTGTGTGTGTGTCATAATGACAAAACATTTATTCCTAATATTTTGTTATTAGGATAGAGTATACCATAATGTGGAACTGATTCGTGCTGACCCAGAAGAGGCGTGTCAAGACTTGCGTAATGATGTTAGCGGTGCAATTCCTCTTATTTTGCGAGGGTAAAATTCTAGACAGTGTTTTAATGATCCATTAGAATATTTAACACACAGTTTTTCATATATGCTCTCCTAACTAGCAAGCCATTAGTGAATATGTTGTATAAATGTAATGTTTTTGTGTTTAACCATAAGTAGTTTATACATTTCTTGTGAAAAGAAAGAGAATTGCATTTGAGTAACTCACTTTTTAAATAAATTTACTTTCTTTAACTGTGGAATTATTTTTTTTGTTTTGGACATAGTTATGTTAAATTATATTTATTTCTATAATAAATATTTGTTTATTATTATTATTATTGTCTTCAAAGTTATGTAGAATTTTTTGTGTTGTGTATAATGTAAATTAAAATGAGAATGCTACACAATAGGACAATGATAATTAGACAATACTTTCAAATCATCAGTCATGGGTCCTAAATTATATACACCTTTTTAGTAGATCATTTGTGGCAAACAAATATATCCATTACACATAGTGCCAATAATTTACAGGTAATGAAAAACAGTTAAATGTTCTCTAATTTTCTAAACTTACGATAGATTGAGATAGGTATTTGTCATTATGTATGGCTTTTTGCTTCTTCACAGACAGTTGGCAACAGCTGTTTTGCTGGGCAGCTTTTCTCATTGCTGATGCGGGTCAATGCAATAGATACAAGATTAAAGTGATATATTGGGGGGGAGCAAGGGGTGTATAAACAGGAAATAAGAGACAGATAAAGAGAAACTCTTTATATAGGGCTTTGATTTGGGGTAAGGGGGTGTCTGATTATCATAGAACCCCATTGAGCAAGCATTTCTTAATACTGTTAACTTCCTTGCTCTACTGCTATTACCTGCTTCAGTCCAGTGAGTTAGGTACATGTTCTTTCTTCAAATTAGGCAAGTGGAGATTGAACCCACATTCACTTTATTGCCAAGCCAGTGTGCCAACCACTTCACTTTGATCTATCTATCTATTGACCTTTCAAGCCGTAGCCAGCCCGTAGGGCATAAACCCAGATAACTTTTTCTCTTATCTAAATTTTTATTCTATCAGTTTTCAATCCTTCTAAAGATATTTTTTCAAATCTCGCCATTTGTCTCTGTTCTGTGCAAGCAACTCTATCTCATTGAGGGAGCCAATTCCTGCTGCTCTTGCCTCTCTCATCAATGTTCTTCTCGGTGTCTCTCTGGGTTGGCCTCTTTTCCTCTTACCTGTTTTTTCCCACATGAGGGCTTGCTGTGTTATTCAGTTTTTATCTCTCTTCATCACATGTCCAACATATGACCATCGTCTTTCCTTGATTACTGAAGATTTTAGTGGTTGATTGGAGATTTCTCTAATTTCTTCGGTATTTTCCTTAGACATTTCGAATGCATTCAACTGTTTCTATGTTTCTTGTTGTTTTCCAGCTCTCACATGCATTCGTAAGGGTAGATAGTACGTTTTATTTGAATAGTCTTAAGTTTTGTGTTTGTGCTGATGAGTTTTGATTTCCACAACTTTTCAAGGCTTCTGAAAGACATTGCTGCTTTATCTATTCTGTTTCTAATTTCTTTAATTGTATTCCCTTCCTGATCAATGTGACTTCCAAGATAAAGTGGTCGGTGTCTTTCACTGGTTTGTTTTCCATGTATATTCTGCCATCTGCTGGAATTAAGCTCTTCATGATTGATCTCAAGCCCAATTTTTCTGGCTATTGACGATAGTTCATTTGTGTTTTCATTTTTGTTGTTTTAGGGCTGATAATTCTATCACTACTATCTACTGCTAATTTACACATTCTGTATCAGGTTTACGTTTCATTAACAAAAGCGGCTTGTTAAACCTCTGATCAACTGCTTCACTCTGATGCTCCTAAGATATTTTTGCAATGATGTCTATTTAATGTCACTAATTCACACCTAAGATGCAGTGTATTTGTGTGCTAGAGGTTCAGTGGAGCATTGAAACTTTACCTTAAATGACTGGGCACTAGTTACAAATGAAGTTTGTTAGTCAGTCTCTGAAATATTGCCCTAAGAGATCTTGCTTTCAGTGCTTTAATATAACCTCACAGTTGTATTATATTTCCTTTTGTTTCTTTAGTAATATTCAGATTTAGTCCCTTCTAGGTTTGAAATAAAAATTCAGACCTGAACATGGCACAATGACTGCATCCTTTATTCTCCAGCCCATAGAAAACTCGGGACACTCAAAAGAAATAAAAGCTGGAACAAATTACATTTTTTCCTTAATGATTGTTTTCACTAGTGAGTGTAAATAGATTATAGACCTGATGTAGTGTAACGAATTAAGAATTTCTCAATGTGATCTATATAACCAAATTTTCTTTACTTCAACCTGTATTAAGGTGAAGGTAAGATAATTGTACAAATATAGGAATCAAGAATTCAGTCTCAAATGGAATTAATAATAATATAAACAAAGCATTTGTGGTTAATCTAGTATTCAAAAGAAGGGATTAGCTATACTGAATCACAAATTTAATTTACTGATACTATACATTTTTTTTTCTCCCAGCGGCTGTTCATTCCTGACAAAAACAAAAGTAGCAGAAAAAGCAGGTGCATTGGCAGCTATTATTGCAGATAATGATGAATCCAATGATGTGACTATGATTGATATGATAAATGACAGCACTGAGCGAGTTGTCCGCATTCCTTCATACTTTCTTCTAGGAAAAGATGGGTATGCGTTGTGGCTGCATTTGCAAACTTTACTATTTGTAAATAGTGAGTGTTTCAGTTGCATTTTGGTAACATGCTGGCTTGGCAAAATTGTGAATGTGTATTCGACCGAAGTTTGATGATCTCCAACAATTGACCAAGCATTAAGAGGAATAGGTGCCTGGCCAGGCCTACTTTAGATAGGATGAAAGGGAGATGCGGCAGAGACAGTTGTGGGTAGAATAACTTCAGCCATCTGTAACTCACGTAGCTGAAAATGTCATGCTAGTTGGGAGCTTTTCTGGTTTTCAAATCTAAAGTTCTGGTTCACCGACTGGTGAAGGAAATTATAGCAAGGAAGAGCACCTCCAAATGAAGAGGCATAGTGTGGTGGAGATTTAACACTTTGGGGTTACCATAAGTAATAATTCAGAAGGTACTTGGGGGGGTGTTAGGTGAGGTGTCTGACCATGGCAAAATGTAAAATTTTGAATTTGTGTTTTGATATAGCAATGTTTGTGACGGTGCCATAATCTAGGGTTAATCCAAGTATATGCCTTATGTACGTGATTCTCTTATTCCTCACAAACGTTAACATTTGCAAATTGGTTACTCGGCATGCAACTAATTTTAATTGAAAATTTTCTAACTGATAGCAAGTCTGTGGGTATGGTTTTTTTTTTTTATATTAAAGATATTAAGCTTCTGGTCTAGTGCCTGTAATGACTTCCAACCATGTTAGTTTTGATATTTACTTATATGATTTTAAACAGATATAGATTGAATAATCTATATCTTCATTGAAGAGTATACTACTTTTATATGCATTACATTTAACAGTAGGGTTCGATCCCAACCGACGGCTTCTGGTTCACCCAGCCTTTAATGGGTACCGGATATTTTTTCTGGGAAAGTAAAGCGGCACTGGTGTAATACCGACCACATTACCCCAAAAAATCATGTGCCGAAGGTCTGTAAATTTTATGGTCACTAACACAATATTCGCTATACGCCACTTAACTTGACGGGGGTACTTCACTTTTTTTAACATTTAATAGTACTTGTAGTAAAGAGACAATTGGAATAGAAAGTATCATGAATATCTTTGTTGTTTCAATAACTACTCTTTGTTATTCTAATCTGGTTTACATATTTGCAATATCCCGCAGAAGAAAATATGACCTATTTTGAGGATTTCGTTGCAGAACTTTCTCTCAGACGACACAATTTCTTTTGAGCTGCCTGAGTTAGTGTCTTCTGTCCTCATCTTAAATGCTGTAATTTAGTATTCGATGTTAAAAATAAAGTTCTCACCCAACCATTGTATTTAATGTCCTTACATTGCCACACTTTTTCTTTTCCAGGTTAATGATCAGACGACAGCTGAGTATTGTCAATTCTGATAGAGCTATCATCAACATACCAATTAACCTTACAAATAAGCCATTTAATGTTGCCAGACGACCACCTTGGACTGTGTGGTAATAATTTTATATGCAGAAAAGTTACTAAAAATATTTCAATCACTTTTGGCAGCAATGATTTTATCTATCAGTTTTGATTCAATGAAAGTAGCATTGCTCAACGACCAATATTACTTTTGGATTTAGTGTATATTTGTGCGTGCAAGTTTTGATCTCAAAATTATACCTCATAATCTATCAAAAGAATTTTTTTCTATGATATATTTTGTAGTAAAAAAATAAAAAGTCTTTTTTTTTCAGATACATGCATAACCAGTGATGTCACATGAAAAATTGCTGTGCAATATAGGCTAGAATCACGTGGCTTTTAACAATTGTGTACATGTCATCAGAAACTGGTAGAACAAGAGAAAGGTGGTCAACTTTTAGATTAGACCAAAACATGCCAAACTCATGCAGAAAGTCTGTAAAATAAGTGGTAGGGATGTGCAACTCATATGTGCAATATAGAGACACTAGTTGGCTATGCCAGCTTGTGTTAATGTAGAAAGGATCTAGTTAATGTTTTATTTATTTTACAATGTGAAATCCATTATTAACATAGTGGATACATTATTCCCAAAGACTCCCCTCCCCCACTGACAAACCGCATTCAGAGAGGACCTTTTTTTCCCACACTATCGCAATTGGTTTGTATCATTTGGCTTGCAAACAATCTTGTTACACAGTAACAAATTGTAAAAACAACCCTTTTACACAGTACCTCTATTTGGGAAAACAATCTTATTACACAGTAACTACTTGGGAAAACAATCTTGTTACACAGTAATTCTATTTGGGAAAACAATCTTATTACACAGTAACTCTACTTGGGAAAACAATCTTGTTACACAGTAACAAGACTTGGGAAACCAATCTCATTACTCTATTCAACTGATTAAACATTCTGTAACACTACAAGATTCAGTATCACTGACATTGAAACCAAATCTGAAGTCACTTGCGCCAGTGTACAGTATTATCAGTTTATCTAAAACTATAAATGCTAGTTATATGTTTGTTCATCAATCCATTTTATATTGTGTTGTAATGTTTTAGTTTATTCCTACACTGTCTTTCCTATTATTCTGCAGCACTAATGCACATCTATGCAATAAACATACCATTATTTATTTTAAAATTGTTATGATAATATTTATGAGATTTTATTATTAATTTTGATTTTTAAGTTAACATTTACTTAGTGAATAGACAATGTTTGTTTTTCCATCCTGCTTCAATTTTTTTTTTTTTGTAATCTAAACTTAAAATCTTGTAATATAGTGGTATTAACCTTAGATTACTGTGTCAATCTGTGACTGACATGTTTATGATACCGTAAAAATTACTACCATTTAATCATAACAAAAGGAGCTCTCTAAAGATGTTTTCTTTGAACTTTTTGACACACAGCTGTGTGTTTACACTAGGACAGACATGGGGTACTTCAATTTCCTGTCTCAGCTTGAGTTTGACATCAGGGATCTAATGTTACAATGTCTGTCTGGACATTAATGGTGTTAGACCATCAGTATGTTCAACTACCTCACAGCATTATTTGCTGCATTGCCCCAAGTAACAAAGGATTGTTTGGTGTCAACCAAGGAAATTACCTTGGTCACAGAAGGATAAATGGCCAATTTCTTGAAAATTGGCTAAATTTTTATGCATTGTGAGATTATATCTCACAAAATCGGGGATGAAAAAAAAAATCCAACAATGGAAAAAAATTAAACACTCAGGGGTAACCAGAAGTGGTAATTAGAAAGGTACTTGGGGGAGGGAGGGTGTAATGTTTGGACAGCAAAATGTCAAGTTTTGAAGAATTTGTGTTTTGATGCAGTAATTTTTACTACGGTATTGCAATCTAGGGTTAAGGACAACCCAAGAGAACCTCACAAAACAGAAAGATGTTTCCCCCCTCTAAGGGAATAATCAAAATATAATTCTGATGTGCAGTTAAAAATTCAAATCGTTTGTATACATGTATTTGATGTGCAAACATTACATTTGATTTTAAAATCTGATTTTTGTTTGTGGTGGTTTGCTTACATTTTAATAATCTACTTGTAACACTGAATGAGGAAACGGTGTAGAGGGATATAACAGTTGTAACCGACAGAGAAAAATGAACATTACAAAGGCCCAAGAAAAGTAATCACATTTGGCATAAATTAGTAAATCAATCAATACTAAAACTGGTGTTGAAATTGCAATACCCCTGTTCTAACGCCAATGATCTTAATGAACAATTTGCCAAAAGATGGGGGAGACCGCATATTAAAATATTTCAGTAATGGCAACTTGATGATGATGAATGGCAACAGGGGTAGTAAAATAAACATGTGAAGGCAAAGCATTGCAAACACCCATAAAGGTGCTCATCATCATCAAGTGCCGGGCCTGCTAGTGTAGGTGATCATGTCTCTCCACAACTTTTGATCTCGGCAGCTATTTATCATTTCTGTTGTTGACCTTCTGCCAAGCCATTCTCTTAAGCTGTCTGTTATTTTTTCTCTTTGTTTCCCTCTATCTCTTCGTCCCTCAATTTTACCAGTTGTTCTCTTCTCATTACATGGCCAAAAAATGATGATTGTTTCTTCCTAATATTGGAAATAGCTCTCTTTTTGCTTTGACCTCTCTCAGAACATTTTCATTACTCTTCTTAGCTGTCCATGGTGTTCTCAACATTCTTCTGTAAAATCACATTTCTACAAGCTCCAGTGATTTTCTTGCCTGTTGTCCTAGATTCACATCCATATGTTAAGACTGGCTCAACATAACATTTAAGAACTCTTTTTTCTGGTTTCTATTGTCAAAAATGGATTGCATAGTATCTTCCTCATTTTTTGGAAAGCTGCTTTTGCCTGAGCCATTCTGCATCTCACCTCTTTTGTACATCTCCGTCTGAGGTTAACAAAGTTCCCAAATATTAAAATTCATTTACCTGTTTTAATATTGTTCCACTTGTCTTTATTTTGCACTGAGGTGATGTCTTTTTTCTTTGTTGTGTTACCATTACCTCTGTCTTTTTGCTATTAAGGCTGAGTCCTTTATTTTTGCTTTCTTTCCCTATAATGTCCAATATTTTTTGTGACTCATTTTCACTCTTAGCGATTAAGATTGTATCATCAGCATACCTTAGATTATTTATATTATGACCAATTGTTATTCCAGGCATGCCCCTTATGGATCTTAAAATAATCTCACTATGAATATTAAACAAATCTGGTGACAGCACACAACCTTGTCTAACACCCTGTTTTATTTGTTGAAACATTCCCAATTGGTTTCCAGTTCTTACGGCTGCTGTTTGTTGCCAGTACATGTTCTTTATTATTCTTAGATCTTTGCTGTCTACGTTTATGCTTTCTAAAATGTTGATTATGCCTTGGTGTAATCTATGAAACATAGGTATAGATCTGTTTTCACCTCTATGGCTCTTTCTACTAAAGATCTTATGATATATATGGCATTGCTCGTTCCTTTACCTCCAACAAAACCACTGTTCATCACTAATTTCTGGACTGATTTTGTTTCGCACTCTTCGCATGATGAATCTTAGTCATATGACTCATAAGGCTTATTGTGCGATGATCGTTCCATTCAATCGCACCCAATTTTTTGGTAGGGCTATGAATATTGATTTGAGCATGTTGTCTGGTATATATCCGCTGTTGTAGATATCATCCAATATTTTTGTTATTATTTCTATTTCAAAATCACCCATGGCTTCAATCTCTTCTTTAGTTATATTATCTGGTCCAGGAGCTTTTCCTGCTTTCATATTGCGCATGGCATCTTCCACTTCTTCTGAGTATTTCTGGTCCTTCTCCATTATCCTTAATATTTACTTCCGTTCGTTCATCATTATAAAGATCTTTAATGTATTCTGTTCGTTTCCTCGATCAATCAACAGTTCTCCTTCCTTTGATCTTAAACATCCAGTTTTTGATTGCGTTTTTATTCCTGTTAATTCTTCAATTTGTTAGTATATAGCTTTAGCATCGCCTTTTTGTTGCATTTCAATCTCTCTTTTAGCCATGCTTCTTTTGCTTCATTGCATTTTATTACAGTTTCTTTATTTAATCTCTTATGCTCATATTTATTTTTCTTTATTTCTTCTTCTTGTATCAATTAGCTGCAAAATGTCATCCATTTCTTTCTTGAATTTGTCCTCACTGGTGGTATGAACTCTTCTGATGTTTGTTGTATTGAATTCTTTTAGCGTTTCCACTGTTCATCAATGCTTTGTATATTCTCTATTGCATTGTACCGGTTCCGAATTGTGATTTTATATTTGTCTTGCAGCTTCTTGTCTGATTTGAGTAAATGTAAATTTAACTTGACGTTAACTGTGGCTCGTTTTGTTGTTTTTAATTTTACTCTAAGCTAAAGGTGCTACTGTGACAAAAATACAGGGGAAAGTCATGCTAAAACAACCAGGCCTAAAAGCTTCAAGCAAGCAGATTGCACTTAAGTGGGAAAGTGTGCTGGGAAAGAGTTTCAATGTGAAGAAATTATCTTGACAATGAATACGTATGATGCCATTTGTTTCAAAGTTTCAACTCCAAAAGTGCTAAACCACATCAATGAATGAATAATGTATTGTCCTTAAAGAATAAGCATAAACTGTCTATTGTAAAACCAAATACTGTCATTCATTATGGTGTATATACCTATCTAAAGCTTTATGACCTTTTGTTTGCTATGAATCTGTATCAGAAAAAGAGATATCAGGTTAGTTTTGAAGTTGCTTAATCATAACCACCTGCATTAAATTAATAATGCCCAGAGCAGGTCAGATAAAGTGTATACCAGGCTACACAAACCATCAGCATGCAAGATCTGTTTAGGAAGACTGAAGTCTAGATGAATGCAGTGAATTTTGTTCTGCTAACCAATGGCTGTTTACCCAAAGCTAAAGAAAAGTACATGAGATGCCCACTCTGCATCAGTCCAGCTTAGCAGTACTCAGAAAACCTGTTCAGAATTTGTAAAAATCAAACGTGTTGTCTCTTGTGCTAAACATTGAGCCTGTCTAGTACAACTATCACTGGATGTCACAAAGCAAAAATGAACAAAGTATATAACACATTGTACACAATTTATTCATGACCAAGAGTGATGCTTACATTTTACAAGCATCCTACTTTCACTCCGTCACACGAGAATACCATAAAAACTTAGTGGAAGAAATATCTTGAGATATCCTTATATCACTACTGTCAACTATCCTCTTTAAGATCATTAATAGTGATAATGTGATTCAGGAATTAGTATCACACACTACCATCAATTTCAAAGTGCAAGGCAATGAACATTTGTATTTTAATAATAAACAACTTGGCAAAGCATGGTTAAGCTATCACTCAATAAGGTACTAAGTTTACAGTCACGAAATACAGATAATGCATGTTATCAGACTAGAGAAGTCAAAGACATATAAATGGTCGGGTTTGAAATACAAAACAAATGTTTGCATGTCTCGTCAAGCTAAACAGTTCAAAAGAATCTTGAGGAGCAATAATAATTTTAAAAAATTACTACCACACAATTTTTGTTTGGTATAAAATTAGAAGGGTGATGTTATATAGTGCATATGCAAAGTTCAGTGTGAGCATCAAATATACCTGTTAGGGCACAGAAGACTGCATGCAAATGGTGCAACAAAATGATTGTACTAATTTAAAATATGCACAATATTTGATTTGTTCTGACATTAAGTAATAAACCTCAGCATTTGACAAAAATAAACTACACAAAACTGCTTTAATCATTTGACAGGAGTCATAACATGAATTGTACATTTTGCATTTCAAAAAATTATATTTTTTTGCATACATTGTATAAATTCTAGAGAAATTTAATTTGGTTTAAAATACATTTCTGTGTTTGTTTACAAATAAAATAGTTTATCAGTTTAATACTTTCAAAATAGTCAAGAACAGCAACAAACTTATTGGTGTGGCAGTATTGACTTATGGACTAATTCGATGTTAACATAAATGTCATGGTTGTATATGTATATATATAAGAATAGGCAGCCACTTTTAGATCAATACTTAATTTTTGTATAAGAATATGCCTAGAATAATATTACAAGAAAACCAGGATAATTTAAGTTGTATACAACGCTTGTTGTTTTTATTATCTTATGTATGGCTTGCTCAGTAGATGCTGTGTTTTATTTAATTTTTTTCATATTGTAAC